>OX104069.1:83939039-84173367 GCA_944474145.2 Dicrocoelium dendriticum | reverse complement strand
AATTGGTATAGATGATGCAAGGGACTGAGCTAATGATGTTAGAATGTGGAGAATTAATGTAGACAGCTTGATTGCAGTCTCCGTGACATGGTTCGCACCATCTCATTTGCTACATGCAGAAATGCATGATTTAAATATGTCATATTCACATAATTTAAAAGATCCTCTTCAATGGTACCTTGTTTCCTACATTTAAATTTTTTCGCTGATGTATGGAAGCAACACCTAACAAGCCTCAAACTGGAGGACGCCGTTTACTCGGATGAAATATGGGCAGTGTTCTATAGGATTTGCTGAAGAAACTGCAAACGCTATTGAAGAAACGGAACAGCACCATAATGGGGTGCCCAAATACGTGAAGACGGCGCAACTATTCATCATGTGGACATGAATGCTTAACATAAGTGCAACGGAATACCGACATCCATCAGTTGAACATGCTTAATGTCTAAATATGCGGAAGAGCAAAATCATCTCCAAACACTCAGCCACATCAGAGCCTAGCATTTAGGCAAATCACGATCTGTACGTCACACTTTAGCGGAAAGAAGACAAATGTTTTCTATCCTGGTATATAAACATCATCAAAAATTTCCATGGATACGGAAACAACACGAACTCCTTATGTCCGCCAGATATACGGAAAGTCCAACATTCTGCACCACATTCGGTGATAAGAACTACTCAGGTTTAGCAAATGCAAAATTGTTAATAAACTTTTTATTTCCATTATGATTGAACGAATCGCATTCGTATGCGTATCTCTAGGTAAAGGCAAACAGATCCGTTTTATTAATTTGAACAAATAAACTTGAATCCATTACCGTAAAGCAGAATACTGCTAATGACGACGAGTACTTGTTAGAATGGGTTGGTTAACTTACGAATGTATGGGCTTATCATTGTCTATTGATGTCAATTGAGACAGCATCGGAGAGGGATAATGACACTGTTGTTATAAGCACATCTTTAATCATAGTTGTTGGAACACGGTTGTCTTATCCTTCGTTACGCTAGGATTCTACCACGAGGATGATGGTATCATCAAACATGGAGGCAGTTTCTTATGGAAAATAAGTTTGGAGCCGTTCTCGACTCATAAGTAGGTGATTACGAATGATTGTATTAATTTTTACCTTTTGATTATTATAAACAGACCTTTACTATAATAAAAGTTTTCGCTTTCAAGCATATTAATAACTGCTGTTTTTTCAGCATAAATCACTGTTCATCGTTCATTGGGGGTCACCCTCATTATGATCTACAGCATTCGACGCTTAGATGACTTTCACAACCTGAGGCTACTGCTCCACTTTGCGTTAAGGATGTAAGCGATTGTGTTAAGGACGTTAGCAAGTGAGAAATGGTATAGTCTTCAGATATTATCCGCAGTGCATCAGCTTTCATTCGAAGAGCAGCAGCTAGCGTCCGATACTCAATAGAATCACGTCCACCATCGCACTGCTTGGGCAACGGCTAGCAGGCAATAGGCTTCTGCATAGAGTAGAGGCTAAACGAACCCACGAGGCAGAATAATCACGCTTTGGAAGGGAGGTAGGCAAATTGTTAGACTTGGATGAGACAAACGTGGTCCAACTCAAATAGACGGCAATTGAGGCATTACTAAACGAACTTCAACTGGTGCAGAGTGGTCAGCGCCCGCCCGCTCGCACTGGACAGTGGGAGTGTCTGGGACATCTGCGGGTGCGCGCAGACAAGTCGAAGTCAACACGGTCCCTGAGGGAAGGGAACTACAGGCGCGCAGAACATGTCCGGAATACCAGGTTCAAACCGGGAGTGCGTCAGCAGGCGCAGTCAAGCCACTTGTGTGAGCAAGCAAAGGAGATGTCTGTTTGAGGTTATGCGCAGTTGATGCACGGAAGACCAGCGTGAACAAGTTTGGATTGGTAGTACAAAGTGTTCAATAAAAGAGGCGCAGGTAGATTGTCTGCTTTTAAAAGGACTTTAGGCTATTTCGATCTGATTGCTGAATGTGCGGTAGGAGCCAACGTTTGATCTCGATGGAAGAGGTCAGTAACATAAGGAGCGGATTGATATCCGTCGCAGCGGGCTGGACAAATTTCGACCCATGTAACTTTTGTTTATGCGATAAAATATCCTTTTGTGAGAGATCCTCAGGTATAATCTGAATGTGAGTTAGAAGACAATCATAGTCTAACCAATTCTCTCCCTTACGAAACACACACGTCAACTCTGATTGCGACAGACATAACAGCTCCCGGGTGGAATGACATAATCACCAATGGAGGGATGGATTAGGCATGTGATGGATCATGACTGCAGCCTTGCAAATCCATTCCGAAAGAGACGTTAAAAGGGAAGTTATACTACTTTCCTCTTGGTTCAGCTAGTAAGCAGGATTGTAATATTTTGTTACGATTGGATAAGATTACAAGCAGCTGGTCTCGGAAAATTAGTGGCGTTGTCAGTTTTGTACAACGGTTCTCCAGCAAAAGGGATATGGTCACTGGTTTAGTGCAGATAATGATCTTACAATTAACATGTCCCACAAGGTAGTGAGTTGTGTTTTATCAAAGGAAAAGCAACCGTAGACAAAAGAGAACAGAAAGCAGTGAACCTGCCCAGCAAGGTTGTGTCCATCTGCACCATTCATAAGTAGTATAATGCAACTTCAAATGTCACCGCTTTCGGTTTCCCCATAGAAGCGGATGTAGGTTGATACGATTTTGTTTTATGAATGTGTGTATTAATTAGGTGTGTAGTACACTGGTGTAACGCGAATAGCGCAGTGTCGACATGGGGTTTCAACACAGTGAATTTAGAGGCTGAAATAACGGGTTCTGTTAGTGGAGTGTATTTGTGACAAACCGACATGGAGGAGTAATTCCGTATGCTATCCAACCGGCTGCCAGTTTGAGTCCGTGGCCTCGCAAGCTCTAGTCATGGTTGATTTTTAGCAGCGGATCGCACGACTGAGTAGAGTAATCAAGATTATGTCCCAGGCAAACACCGATAGCCATCACTGAAGACTCCTAAATTATTCAGTTGCTGTTTTTAAGGTAAGTAGAATTATCATTTGACGTAATTTTCTACCCGATTTTGGGAAATTTCCAAGACCGTGATATCATGCTTCAGCCATATTTGAATTGCATTTTCCATGTGCTGTCATATGCACACAGAAAGCAGCTGTGAATAAATAGCTGTGGCCCAGCGAACAAAAGCCAATTTTCAGTGTTAACTGAAATCACCTCGATCAGTCTGGGTTTCCTGAATTAGTACACGCATATCTTTTTCCCGAAGACAGTGCTGGAGATCATCGTCGCCAAAGTTATGGGTTCGAAGCATTTGGTGTGGTAGATAGAAAGCACAAAGGTACTCACGTTGTACTGAATACGATTGTTTATTGACCAGTCATGAATTCCGTCGAGTTCATTTGGAAGCTGCAAGCAGTCTGTTGGAGCTATCAGCCACCGCTGAGGATCTATATCGTCTCCATAAAGCAAACAGATTGAAGTGATTATGTCAGATTGATTTTTCAAACTTCATGTTCCGCTCCAACAAGTATTATCTTCGGTTTATGTTAGCTATTTACATGTGTTGTGCTTAACCTGAGGATGTATCAACAAAAACGAGCATTTAACGCATACTCAGTTTTCATTGTTTTGAACGGGAGTTAAGCACCAGCTGAAAATCCGGAATATCCGGGCTCCAGTGTCCAACCATGTTGCATACCATATTCCACGCGGATAGGAGTCTATACTGAATCTTGAAATTTCACCTCCAGAACCGGGTGCAACGGGATAAACAACCGAAGGGTATTAGAATTGTCTAAATCCCGACGGTTGGCTAGAAGTGTTCGACTAGTCAACCGATCGCATGGCTTTGATAAGTCGAGTTATACAACATCAAACCCTGCACCAATATCCACTGTTGCGGACCAATAGTTCCGTGGTAACAGCAGATGGGTAGTGAACGCTGAGTTCCGGCGGAAGCTATAATACCCTTTCTCGATGTAGTCAAATTCGTCAAGTTAAGACATGAATAAGCTAGACAGATGGCCGATGCCGGTATGCATGTCGGTTTAGAATAAAAGAAAGACGTGGAGCACATACAGTTTTGATAACCTGGCAGTGTGGCTACTATTTTATCGACGGCTTATGTTGCTACTTCTAGTGACGCGAAACTTCGAAGAAGGAGTTATGTTCCACACAATTTTGCAATTTCGGTCTCTGACGCCAAACAAAATCCCCGTAATTAGGCGTGAGAATTTGCATGGCCAAGGTGGATATTGGGTACAAACCTCCTCTGAGTCGTTGAACTTACCATGTTTTTTCAATAAATCTATGACTACTTTGTCAGTCGCAATGCTAACCTGAGAGGCCACGAGCTCGAAGTATTCACTCAATATAGTCAACTTGATTGTCAACAATCCTTCCATCCTTTCTGGTATGCAAACCATGCAACGCCCGTCTAGCGCAGGTGCTTTGACATGAACATTAAGGCTATTCAAAAAGCGCCTTGAGGATACAGTATACCACTTGCCTTGCACGAAATTTGGTCCGTTTGACTAAATGTACCAGACAAATTGAGCCAAACCTTTTGCTCAACAATCCTTTCTTCAACATCGTGGTGAAAAAATTTGCATCGGCATTCACATGATGTGCGTCAATTAAAGCTCGAATATTTCTGTTTGTTCACGTTATTTGATTACCTGTGGTTTAATAATGCCCACTTGATATCATACTGGAATATTCAAGCAATCGTTTTTTGCCTGTCATAAAGCGTTATTTTTTGCGTCAATTGCAGTCACTGAGCTCTCGTTTTCTTGGGTTTGGTTTAGAGTCGGCTCCGAACACGTGTTCTTCCCCATCAACGTATGGCAGAAACATTGTTAGACATTCCGGAAAGCATTTCTCGTTGACTTATTCAAGCGCGTCTATAGGTACACGCTAACTCATTGTAAGGGTATACCGGGTGGTTATGGGAAGGATCTGTCGATGTGCAGGCGGAAGCTTAGCTAAAACGTCTTCGGTATCCTTGGTACCAAAGTAAGTGGTAATAATCCAAAGAAGCGTGATCCTTGTTTAAGACAGCTGCTGGAACCTTCTAATTAATTGATGGTATACCGTTTAAGTCACATATGCAGCCGTTTTTCATCCGCATCACTGAATACTGATGATAAAAGGATTATCCAGCTACTGCGTGAGCTGTGTTTGTGTGCATGCCTTAAGTGATGTGTCCACCGCATAGTTTAAGGTGCATCTCTCTTGGAACTTACATACAGTAAGGTTGTTGCGAGCTATTTACCTGCAGGTACCTCTTACGCGTTTATACTAATGAGGTACTGGAATGCGATGAGTGTTGTGGTATACCTACACGATACTGCTTTCAGAATTCCCGTGTGGATGGAATTGGAGAAAGGCGGTATCTGTCCGCGTTATGCAAGCAGCCGGTAAATTATGTAACACCAACTGCATTTGCGTACGGACCATTAAATGTAAATGACTGCTAGTCACTGAACCGTTTCCTACTTGGTCTAATGCGCGCCCAAATGTGTGTGTGCGAACATCTGTCGGCGCTGTGAATACCCTCAGGTAGTAGCGTCCCAGCAGTGTTCTTACAATCTCAGCGCTGACCAGGGGTGCTTTTGGAATCCAATTTTGATTCTGTTTAACCCATACTCGCTGGACCAGCTGTTGTGAGTGCCTGGATCGATACTTATGCCTGAATTGTTTCTGTAGGCCCACGAAGCACCTAAGAATGATAATCTTGGTATTTCTCCGCCTTGCTGCTCATCCCACTCCGAAACACCAGGTCCATCCTAGAGCCGGATGTGCGACCTATTCCCCACTAGCGTTGGCATTAATACATTCTCTTATCGCTCCGGATCTTACTTAAGAATGATTGTTATTCCATGGCCCCATCCCATAACAGCGAACAGGTCATGCATCGAATTTATCCGGGTCCCACCCCCAATATTCTAAGTCGTTTATTTGACTTGTATGTTGAACTGAAGAGGTCTACCTTAGAGCGCAACACAGTATAAATTGGCGCCGCTGCCCATACTTTTCCGCAACAACTGGGACATTCAGAGCTAGCTGTGCAAACGTATTCCCGTTAGAGCTGTAGTATGCAGTCCCTACAATTTTTGCTCCTGATACTAATGTTGAATGCTCATCAATACGTGTCTCATCCTACGATAGCGAGCGGCACCTGCTTCACAATTAAACCGGCACACATAATCACAATTCTCAGCAGTCTACATAACTTGTAAGTCAAACTGCAGAAGTCCACCTTTGAGCGGAACACTTGGTATCGTGTGGCGCTGCTGCAGATCATAGTCCGCTACTTCAGGGGCAGTTGCCTCAAGGTCTGTAACAGGATTCTCCCTACAGCTTCAGTGAGCAGTCCCGCCACTGATCATATCAGTGTACGGTTAATAGTCCGTGACTCATCTTAAGATAGATAGCAGCACCAGTTTCACAGTAAATCAGGATCCAAGGATCACTGTTCGCTCTACTGTCCTTAACATTGAACGACGATTAGCCGTGCCACATGAGCCAACAGCTCATGTTTCACCATTAATCCGGCTCACACCACCAATATTTTATGCTGTCTATTTAACTTCTTCTCACTGTGGATGGCCACCTTGGTGTGGAGCAGTATGTTTTGGCTCTGCTGCCCATTTTGTTCCGCTGACGTGCCTTTCATTGCTTGCTCCTCAACGGTGTTACCGCTACAGCTGTAGTATGTAATCCCTTCCCTTCTTGTTCCTGTGTTTAACTTTGAATGCCAACCAGCGCACGCATAATCTTTAGATAGCGAGCGGCTCCTGTTTCAGATTTCATCCTGCTCCGTGCATCACTATTCTCTGGCGTATATTTGACATGTATCCTTCACTTTATACGTTCATCTTGGATTGGAACACTTGGTATCATGTGGCGTTGCTGCCCAGGTAATTCCGCTAACACTAGTGCATTGCATGACTGGCTCTGCAATGGTATTCTCGCTGCAGCATCAGTATGTAGTCCCTTTGGTTCGCGCCCCTATCCAAATAATTAAACGACTATTAGTCCGTATATCATCTTACGATAGCGAGCAGCTCTTTTTCACAAGTTATCCAGCTTTCAACCCAAATATTCTCTGCCGTATATTTAAAATTTATGTCGCACACTAGTAGTCTAGTTTTGATTGGAACATTTAGTATCTTGCGGCGCAGCTGTTCACCTTTGTCGCCACCACAAGCCCATTTAAGAGCTCGGTCTGTAACCGATCCTCATTAAACTGTTGTATGTAATCCCACGTCTTCCAGCTCCTGTTCTTATATTTTAACGCCTATTGGTCCGTGCTTCATCTTAAGATAGCGAGCGGCTCTTGTTTTACAATGAATCCGGGTTCCTTCAAACGCTTCTCTACCGTCCATCTGATATGCAGTTTTCATTTTAGTTGTTCTCTTGCAGTTGACCACAGCGGGTTCTCCAAATCCAACTTTGAATTCCCTTCCGCTGTACCAAGCGTTGCGCACGGATCACAGTGGCGTAGTGTTTATGGCATCAGTCGTGTACCACTAGGCTATGATTTCCACCCTAACTCAGGCTATCTCCACTTGATGAGTCCAAACTAGGACGAAACCGCAGTCGTGGAGTTCCAGTTTGGGATGAGCAACACCAAAATATTTCCGAACACTTAGTACATTTTGGCACTGTTGCCCATATGATTCCTCTAACGCTAGTCGCATTTAAAGCTGGCTCTACAACCGAATTCCCGCTACAAATGTAGAACGTAGTCCCGTCCCTTCTCCCTCCAGTGTTTACTAGTGAATGCCTTATAATCCGTGCCTCATCTTACGATAGTGTGGCTCATGTTTCACAACTAATCCAGCCCTCACTCCCGATCTTATTAGTCCATTGTGTGACTTGCGATGTTTCCTGTGAAGTATATTTTGGCACTGCTGAATATCATATTCCGCTGCCCCAGGTTCTTTTCAGAGCTGGCTGTGCAAGCGTTTCCACTCTGCGCTGCGGTTAGTAATGCTTTCTCTTCTCAGGCTTGTTCTTAAAATTGAACTAATCATATGCCGTGCGATTACCCACGGTTCTACAATTAATCAGGCTCCCACCACATATTTTCCGCTGCCTACTTAACTTTATGTTGCGCAGATTATGTCAACCTTCTTGTGGAACACTTAGTATAATTTGGCAACGCTGCCTAGAGAAATTCGCCTCCCTGGTCCCTAATCTAGCTTATTTTTACCGTTTCCTTGCGGCAGTTGCGTTATATATTCCCATCTCCTCTCGCTTCAGTTTTGAAAACTGCTTGCCCATTGTATTGCGACTCATCGTATAATGGCGAGCGGCTGTACCTCCACTCACCTCTGCTAACTACCTAACATGTATTTTTCACTGTATAACACAAAGTTGTAATGGAACATTTAGTTGCCCACAATTTACCGCCGCCACAGTTACTCTTCAGAGCTAGCTCCGCAAAAGTATTTTCCTTACAGCTGTAGTATAGAATCCCTTCTCTTCTAGTTCCTAATCTTAACATTAAATGCTTATTACTCCGTGCCTCTTCTTAGGGTAGCATGCGGCTCCTCTGTTACAATTACCGCGGCTCCCCCACAAATCTTCTCCGTAGTTTAGCTGACATGCATTATTTACTGTAGAAGTGCACATTAAGGTGGAACACTAAGAATAATTTGGCGCTACTGCCTTGCTTATTCCGCTGCCCCAGATCCCTTTCAGAGCTGGGTCTGCAACGGCACACTCGTTACAGCTCTATTATGCGATCCCTTCTCGTCTCGCTCTTGATCCTACCAGTGAATACCTATTTGTCCGTGCCTCATATTACGATGGCTTTCGGCACCTGTTTCACATTTGATCTGGTTCTCACCCCCAATCTTCTCTGCCGTCTTATTACTAGTATTTTTAAATGCAGTAGTCAAAGTTGGAGTGAAACAATGATATAATTTGGCACTGCTGCCTAGCTTATTTCGCTGCCCCAGTTCCCTATCAGATCTGGCTCTGCAACGGCACACTCGCTACAGGTGTAGTATGCAACTACATCTCTTCTCACTCCGATGTTTAACTTGAATACTTATTTGTGCGCGCGTTATCTTTCGATAGCGAGGGGCTCCTGTTTCACAGTTAATCCTGCTTTCACCGTCAATATTCTCTGTGGTCTATCTGACATATATATTTTGCTGCATTAGTCCACCTTAGCGTGGAACACTGCATATTTTGGCGCTGCTGTCTAGCTAATCCCCTGTCCAGTGCCCATTTTAGAGCTGCGTCGTCAATTATATCCGATACAGCTTTGGCATATAATCTATTCTCCTCTCACTTCTGTTATTAACATTGAATGCCTGTTAGTCTGTGCCTCGTCTTAGGATAGCATGTGGTTCCTGCTTTGCTATTAATCCGGCTCTCACCCCCATCCGTTCTGTTATACATTTAACATGTATGTATAACGGTAAATGTCACCCTTGTAATGGAACACTCAGTATACTTTGGCGCTTCTACCAATAGTATCCCGCTACCCATGGCCTTTTTCAGAGCTTGCTTTGCAACCGTATTCTCCCTACGGCTGTAGTATGTAGTCTCATCTCTTCACAATCCGATTTTTAAAATTGCATGCCTATTTATTCGTGCCTCACCTTAACACCGTGAGTGGCTCGTTTCACAGTCCATCGTCCGCTCATCTTTGCTAACTATTTGACATGTAATTTTCAGTGCAGAAGTCCACCTTGGATTGAAACACAGTATATTTCGGTGTTAATACCCATATTATTCCGCTGCCCCAGGTTTATTTCAGAGCAGGCTCTGCATACCTACTCGCGCTACAGCTCTTGTAAGTAATCCTTTCTCTACACACTCTCATTCTTAACATTAAGTGCCCATCAATACGTGCCTAGTCTCATGATAATGTGCGTGTCGTATTTCACAGTTATTTCGGATCTTAATCCCACAATCCTCAGTCGTCTATTTGAGTTGCATATCTCCCATTAGATCTCCAAAGTGGATTGGTACGCTACCCCACGTCCCTTATAGATCTGGCTCAGCAACCGTATTCTCACTACAGCTGTACTGTGTAAACCCCTCTATGCTCGATCTTGGTAGTAACATTGAATAGCTAGTAATCCCTGCCTCATCTTACGATAGCAATTGGCTCTTGTTTCAGAGTTAATCCGGCTCCCTCCTCCCTGTTCTCCGCAATATAGTTGACATGTATGTTTCACTGTAGAAGTCAAACTTGGCGTGGAACACAGTATATTTTGTCGCAGCTGCCCTTATTATTCTGATACTGTTGGCGCTTTACAAAGGAGGCTGCGGAACCTTATTCTCGCTACACTTGTAGTATATAGTATGGCCCCTTATCGCGCCTTTTCTTATCATTGAATGCCTATCATTCCATGCCTCAGCTGACGATAGTGTGCGGATCTTCCCTCGCAATTTTTCCGGTTCCCGGCATCACTGTTCTTTGCAGACTATTTAACAATTATATTTGACTAAAGAAGTCCACCTTGGAGTGGAACACTTAGTATATATTGGAGCTGATGCCCAGCTTATTTCGCTACCTATGGTCCCTTGCAGAACTGGCTTTAGTACGGCATTCCCGCTACATCTGTAGTCTGTACTCCCTTTTATTCTCGACACAACTACTCCAAAAATCCATCTCACGGGAGCTCCCAGCTATTTCTCTGGCATGCCATTACTGAGCTTGTTTCAATATTCTTCTCATGGGTCTCCAGCCCGACGTCGCAACTTCTCTGGCACTTTTACTTAATCGGACGACAAGCTCCACGACTGGACACTGATCACTCGACCGGTTTCCAGGTCTCATTTTACACTACTTGCTACGCAGTTTTGATTCGGCCAGCTCAGTTGCCTTCTAACAATGCTTGCTACTTTCTAGTTTCACACAGGGCAACTGATGCTTATAGCAGGCTACTTCGGACAGCATTTGTCCCTCGCATTCAACGAATATCGGGTCATGTATTTGCACGTAAGATAAGAAATCTGCTATATAACATGCTTCGGTCCATCCACTGCTTTTAACCAACACCACATTACCAAAGCTTTTTATTCATACATTAACATAGCATGGCTCATTTTCCTTGGCAGTTTGATCGTCCCGTTTCCCTTGTCCCCCCTCTTCTATAGGATAACATTATTAACATGGAACTCCTCCGAGGACATGCCTGTGACGCCCACCTGTTCACGAAATCAGCACTGGGCATTGAAATCGTCCTCACTTCGCAAACCTGACACACTAAAGGAATTCGGAAAGCCAATTTACTGAATACAAGTTACCTGAGGCGTCCAAATTCACCAGCCCCAAGCAGACGCGGCCGACTCTGAAAAAGCCAACATCACTGGCAACCGAAACAACTTGGCGAAACACGACTGCGAATAACCGAGCGGACGATCGGTCAGAGGCAACCCTGTTAAAGTCATATCACTGGATGATAGTGATCCAGGATGTGGTGGGTTTTTACCTGACAAGCGTCCTCACTACAAAAGGCCACAACTGTCAGTGTAACAACACTGCGACGGGGTGGATGTGACTCAAATTCAAATTGGAATGCGATAAGAACAAAAAGAAATTCTCATGGTCATTCCATCCTGTATGCGTCGTTGACCCAAGTTAGAATGAGGTGGAAAGCTGCGCCAGTTTTGGAAACAAAATCAGCAGGTAAAATTCAAATCACGATAAAGCGATGAAAACCCACGTGCCTTGTGCTAGCCTTCTCCGCGGCGTTGGCCACGTGAAATGCAAAATGAAAGGAACATTGTGGACTAGATATAAAGCGGGAGGATAAGACAGAGGACAATGAAGACCAGTTTAGTAAAAGTGAATAAAAAGGAAGATAAATGGAGAGCAAAGTGAATCCAAATTAAACGGAGAAGAGGAAAATGCGGAGCTTTAAGTTGAGGGTGTCCAGTCCGCCTTTACACTCTGTCAACGTGGATGACAAGACTACGTCCTCAGGTAGCGCGTTCTAAGAATCTGTCAATCGGCGTGACAAACGAGAGTCAGCCCGAACCCGATAAGATTTGAGTTTGTGCAATTTCATCGGATACCCACGGAGAGTAGATAATTGCGTAGGATATAAAAGCCAAGTGAGGTCTGGACCTAACCGCATTGTCAGTATACCATAAGTGAGAATCAGATGGCCACGAAGACGACGATAATGTAACGAAAACCTCCTTAGGTTGAGCAACTTGTCAGAATAGGGCAGATTCCGCAACCGGTGGACCATTTTGCTTGGCTTCTCAAGATCTGATCCACCACCATCCTGTCACGAGTCAGGCAAGGAGGACAAGCCTGGAAGCAATACTCCAGGCCGTAAACAATCTAACAAACATTAGTTCCGTTAAGATCCCAAAAGACCTACGGATCATTCAGTGTTTGAAAACCCTGCATGACGGTTTCTTTCAGTTTTCGCTAGGTTTAAGTCCTGTGCCTAAGTGATCCCTAAGTCAATTTGTTGGGATACATGAGGGATTTCATTATCGCTAAATATGTAGTGTCGGACCATGTGCACCCATGGGCAAAACCGAACATTTGATGTAGTTTATTGGTATGTGCCACAGAACGGATCAATCAAGGAGTCTGTCAAGAGCCTGTTGCAAAAGTTGGGAGCCATTGCGGTCGCTCACCATGCACCAAAACGATAAGTCCTCGGCGAACCTGAGGGTAGGCAGCCCCAACAGTTTTGGCAGTTCAATAACGTACCTAACAACTAGCGGTGGACCAAGTACTGAGCCCTGCGGGACACTGCTCAAAAATACATGTCGGAAAGGAATACTGGAGTCCACTCGAACACACATCTTCCGCCCTTTGATAAATGCGGATGGCCATCGAAGTGCGTGCCCGGAAACTCCTTAGAGATGTAGCTTAAGGGAAGGACGAGCATACGGGACAGAGTCAAACCCTTTGAAGAAGTCAATAAATAGCAGAGCCACTGATTGACACTGATCGACAGACGCCGCCCAACTTTACCGAGTAACCACCAAGTTCGTCAGACAAGTGTGTCCTTTGAGGAAACCATATTAAGCTGGGCTGAGGAAGTAAAACAGCCTTAAATGGAGTTTGAGTGCCTCCCTTACCAGCACTTCTAGCAAATTAAGCAGCACACAGGTTAGACTGACAGGCCTGTAGTTTACAGGAAGATGCTTACCTTCCTCTTTACCACTGGGGCAACCTACAACTTCCTTCCAGTCGGTGGGTAAGGTGCAACTGGCAAGTTAATTCTCAAACAGGCAAGCTAGGGGCCCACAAATTGCATGTGCCAGTTTACATGCCAATGTTGGATGAATGACATCAACAGCAGCGGCTTTGGTAGGGTTCGGTTCTCGCACCAATGAACGCAATAGTGTCTCTGACATGTTGATATCGGTCACAAAAGAGTCTGCCGGAACTTTCGCATCTAAATCGATAGTTGGTGAAGAAGAGTTGAGAGTAAACGTTTATACATAATGCTCGCCGAGAAGCCAGGCCTTATCATGGTCGGAATGCGCAGTAACCCCATCATGTCTGCGCAACACCGGAAGTGATGGATCCCCACTACATCCTCTTCTGAGGTAAGTGAAAAATCGCTTCGGATTGTTTGAAACTGTATTTGCTAGCTCCAGTTCCTAATGAAGCCTGGCATCCCTTAGGTGCTGCTTACACTTGTTCCGTGTAGCTCGATGACACCGCAAGGCATCAACTGGCAAAATCGAAAGGTAATTCTACCAAAACCTGCCCCGCGTGTTTAACACTTGACGTGGGGTTAGATCGAACCAGGGTGGCTTGGAGTTTGTTTTCCTTCCCAATGGAAGCGGAATGCAAGGAAGGGACACCACAGAGAATAATGCCTTGAATTGCTCCTATGCCGTCTGCATATCATCTGCGACCAAGGTGTTGCAGAGTGACAAGTCAGATCTGCGTGTTGCCTGACGATCAGCATGGCAGATGTTTGGGCGTCTAGCCACGCATTTCTCTTGGACTCTATTGGCAGCGCACTTGAAGGACATGCAGGCGTGGTCACCAGCTCGAATAGGCTGGCCGTAAACTATGTTACTTATGAAAGCAACTGCTTTCGCGAAAACAAGATCAAGTATAGACGGAGACCGTTCCTCCATAAATATTTTTCGCTGGCCTACTAACTGAAGTAGGCGGGTTTGTAGCATCAGTTCCACGAGCTCCACAGCCAAGCCTGTAGTCACCGTCTCGCAGGAGAGTTTGCGCCAATCTACCTATGGAAATTCAATGTCCCACAGCACTAAGCATCGGTTTATATACTGAGCGCGAATAAAAGCAACGTAACTTGTACAAATATTATCAGGATTTCTAAACACTAACACAATCTTAAATGTAGAAGACAGGGCACACAGTTCAACCGAAAGGACTTCTACGGTCCAATGAGTAGAATTTAAATGTCTTGGAGACACTTAAACGCGAGTTTAGGTAGATTGCCACTGCTCCACCACGACGGGTCGCAAAGACGATCCGATCTCAGTAGTGCATAGTCAGGTAGGAATATTTCGTTGTCCATGACTTCCGCAGACAGCCACGTTTCATTGAAAACGAGGACATCTGGGTGACAATGGTCCACAAAAGCGCCAATTTCGCACAACTTGTCACTGCCCCGAGCAAACAACATCAGAGATCTGTCCCACCTCTCCTAACCACTGAGAATGAAAACCCTCAAATGATACAGTGGAAGTAATCGGTGTCTAAGGAGGAATCTCTTATGGTGTGTCAGATTCTCAGAAACCCCAAGATCCATTGCCATTCTCCTTTAAAACTCAGTCAGAACACATCTCTAAGGGTCACCTGTTTAAGCTGGTCAGGCAGTACAGCCGACTAGAATGTCGACGAAATGTTTTCTCCCGCCGAGTGTCACGGCGGTTGAACGCTCTCCTGGAACATGTAATTAATGCCACCATTTTATCCCTTTACTAAAAACGCCTTGACGATAGCTTTACACATTTACACTACTTGCTAAGGCCAATGACCATCAGATGCTGGCATTAATCCGCAACAAACCGTAGACGGTTACATAACTCCATTCGCTTATGGGTTGCTCAAAACCGCTTGATGAACCATGTCTTTCACAAGGCTTTTTGTTGGCACTGTTTTTTAGTTTGTACTTATCAGCCTGACTATCTTACGGGACATGTCAAACATTCACTTTTATACACTTCAGAAACAATTGCTCTACTGCTCCATCGTATTCAATGATTTCAGTTTAACTTCTTCATTGTCATGAGCCGAACGTCTAAGTAACGAGCGATGGTGCTGACGCTTACCTCCAGCTCGAGCTCCCGCTTCACTCTTAACCGATGAGTTTCTAACGTAATTGTTGGCTCCGCTTCCAACCATACAACTATCAATCATTGTAACTGTAAGGCAGCGACAGGTATTCATGTCTACCCGCAATGCAGCTGAAAAGTTCTTCCGATCGTCACCTTCCTCCTAGGTCTTTAGTATAATGGCCTTCACATCCGGCGAATGACGGTTACGCGTTTCTCTTCTTTCCATCACGAGTAGCGTATAATAAAGTAACCAACCATAGAAAGTTAATTAAAGACAAAGCTTGCCTCGATAAACGCTACATGTCTGATACGCTTGCTGTCCTAACATAGACCTGCCTCTGCTTTATGCTTGCGAAAGGCGGAAGCGACGTGCGGGCTGAACAGATAGCGAATATACTATGATTAGTCATGTTCATAAGTATAAATCTCAGATACGCCATCATACTGGCACTTTGGCTGTTGGCTTCCAATCCCGTATTTAAGTTTCGTTTGCTATCTGCTGACTTGGCTTTCTAGTCGACACACAACGTCAGCCGTGCCAGTGGGGACATTCACAAAGTCGGCAGTTCGACCCGAAATCAAGGGATCCTTAGGCGAGCGAGCAACTCTGCCCTGACCAGGAATGCATGCTGTTTCAGCTGCTCCATATGTTCTGGGTTCTTGTACAAATGTAAAGCCCTATCCAACATGACTCACTTGCTTCGGAGACACACTAATCTGTGCAGTACAGCAATCGTCATTGCAGTCTCGGTCACTTCCATGGTCAAAATGACAATATTCGCAGATTTTAACTTATCCAGACCCCTTTCGACGCCCGAAAGATTTTCCTAAGATCATGGCACGGTCTACGCAGCCTATACGTGTCTGAGTGGGTGTCCGGTAAAGCCACTTAAGCCGTCGCAAATTCACTTACTGAACCGATGTGCTCGCTCGTCGCAGTTTGAAAGGCTGCGTGTTCTCCAGAGCAACACACAGGAGTGAGTTCTATGTCGGTCCAAAGTGCCTGGTTGGCCTGGCGCTAAATGTGATCCATGTTACAGAGCTCAGTTTGGCGATGCGAGAACCACAATTGAGCTCACTGGTCGGTTAAACTGCATTTATACTTCAAGTAGATAGTGTTACAACTGTCTCCAGAATAAATACACCTTAAACCCTGTGAAACAGGTGTCCTCAAATTCCTTCGCCTGTGGACCTATTTTTAGTGGAACCTCAAGCGGCAAACACACTGAGTTAATGCTGACCACCGGATTTGGCTTCAAGTTAATGAGAGTGAGACATTGTCCTGAAAACGTTCATTACCGTAGACTGAATTAACACGCGTGTTCAATTAGTTGATTAAAAAATTGATGCTGTTGAATTTAGGTACAGAAAGCAAGGTAGGATGAAACTGTTGCTGACTTGCAGCGCTGATTTGGTTGGTGTTAGATGCTGTTGGGAAAAGTGGTAACCGCTTCAATGCTATTGCTGTACTTTTTGTATAGATGTAGTGTGAGAATGTACTTTCATGCAGACAACTTGTAGCAAGTGGGAGAATCACGGCGACAGCTGCCTTCGATGTGACAGGGTAGTCATTCGTTGTTTTAGGTGGGAAATCAGAAACCAGCAATCCGTGAAACTTTCTCAAGGGGCGAATCTTATATGCTGTGTATGGATTGCTTAACTGAGTAGATTTGAAAGGTGAAGACTTTTTCGTGCAAGGAAAAAGGCTACTGACCATGAACATAATTTATATTTTTTCATTCTCGTTGGAGATATACTGAGACTGTGCTACTACCAGATCTTCAAATTGCTACACAGTTTTCACAGAAAGCCATTCTGGGATTTTTGAGTCATGCAATGCCGGAAAGCTATCAAGATATCCTCTGCTGATAGAATTCGCCAAAAATTTCAATTTTCTTTTGGAACTTTGCTTTTCTCGTTTGCAATGAATATACTCGCTTGATTTCCATTGCCGTGCTAAGCACTAATCTGTGACAACGTCAATTCTTACCGAGTACCTTCTCTCAGTCAATCGGTACTGTATATTAAAATAGTGATCCATGATAAAAATGAAGAACTGTGTAAGAAATGCTAACAAAATAGCTGTATTACAACCCCTGATAGTCATCGGACTTCCATGCAGATCAGTAAAGATGTGTGAACACTTCCCTTGTCCGCACACAGAATGTTGCACATTCTGCAGTTCTGACACCGTAAGATAATGAACTTACTTATTTCACAGCCTCATGGAGGACAGTTTGGAGAGTGGCTGCCATCTTTCTTACGGCAAGAGCTTTTCAATAAAGAATACCTTGGCAAATTGTAAACATTTTTGCTATGGAGTTTAGTCTTTCTACAACACCAGCAACCCTACCTCTTATTGCTTTAACACCAATAGTGCAAATATCGATAAAGGCGACGCATAATATTCCTGCATAACAGTCTTCACGAGGTTGAAAATATCAGCTCCACTTGTGTTCGTCGGTAGAGGTTCACAAAAAGGTACGTCTTCTTCCAGGGAAGGTAGGTGTGGTATCTCTCAAGCACAATAAGCGCTGAGGTCAGGTTCCATCTGTGAACGCACCCGTTTGAAGAGTGATGTCCATATACTTGATGCGTGTGGTTAACTCATCCTTAACAGGAGTTGCAAGTGATTTGTTTCTTCTGGACACGGCACCATTTGACAGTGGTAGTAATACCAGACATCTGTTTTGTGGACTTTTCGTCCAGCAATCACCTAGTCATTTCAACTGCACGTGAGTAGGTAAGTTTCTCTGCTATTGTTTGATGTTTTCACACTAGCGCAATACGTAACTAACTATGTAAGGTGCTTCAGCAGCCAATTCATTTACAGTCTGAGACTGGTTAAGCTAGTACTTTTAAGCGTACAACAGCTCATCTTGCCAGCACTCAAATATGATTTCTTCTGTCTCTACAGTCCATATAAACTTTTTCAAAATGCCGCCGCAGTTTACTGGAGCCAAGGAACTTTCCGGATGAACTTTGTTAAATATGATACATCGCGGGCGACTGTCGGACTCTGCACTTCCAAAGGAAGGATAAAAGTCGTTGTATCTACGTCTCTTGCCTATTGGTACACAGGCTCCAGTTGGTACAGATTTAACTTGAATCACACCAGCTAGTAGGGTAGCATCGAAAGTCTCCTTTACTGCAATATCTGAAGCCATGTTGGATAGTTCAACCATTTCTACATCTGAACCAGACGGAATATTATTCTGCAACACTTTATATAATGTTCTAATATTCAGGCAACCGTCTGTTTTGACGTTATATATCCAAATGATAAAATGGAAAATAATACTTTAATACAAGAGCCCAAAACAAACTTGGATTTTGATTGTAATGAAAAGTCGGCATTCAAAGGAAGATAAAATAAAGTAAAAAAGCAGACACCTTTTTGTAATATCGCTGTGCTAGTTAGTTGCAATTCGCGAAATCGCATGAACGCACCCGTTCATTAGAAATATCCTTAACTTCCTTCTGATTTGCTTGGGTTTAATCGAGGCAATTGACCTGCGTTTCCGGTTTTCAAATTTTAATGGAGCGCAACTCTCCAAATATCCACAAAGCGGTCATAAGTTAAGACTTGCTTCTTGGTTCCCCATCGGGAAAAAAAGCCTAGGTTATGCGAGCGTGCACGAACGTAGAACGGCACATCCAGCCTCTACCCACGGCATCACGGTGTGAAGACACCTCCAGGCCTAGCATAGCCCTATTTAACTCATCTGGATTTCTCAGGCGCCAGTACACTATGGATCCTGATAAACAAGTTGGGTAGGCCGAGACCTAAAGTGCGCAGTTCAAAGCAGAGCTCTCTCGAAGGAAACTGCTGCCAAAGATCCACTCATCTGCGCAGATCGCAACTGCGTTGTTCCCACTGAATCAGCGGTCGACGTCTCACGCGCGGTTCCCACTGCACTCGCCACAGTGTCAACTGGACTCTCCGCAAATCAACAGTTTGGCTCCTGAACTTTGTTAATATCAATGCATTAGCTAGTTAGCACATTCAAGAATTGTGATGTGTCCAAAGCCTCAACGGCATTAACAACTGTAGATTTTTTAGTAAAATGTGCACCGTCACCTGGTTGAAAAAGCATTCACAGCAAATGTATACTCAAACTATGTTTTCTAATGATAACGTCCAGCAAATTGTTAAAACGAATCATAACATAGGGGGAAATCCCGTGGACTCCAAAATGGTCTGAGGACCACACTTTGAGGAACACTATTGCGAAGAGCACTCCAAGTAATGCTTGCACACTAATAGAGCTTGGCTTTAGTCGGTGCGCACTTCAAAGCATCTCACAGGATTCTACTTTTCCTCCATTTCTGAAATCTATCAGTCCGTCAGATGTGACAAAACTTAATTGGAGTGACCCAATCTTCTCATAGTCTACGGAAGCCCTAGACACCTTCATTAAGTTCGATACACATCCGGGAACGGTACCCAAGCAGGGTCATGAATATTCACTCACCAAACTTCCGCACGATTTTACACATAACCAAAGCGTTAGCGCCTCAGTTGGATAACAAATTTGATATTGGTGCGCGTAGTGATCCGGATAAAAAAATCTTTCCTGATTTTGTGACTTTATACGGCAACCCATCAATTAATTAGAAAGAGCAATTATCTAAAAGAAAAATCACGCTTCTCTTGATTGTAACTTCTTACGATTGTGGAAAAGAAACTTGAGTACTTTTAGATAACCGTTCGACTAGTCGTTATCCGAACTCATAAACAACACCACGAGAACTGCATTCCGGAATGTTTAACAATAAGCTTCTGCCATTCAATAGACCGTTGACAGGGGGAGAAAGCGTGCTCGGAGCCGACATTAAACCAGACCGCAGAGAGCAAGAGCTCAGTGACTGCAATCGACGCAACAAACAACGCTTTATAACAGGCAAAAAACGATTGCTTGAATATGCCCGTATGATATCTGAAGTGGGCATTATGAAACCATAGGTAATCAAATATTATGAACGAATAGAATTATTCTAGTTTTACATGACGCACAAAGCTCATCATGTGAATAACGATGTAAATTTTGTCACCACGATGTTGAGGAAAGGATTGTTGAGCAGAAGCTTTGGCTCGATTTGACTGGTACTTATAGTCAAACGGACCATATATGGTGAAAAGCACGTGGTATGCTATGCTATCAAGGCGATTTTTGTATAGCCTTAATGTTCAGGTTAAAGGACTTGCGCTGGACGGGTGTTGAATCGTTTGCATACCAGCAGGGAGGGAAGGATTTTTGACAATCAAGTTGACTATATTGTGTGAGTAGTTCGAGCTCATGCCTTCTCAGGTTAGAATTGCGACTGACAAGGTAGTCATCGATTTGTTGAGAAAAAACTGTAAGCTCAACGACTCACAGGATTTTCGTACGCAACATCTACTTTGGCCATGCAAATTCCCATGCCTAATTAAAGGGAGTTTGTTCGGCGGCAGAGACTGATACTGCAAAAGCGCGTGGAACATAACTCTTTCTTCGTAGTTTCGCGTCAATGGAAGTAGCAGTATAAGCCGTCGACAAAATAGTAGCCACACTGTCCGGTTAACAAAACTGTATGTGCTCCACGTCTATCTTACATTCTAGACCGAATTGCATACCGGCATCGGCCATCTGTCTAGCCTATTCATGTCTTAACTTGACGAAGTTGACTACATCGAGAAAAGGTATTATAGCTTCCGCCGGAACTCAGCGTTCACTACCCATCTGCTGTTACCACGGAACTATTGGACAGCAGCAGTGGATGTTGATGTAGGGTTTGATGTTGTTTACCTCGACTTATCTAAGGCATGCCATCGGTTTACCAGTCGAACAATTCTAGCAAACCGTAGGGATTTAGACGTTACTAATCCCCTCCACTTGTTTACCTGCAACTTCACATTGCACCTGGTCCTGGAAGTGGAAATTCATGATTCATTATAGACTCTTATATCCGTGGAATATGGCATGCAACGTGGTTTGATATTGGAACCCCGATATTGCGGGTTTTCAGCTGATTAACTCCCGTTCAACTAATGAGAACTCATCATACCAAAAATGCTCGGTTTTGCTGATTCATTCTCAGGCTAAACATTACACATGAATAGCTAACAGAAACTGAATATAACACATGTTGTGGCAGAATTGGAGGAATTAAATATCAATCTGACATAATCACTTCAAACTGTTTGCCTTATGGAGACGACATAGAGCATCGGCGGTGGCTGATAGCTCCAACAGACTGCATGCAGCTTCCAAATGAACTCGACGGAATTCATTACTGGTCAATCAACAACCGTATTCAGTAGACGTGAGTATGTTTGTGCACTCTATCTACCACACCAAATGCTTCGTACCCATAAATTTAGCGACGATGATCTCTAGCACCGTCCTCGGGAAAAAGATATGCGCGTACTAATTCAGGAAAACCCAGACTGATCGAGGTGAGTTTAGTTAACACTGAAAATGCCATTTGGTCACCGGGCCACAGCTATTTACTCATAGCTGCTTTCTGCTTGCATATGACAACACATGGAATATGCGATTCAGGTACGACTAAAGCAAGATATCCTGGTCTTGGAAATTTCCCAAAATCGGGTAGAAAATTACGTTAAATTATAATTCTACTTACCTTCCGAACAGCAGCTGAATACTTTAGGAGCCTTTAGTGAAGGCTATCGGTGTTCGTCCGGAACATAATTTTGATTATCATAACCAGTCGTGAGATTCGCTGCAATAGTCAACCATAACTAGAGCTTGTAAGGCCACGGACTCAAACTGGCAGCCGGTTGGATAGCTACGGAATTACTCCTCCATATCTTTTTGTCACAAATAGACTCCACTGCCAGAACCCGTTATTTCAGCCTCTACATTCACTGTGTTGAAATCCCCATGTCGACATTGCGCTAGACGCGTTACACCAAAGTACTACACAAATAATTTATACACACATTCATAGAACAAAATCGTATCAACCTACATCCGCTTCTATGGGGAAATCGAAAGCGGTGACCTTGGAAGTTGTATTATACCACTTATAAATGATGCAGACCGACACAACTTTGCTGGGCAGGTTCACTGCTTTCTGTCCCCTTTTGTTTATGGTTGCTTTTCCTTTTCTTTGATAAAATGTAAGTCACTACTTTGTGGGACATTTTAATCATGTTAGGTCTCGAACAGCGTACTCTGCGGAAAATCGCGCTTTCGAGGCACAACTCGAGTTAGCGTCACTGAAACAGACCGAATCTTGTAACATGCAAAAAAACAGAATTTCACACAAAGTCGAATGCGCACAGAAAACTAAACAACTTGATTTGTTCAGAAGGTAAGTGCGTAATTTCTTACAAGCAGCTGTGTGCTTTGTATCAGAACAGTCTCAGTTACAAGCAAATAGTGTTTTTCCGTGTTACAGAACATGTGTTACGATTTCTCGTTTCACAACACTCACACCTCCCTTAGTTCTTGAGACCTATGAATGCAAACGAACAAACAACCGTGATTCGAACTGCATCAGCGTGCTTCATGCCACGTGGACCTGTTCTGTGTTTGACAATATACTACTCGTTCGGCGGTTATCTTCTGATCTCGCGGGTGACAACTAGGAAGCTGTTAAGTCGAGCCCTGAGGACACACCACATCATAAGATCTTTATTTGCCCTAAACCAGTGACCATACACCTTTGGTTGGAGAAATGTCGCACAAAACTAGCAATGGCCCTAATTTTCCGAGGCCAGCTGCATGTAATCTTATCCAATCGTAACAGAATATTAGAATCCTGCTTACTTGCTGAACCAAAGAGAAAGCAGCATAACTTCCCTATCAACGTCTCTTTCGGAATGGATTTGCAAGGCTGCAGTCATGACCCATCACATGCCTAATCCATCCCTCCAGTGGTGATTATGTCATTGCATCCAGGAGCTGTTTTGTCTGTCGCCATCAGACTTGACGTGTGTGTCGTAAGGGAGCGAGTTGTTTAGACTATGATTGTCTTCTAACCCACATTCAGATTATACCTGAGGATCCCTCACAGAAAGGATATCTCGTCGCATAAACAAAAGTTACATGGGTCGAAATGTGTCCACCCCGCTTCGACGGATATCATTCTACTCCTTATGTTACTGACAACTTTACTTCAAAATCAATCTCTAGCTCCTATCGCGCATTCAACAATCCGATCGAAGTAGACTGAGGCCCCCTTAAAAGCAGACAACCTACCTGCGCCTCTTGTATTGAGCACTTTGTGCTACCAAGCCAACCTTGTTCACGCTTGTCTCCCGTGCATCAACTGCGCTTAACCTCAAACAGACCTCTCCTTTGCTCGCTCACACATGTGGCTTGACTGCGCCCGCTGACGCACTTCCGGTTTGAACCTAGTATTTCGGACATTTCCTCTGTGCGCCTGCAGTTCCCTTCCCTCAGGGACCGTGCTGACTTCGCCTTGTCTACGTTCACCCGCAGATGTCCCAGACACTCCCACTGACCAGTGCGGGCGGGCGGGCGGGCGCTGAACACTCTGCACCAGTTGAAATTCGCTTAGTAATGTATCAATTGCCGTCCACTTGAGTTGGACCACGTTTGTCTCACCCAAGTCTAACAATTTGCCTACCTCCCTTCCAAAACGTGATTATTCTTCTTCGTATGTGGGTTTAGCCTCTACTCTATGTAGAATCCTATTGCCCGCTAGCCGTTGCCCAAGCAGTGCGATGGTGGATGTAATTCCATTGAGTATCGGACGCTAACTGCTGCTCGTCGAATGAAAGCTGATACACTGCGGATAATATCTGAAGACTAGATGATGCAAGGGACTGCGCTAATGATGTTCGAATGTGGAGAATTAATGTAGACATCTTGATTGCAGCCTCCGTGACATGGTTCGCACCATCTCATTTGCTACATGCAGAAATGCATGATTTAAATATGTCATATTCACATAATTTAAGAGATCCTCTTCAATGGTACCTTGTTTCCTACATTTAAATTTTTTCGCTGATGTATGGAAGCAACACCTAACAAGCCTCAAACTGAAGGACGCCGTTTACTCGGATGAAATATGGGCAGTGTTCTATAGGATTTGCTGAAGAAACTGCAAACGCTATTGAAGAAACGGAACAGCACCATAATGGGGTGCCCAAATACGTGAAGACGGCGCAACTATTCATCATGTGGACAGGAATGCGTAACATAAGTGCAACGGAATACCGACATCCATCAGTTGAACATGCTTAATGTCTAAATATGCGGAAGAGCAAAATCATCTCCAAACACCCAGCCACATCAGAGCCTAGCATTTAGGCAAATCACGATCTGTACGTCACACTTTAGCGGAAAGAAGACAAATGTTTTCTATCCTGGTATATAAACATCATCAAAAAATTCCATGGATACGGAAACAACACGAACTCCTTATGTCCGCCAGATGTACGGAAAGTCCAACATTCTGCACCACATTCGGTGATAAGAACTACTCAGGTTTAGCAAATGCAAAATTGTTAATAAACTTTTTATTTCCATTATGATTGAACGAATCGCATTCGTATGCGTATCTCTAGGTAAAGGCAAACAGATCCGTTTTATTAATTTGAACAAATAAACTTGAATCCATTACCGTAAAGCAGAATACTGCTAATGACGACGAGTACTTGTTAGAATGGGTTGGTAAACTTACGAATGTATGGGCTTATCATTGTCTATTGATGTCAATTGTGAGAGCATAGGAGAGGGATAATGACACTGTTGTTATAAGCACATTTTTAATCATAGTTTTTAGAGCACGGTCGTCTTATCCTTCGTTACGCTAGGATTCTACCACGAGGATGATGGTATCATCAAATATAGAGGCAGTTTCGTATGGAATGTAAATTTGGAGCCGTTCTCGGCTCATAAGTAGGTGATTACGAATATTTGTATTAATTTTTACCTTTTGATTATTTTAAACAGACCTTTACTATAATAAAAGTTTTCGCTTTCAAGCATATTAATAACTGCTGTTTTCTCAGCATAAATCACTGTTCATTGTTCATTGGGGGTCACCCTCATTATGACCTACAGCATTCGACGCTTAGATGACTTTCACAACCTGAGGCCACTGCTCCACTTGCGATCAACCTGCATTACACGTGGACACCTGGGCAAGCTTGTGGTGCTAGACTGGAAATGTGTCATACCTCTTTGCTTTGAATGTCGAGTGGTCAACTTTTGGTACAGTTTACCGGAGCACATTAGAAGCAAACTTAGTGCAGCAGTTGAAGACATTTTTGGAACCGGCACACACCAGCAATGATGTTTGAATGTAAGTCATACGTAATTTACAATATCACGTTATAACTCAAGGGAGGACCAGGGACTTGGCAGATTACATGTAGAATTTGTTGCTTTTACCGAAGCTTTTGATCACAGATCGATGGCTTTTGGCGGATTTAAAGTTGCTTGCTCAAATAATACAACACTCAATACTCAGCCATATGAGCCTTGCAGCGTCGCATTCGGAGACTGGTTATGACATTTTCTGTGGTTGGTCTTTGAGAAAGGAGATCGCGATTCAGATAAATGGGATCTCAGTTCCGGTGAAATTTCAAACGTTCTGTTTTTCACTGCTGCTTTGTCGGCTAAATCTTCATCTTGTGGTGCAATTTGTGAAGGTAAATAGGTTGATTTAAGAGGATATTCTACTTGGGACCTAGGGCGCTTCCCTTTACCATCCTTTCAAGTGAAATTGGAAAAATTGCTTAACTGTTTGGACCATCGCTGTGTCCATCCAGAGGTCGCCTATCTGGACAGGTAGCCATATGTTCATTTGGAAGGAAGGGTGGGTCGCTACTAAACCGGTTCATTTCGTCAATGTAATTTCCCACCTATATTCCCATCATAGTGGAGCCTAACCCGGTTGTCCTCTTGAACTTGACATTCCGAAGGTGTCAGATTTCCTCGCAAGGGTTCTACTGTAGCACGGTCGTCCATGCTCTATACTGCTGACATGCATCCATTAGGGATTAATGACAGGCGAACGCGAAATAAGGTAAATAGCCGATTACCACATGGCTACAAAAGTAAGTTGACGTAAATGGGCACTAGAATAAGGTAAAGCTAAGGCCAATGCTAACGTGCGAAAAATGTGTAGACGGAAGCCTGAGGTGCGTGCGCACTAGGTCCCGAAAAATCGCATGTACTTTGTTTAAAACAAAGGTAAGCAATGTCCGAACAAGAAAACCGCATAAATATTGCGTGTAAATCATCATCATCATCATCAGCAGCAGCAGCAGTACATATTAGCTGAGGGTGGCAAACACAACTCAGCTAATGTGCTGAAATACAAAAAGAACTGGGACTAAACATCGCACTACTAATTATGCAAATTACACTGCAAAAATATGATTTTAAAAATTATATTATGCGTTTTGCACGAGATCGGGATTAGAGGCGGAACCTAAAGGGAGAGGATGGACAAAGAACTTCAAATCACAAGCGCCGTTGGGGCCGGCTCTTCGCCATATCAACAAATGGGAACAATCAGACGTGTTCATCTTCCTTAGGACCCATCTAGGCCGTCTGGATGCACCAACCGACACCAACTTCGAAGTGAGTGTTTTCATTCTTCGCGAATGTCATCACGTTTTCTGCGCTCGTCCTCTTTCAACCACACTCCCGGCATGCAAACAATGCACGTCGCGGGATCCGGAACACATGGCCCAGCCATCGGAGCCTGGTGTGTGATAAATGGGGCTGAGCGTTTCGCTAGATCTTCCTACAGCAAATACGCGACGCCGAACACGCTCATTGCTCACTCAGTTCTCCCACCCGACATGGGCTGAAATACGAAGGCAGCGATAGTCGTACCTGACTATCCTCTGTATGTCTGTCGACTTGATGTTCCAGGTTTCACAAACTCCTATGGGAGGGTTGGACGGACGGCTGCGTTATAAATTCCACCCTTCAGAGCGAGAGAAATGTCGCATTTGCGTCACAGGTTGCGGAGATTGTCAAAACCACTTCGAGCCTTTGCTATACGGTTCGTAACCTCATCTTCAATCCTAAGGATTCTAACATAGATGCCCAGGTACTTAAATTCCTGAACGAATTCTAGCTGATCATCATGAAGCTTAAAAGCAGGGGCCGGTCCCTGCCAATTTTGGTGAAGTACATCGCATTTAGATGGAGCAAAGCATAGCCCAAAACGATAGACCGCCAGTGCTAATCGGTCCAGTGCTACCTCGCAGGTTTGAGATCTGCCATAGATTAGGGAAATATCGTCCGCATGGTCAAAGTAACAAAGTCGCTCACCAGGAAATAGATCCACCCCTTTTAGGTCGTGTCCAACTAATGCTGTTTCCATGACTTCGTTAACTGTGAAATTAAATCGGAGAGGTGACAGCGGTCAACCTTTTCTCACACCGCTGGTGATAATGAAGAGCAGGGACAGTTTGTCATAAATCCCCACTCTGCCCGAACTATGCGCGTACAGCGCTTAATTAATGTTTACGTATTTATCAGACACATCTTTCCTCAGCAGACAGTGCCATAGGGCACCTCGATCGACTGAGTCGAAGGTACCTTTGATGACAAGACACACGACGACGGTGGGTCGCCAATAGACATGGCAGTGTTCCAACAATTGACGCAGGGTAAAGATGTAGTCGATACAGCCCCGATCTCGAGGAAATCCGGTTTGTTATTCACGTATCTCACTTTCACGAGTGCCATTCAGTCTGTGGAGCATGACAAAAGTAAGCAATTTAAAGGCAATTGAACTCGGACAGATCCCTCTATGATTGTGGCTTTCCGAACGGGAATCTCCGTTGAATATTGGGACAATGACAGGGCTGCTCCAGTCTGTCGGGATAGTCTCCTGCTCCCAAGGTTTCAGTGGCAACGTGTGTACGTCGTCTACTATAGCAGCTCCCCTAAGATGAAGAGGGCTGGGAGAATTCCATCTGCCCCTACAGCGTATGGTAATTTCCTTCTAGCTAGGTTCGGAAGATTCGCAGTGTTGCTTTTAGCTGTCTATGGAAGCCTTCAACTAAACCGCTGACTGCTGGGTTATACGCTGTGTTATGAATGCGGCTGCAGCCTAAAACGTTGCAGAACGTAACGAGTTGTGAGAATTCGAAGAGCGTTCCCATATCAATGGTAATGGTGGATGGGCATCCGTAGTGCGAGACCCACCACTCCAAAAAGTCCCGGAAAACTGTCTCAGCAGTGCATTTTGTTACGGTTATGGCTTTGGCCAAATAGTGACGCGATCGAAACATGTATGAATGTAAACCAATCTGCGCGTAGGAGGCAAGGGACCTACCAGGTCTAAGTGTGCATGCCAGAACCGAGATTCCGTGGCGGGAAATGAACCAAGAGGACTGCGGGTGTGACGAATTCTTTAGGAACGCTGGCATTGAAGGCAGACGCTAGCTTAGGTACGAACATTTTTGTTTTCGCGTGGCCAAACGAAACGTTTGGTGACCAGTTTCAAAGATGTATGGATGTAATATATAGATATAATAGTGAGTAGAGTGAGTCAAAGACTGTGCTTCCCAAGGAGACGGGCACGAGGGGTCTAGGACAACCTGTGGAAGTGTCAAAGAGGATGGTTCTCTTTTTTGTTTGAAGAGGAACAGGTTGCACATGCAGCGAAGTGGACCGCAGTATGTGTTGTCGGCCTTCATTTTGGGCCGGTGTCGATGCCATGACGGCAAGGTCGACGTTAGGCAAAGACTGTAGAGTGAAATTGACGCATGAGAGAGCGTCGCTGATTAGATTGTCGGCACCTGAGGTATGACTTGTGTCATCAGACAATTGTGTGACAGTCTAGGTGTTTTGTTTGCTGTGGTGAATATTGTCCCAAGCAGAGTTGAAGGCCAAGATGAGGGGCTTGTGGACAGTGCAGCCCGTGAAAATGCGGCGCTCTAGTGTGTGTGCCAGAAGGGATGAATCGCTAGGTAAATGGCAAGCAGTTCTCTGCCAAACGTGCTATGGCGGGATTTCGCTGGCTGCAGTGCTTGTAGAAGAACCTAAGCGATTGCAATTGCCTACCACCAGATTGTTGGAAGACGGCTCCTACCGCGACGTCTGAGGCGTCAGTCGTAAGAGAAAGGGATGTAGTTGATTCAGAATGATGGAGGAGGGCTATGTTGGAGATGACACAATTGCGCTCGGCGAAACCTGTCTGTATTGTGTCAGGGAAAGCGAACTTACCTTCATTCCCTCTGAGTACGTCAGCCAGAGGCTGCATAAGCTGAGCGATACGCGGAATGAACCATCGATAGTAGTTGACCAAACCATGAAATTGACGGAGATTCTTGAACGAAGTCGAAGCTGGGAAGTTCTTGATTGCCAAGATCTTATCAGGAATGACTTCTATGCCAGACGATGAAACGAACTGACGTATTCTATCGTAGTTTGCCGAGTTCGCGTTTAGTCAAGTTGACTGTGACATCGTGTTGGGTCAAGCGTTGGGAAGGACTTCGAAGGTGGTCGAGGTACTCTTGTTCTGATGATCTGGCTACTGAAGTATCATCGAGGTAGGAAAAAGCGAAGTATAGGCCACGCGTGACGTCGTGGGTGAAGTGTTGGAAGGTTTGTGCGGCGTTGCACAGTCCAATTGGCATTCTTAAACATCCAAACAAGCCAAAAGGTGTGATAGAGGTTGTTTTAGGAATGCCATTTTCTACAGGGATCTGGTGATAGGGACGAACCAAATCGATCTTGCTGAAGACTGTCTTACCTATGGGACGTGCGGTAAGGTCTTGCATGTTTGTGATTAAATACCTATCTGGGACAGTTAGCCGCTTAAGCGCGCGGTAATCGCCGAAAAGGCGCCAGTCACCAGAATTTTTGGGGAGCAACTGCAGGGGAGAGGACCAAGGGCTGTCGGAAGGGTGGGTTAATCCAACTTCGAGCATGTGCTCAAACTCGGCCCTAGCTACCTTTAGTTCCTCGGGCGATAGTCGGCGTGGACGGCATGAGACGGGTGGGCCATTCGGCGGTTTGTGGTGTGTGATGAGATGTGACGGGCAAAGCGACCTTCAATGGCTGAACGAAGTTGGAATAATGCGAAAAGAGGTTGGCGTAGATTGGCGAGGTCTGAGGAAAGGCGTAGACCTGGGTGATGGATGTGATATCGGCGTTGATGCTACGTAAACTGAGTTTCGTTGCAGTGTAGACTATCATCTGTCGTTTCACATCGACCAACTGGTCGAAATGCCTGAGAAATTCAATGCCGATGATGGCAAAGGGGACTGTAGGGACGGTGAATACCCAGCGGAACATACGCCGAAGAACTAGATCCAGGGTAGGCGACGGATGACCGTAGATGGCTATTGGCCTGCCTTTGGCTGCACTAAGGCTTGTCTACAAGAAGAAGCTGGCTCAGCTGACAGAGGGGGAATGTCGCTGAATTCACCCCGGTATCAACTAAGAACTGGGTCTCGGAATCATAATCACAAATGTGGATAAGACGACTTTGGGCTTTGCCGACACAGTTAATCGCCATTACGGACCGGCCTTAAAGTTTCCCTGCTTCGTGTCGGAGAAAGTGAATGGTTGCTCTCATTTACGGACTTTGTTACCAAAACGCCATTGTGGTAAAAGCAAAAGTCTGAAGAGTTATTCTTCGTGCGACGGAATGATGAGCTAGAGTGGCGGTCCTGCTTACTCTCTAGGGAGTTTCTCGAGTTGGTTTCGTAGTGACGCGATTTACGATGATTAAGCGTCAACTGCTGACGACTCACTATTCGCGGATGTCACTGGGGCTGCGGCTTGGTTAATTTGAATGAAGATTCTAGATTCCTTCTTTGACTGATGTCGTTCGCTGACACGGTTTGATTGCTCTGCAACTGCTGCAAGTGGCAGAGCGCTTGCCACGGCGAGGATGGCCTGTGTGTTTGCCGGGAGACGTTGCATCCACGTTTCGCAGAGAATCCCAGCGTCCATGCTGGATGTGCCTAGGAGCTGATGCATCTGTCGCAACAAGGATGATGGCCTGCTGTCCCTTAGCTTCAGATCCCTTAATAGTTGCTGCAGTCGGATCTTGTCAGAGGGCGTGGTTCGCTGGATGATCGCCTGCTTTAAAGTCTTATAATTGAATCTGGAAGGGAGCAAGCCAATATATCTCTAACCTGGGAGCATATCCTTTGCGGAAACCGAGACATAAGTTGCTGATATTTAGTATTATCAGAAAAAATTTTACCATTGTAAAAACTCGATTCTAAATGCGCAAACCATAACTACGGGTCCTTTTCCCAATCCTAACCACGTAAGTAGATGGTTTATCATCTAAACTAATCATCGTGAGAAATGTATAAGTATAAGCGGCAGGGGAGATAACAAAACGATGGCGTGTAATGAATCAAAAAGTCAGTGGAATGAGCTCACCAGAATGAACATTTAAAATGGCGGACGGCGTGTTCTGGACCGGGGTCAAGAATTGTTGGGTGGCGCCTGGGATACTTTTGGGTTATAAATGGCACGTAGGAGCCGCGTCAAATTCTGGACAGTATAGAAGTTGGAGACAACTGAACCCAGCGTGTATTGTGCAGACTACAAAACTAGGAAGCGAAGTAGCCAGAGCGAGAAACAGTGTAGCAAGATACACACCAAAACGATTTGTGTCAACGGAAGTTCCGTCGGTAAAACAAGAGGTTTTGAGGGTTAAAACAATGATAAAATCCAACGTTGCAAAAGGCTGAGTGTGTCTTCGGGTACTCCCAAGATCCGCTTCGGTTTACTTTTTAGAGTTTGTCCGTGAAAACCCGTGACATTTAGTGGAGTAGAAACACGCACGGATTTTAATATATCGCGGGTATAGGTCATCATGTCTTGAAGCTTGATTGGATTGGGTAGAAAAAAACAAATGTAAATTTCCGAAAGAGTAAGTAATTTTGTAGATGGAACAAAAGAGTATGGTCAAGTCTGAAGGTCCGGCCGATGGTAATGAGAATAAATTCGTTAGGATTATGTTTTTTTGAGTATCCGCACCTATAGCCATAACCGCATTTTGCTTGGGAGTGTTCGGCCCACTAATAGACAAGCCGTGTCCGTTTGACAGGCGGCGATTATCATTCCCGATAGCTGAGGAGACGTTTTGAAAGCGGCCGGACAATTGTATTGATAAAGTGTAGAGTCGGCTAGTTTATTACGTAAAAAACGGGTCTACGAGGTGTAACAACTATGCAACATGTTCGAATCCGGCGCGATGGCGCGACGTGTTAATTCCAATCGTAACGCCTTATGTGTGTAATGTTTACGTGTCAACTAAACCAATTCTCTGCACACTACACTATTCTGCATCGGACATTAAAGTGTATGATGGGAGGATAAGCTTGTATAGTATTCTGAATGGCATACTCAAGCAAAAAGGGGGAATCGCCACAACCCTACATATCATCATGTGTTCATTTGTTGTATAGCCGGTGAGGTTCTCGGTTGTCCAGGCCGCGGAAGTGGCTTGACTAAAGGGACCACACCCGGAGCCATTGGTACTAAAGAACTGACCCGTAAGGCGGTAGAGCGATTACCGCGTGTAGGTGCCATTAAACCTCATCGTACGGAGCAAGTGCGAAATGCGATGGCCGTCAATAATTTCAATGTTTTCACAGGTCCACAGTTTGGTTATCTCTAGTTAGAAATATCGTACAAAACGTAACCGGCGCTGTAGTCAAAATGACGGATGGCAATTCGAACATCTAACTCGTTGGTATTTACAGATCTTTCGCCTATTCCATGTACATATAACTAAAGAAATGAGCATTCTCGATTGTACATGGGAAGCACCGTTGAAGACCTGCTCAATCTGTACAACTAGCAATTGTCCGAACGTGAGGGCAATAGTTATATTCATGGGTAAAATGATATGCTGTCTAATGGTGCCACCAGTGCGTCGTGGCAGACTGAAATCTAAAAGCGTTGTCATGTCAAGTCAAATCAAGAATTCGTTTTTATTCACCCATGAAGAGTGAATCATCAGCTGTAATACACACGCGATCAAAACGGTAAAGCGAACAACACTATAACCTTACAATGTGCTCCTGGCAGTATGATTCCCTTCGGCGGTGTAAGCAGCAGGGTTTGTTGGAAGCCAGTAATGAGGCGATGACAGCTTTTATGGCGATATCAATAAGGCGCCCATCGACCGGTCCTCGCATACGGCCAGACTGCTTTACTCAGTTGTTGTTGCTCGGACGACAGGTGGTCATGATAATTCTAAAGCCTGACAAACTGTTTATGCACACACAACGAGATTTGCTGAGATGAACCTCGATTGCATTCTCAAATGTAAGAATTAGACATCTGGTAATTTTGGAATGGACACCTCTCACTCGGTAGATGGGATGAATGGCTTTAGTGATAACTACGGGTTGTTTCGTGTAGACTAGGTGTGCGAATATAGTTCAGCCTTGTGCTTAGCCTTGTTGCTGCTGTTCACAGATACGTTCAGACAAACATCTCCTTTTGCGTACTATGTAACTTACCCCATAGAAAATGACAACTTGCAAAATGAACAATGAACATGATTTATCAAGGATAAAAACGCATGTGCCTGACAAGTCCCGTAGGATGGTTGGGTAAAAATTAACAAGGAAAGAGCTGAGAATCTTGCTGCATAGAAGACGAAAACTGTGGGATGGAATCCAGTTCTCACGATTGGCCTCTGATTATGATGATAACAAAGAGCTCAGGAATTTGTGTACACTGAAGACGCGCGTGAAGCTGAAATAACTTGAGCGTCGCCTGGTTTAGCAATCTTGTGGTGACCCGAAAAAGCTCTTCTCGTAGCTCAAAACACATACGAAGGTGGGCTGCGGCGTACTTGCCTTGTATTCGCATGAGGATGACGCTACACTTCATGACCAACAAACGGAAGTATGTCTTTTTGCTTCGCAATATTCATCAGTGTACTAGGTTGAAGCGCGGTACTCAATAACTAGGTGCCCACGCATCCCACTCTTTTAAAGCACATAAATTACCAAGATGTTACTGAGAATTCTTTTCGAGTTGGACCAGAACTCTCTGTCAGGCCCTGATGAATTACATCCCCTGATCCTGAAGACAATGACTGAGTATGTCGCTGAGCCAATCTGCCAACTGTTTCGGCACTCTCCCGAGGCTGCACGCCTTCGGCTTGATTGGAAACTTGCTTTTGTGAAACCAACTCGCAAAGGAGGAAGCCGAGAGGAGGCTGCAAATTACAGATCGATCTACCTGTAGCCGATCATTTGTAAGGCAATGGAGAGGGTTTTTAAAAAGGCCCTCCAGCTTCATCTCGAGACTCTGGGCATCATTACTCTTGCTCAGCACGGTTTCCGGAGAGCACGCGTTTGTATCGTTAACATACTTGTTGCTCGCGAGAAGTGGGCAAATTCAGTGGATTCCGGTAACCGCCTAGATGTTTTTTGTTGATTTTAGCAAAGCATTTGATAGGGTTTCACATGAACGGCTACTTATCACGCTCCGGAATATTGACATTGCTGGCAGTGTTCTTTCCTGGATCGCTGATTTCCTGGTGGGTCGTACCATGAGTGAATGTCAATGAGGTTATTTCTGGGCCTGTCCTCATGACCAGTGCGGTTCCAAAGGGCTCATTCCTTGGTCCCGAAATTTTCGCAATCTTCATCTACGACATTCCAAAGGGGCTTTGAAATAAATGTTTGAACTACGCTGATGATCTCAAACTATGGTCAGAAGTAAATAGACTTAAAGATTCGGACAAATTACAACTAATGCTTGATCTGCTGCACGACTGGTCTGTGAAGTGGCAGTTACCTATCAACCATGACAAATGCTGTGTTCTTCCAGTCGGTTCTCCAGAACCTTTCGGCACCTACCACATTGGTCACGTCCTGCTGAGCAATGCGGCTTCTGAGAAGGACTTGGGTGTGATTGTATCCCCTAACCTGAAAACCATCCACGATATGTTGCGGAAGGTCGCCTCCGCCAACTGGGTACTCTATGCCATACGGAGGTCATTTTCAAAAATCACACCTGAGATCTTCAAGCACTAGTTGCCTTCTCACCATAGTTCAATATTGGAAGATCGACTACCCGCTTTGCCTTGTCTCACAAAATTTGAGTACGCTTTAATCGAGAAGGTTCAGCGGCGTGGATCCAAGTCGATATCAGTGCCGTGTGAGTTGCCTTATCCCCTTCGACTTCAGCAGATGAACTTATTATCTTTGGCCTATCTTCCTCGCCGTAGGGTTCTGATACACACCGGACGCATCCTAAGAGAAGGATTGGGGACGGAGGTGCAAAGCTTCTTCCAACTCACTGTAAATAACTCGAAACGGGGTAACTGTAGGAAATGTTTAAATTGTGGGGGTTCAGTGTCCTCGCCAACGTCACGTTATCTACCCGGGTCTTGAATAAATGGAACAGCTTCCAGGAATATGTTGTCAGTGCCCATTCAGAGGAATGTTTCAAGCGGCAGTTGGATAACTACTTGCTGTAATGCCTGGATTCCACTGTTTTTGCTGCAGCTGGGCTGCTCGTTTGGTGAACGCAAGTTAGCAAAGACACGCGTCATGCAGTTAATGAATGGGAGGTGAAGCAGCTGACCCGGGTCTTTTCTCTTCTGTTCTCTACAGTATTATGCAACTATGAAAAAAGGAGAGGATCAACGAACAAATAAATCATTTTTAGCGTCTACGATTTAAATGCACTGCTGTCTAGCCACTGTCTGAATTGGGTATGCATGAGCACGCACAAATATTATAGAGAGAAGTTGCATTTCAGTAACTGCATGATAACGCACCTACACAATATCCGCCAACGGTTTATGATTATCGGCACGAGATATTCGACCACCGATAGATTAGGCAGAGTAAACCAACGGTTCGGTCACCCGATTTGAACCCCTCGCATTTCTTGCTATTGGGCTATTTAAAACAAAGAGCTTATAAGACAAGGCTGTATTCATTTCAATAATTGAAAGAGAACATCGGGAACGAATGACGCACCATCACTGCGAAATCTTTGGTGAAAGTTCTTTCCAACTGTTTCAGTTGATTCCTGCACTGCAAGCAGAACGCAGGATGAAGACATTGTTGTATCCAGCATTAACTTAGACTCCGATATTAGACAAGTGTTTCAAACATCTGTATTCCAACTCCCAGTGACAGAATACCCAGTCCGATTAGGAACAGTAGATAACGTGGTACAAAATACTATTTGACTCATTTGCAATGGTGGAAACACACGCCTCTTGGACTTCTATGGTGAACAGTTTAGATAAAGGAAGTTAGTCTTAATCACACTTAATTGCTGTCTGATGTTATCTGACCGCATTGTGCTTGATAAGACGCAATCAAAGAAGTTGGTAATCGGTTCAACGAAGGTTACCCGGATATCTGCCGTATGGAATCCGTAGCCTGCAGCTTTGCCTACTGGCCATTAATGGACCAGGATATTAAAAGCCATGTTTGTTCTTGCAATAGCTGTTCTCTGCCGCAAACTGCCCTCCAAATGTGAGCTTCATACTTTGCAAGACCTCAGGTCGTTCATGGTCTTGCCTTCATATTGATTTAGCTAGACATCTGGAAGGGTTCCACTTTCTGGTATTTGTCGATTTTTCTCAATGGGGTCCGATGTTTTGCAGAGAATATAAGTATCCACTTTCGCTGCTTTGTTGCACTTACGCCAGCCTGTCTCAGAAGTTGGCGTCCGCAAACGGATGTCATGGACAATGTTTCTCATGTAACTTCTCAAGAATTTACGGCTTTTTGTCATGCACATTGCATCGAACACATACGGGTTCCAGCTCACCACCGACAGTCAAACGGGTAGGCTGAGCATCTTGTCAATACTTTTAAACAAGCGTGGAGTAAAGTGAAGGGAGAGGGTGGCTTTCAGGAAATCATAGGCAAAGTGTTGCAGCTTTACCGTACTATGTCATTTCTTACAGTACTACAAAAGTTATCTCCATCCGAAGAGCTTCTTGGTAAGTGTGTCGGAACTGCTCGTGATACTTTGAAACCATCACCACACAAGGGAGAATAAAGAGTGCAAATGGGGTTAGATTTTAATCGCCATGGTGAAGCACACCGACGGCATTTCAGAACTGGTGCTAATGTGTGCGTAAAGGAAGGCCAATCTCCTGTCTCAGAGTGATTCCGTTTGTCAGATAAACATGTGTGTAATCCAACCGCTATGGTCAGCTCAGGCCAGATGCGAAGGTTACTGTGGTCTTGGGTTCGGAAGTTTAATCTAAGGTGTGAGGACCTACGAATGCTGGGATTCAGGTAAACGAGCTGCGGATTTTAAACTGTGCAACCGGTCTGTGGACAACTAAGCCAGAACAAAACAATAATGTGTTTTAAGCATCCGTGGGAGGTGAATATCCACCCTTGTCACATATGGTATCTAGATACAAAGTAATTCGGAAGCGACAGAACAAAAGCGAAAGTAAAGACAAGATAGTAAAACATAACCTTACTGGAAGAATTTGCTATACAGGTGTTGTATAATAGGGTTTTGGTCTATTTGCAAGGAATAGGAAAATCACCTTACTTGCGTAAAACTTATGTAGGCCTACACAAAGCTTCACATATTAAGTGGAGAATAAATCTCGTTAGATAGGTTAACTAATCCAAAAAGCTGGGTCCCGTATTTCTTCTCCAGGGTTGTGACCGCCTGGTTGATCTTCTGCAGTACTCACGACAAATCCATATTTTATCTAAGTCTAAAAACAAGAAAAAATAACGCAAATCCGTAGCCTAGTCTCGCGATGTCATTTTTCTGAATTGAGATACGATGGCGTTCTCCTCGAGATCACCAGCCTTTTTGCAATTGCTGGGGTCACTTTTGCTAACGTCCGCCATATGTGGAGCTTAAGAAAAATCACTGCCGTCCTGAAATTTAGGGTGCAGTTTAACCCTAAAGGCAAGCTGATTTCCGAAAAACGATGAAAACGCGTGGTTAGGTAGGTGTATTTAAGTGTACGGGCTTCAATTATGATATGAACATTAACCCAGTAGGTGTTCAAAGTGGCCACCGGCGTTTGCTTGCAGTGTAGCAAGGTGCCCCAAAGTTTCCCCGGTGATGGAGAGACCTTCGTTCACAAAGTTCTCTTAGTGGCGACGATGGATGATGCCTTGCCTCATCAGCTCGTTGCTGCAAATAGCTCCATAGCAAGAAATCCAAGGAGTTAAAATGGAGTGACCGAGCCGGTCTCTCCGTTGGTCCACCTCGAGCAATCCATCTGTGCCCGGAAATCTCCCTCCGATAATCACGAACCGTTTTGGCATGTTGCGCTGTTGCGCCATCAAATTGCCACCACGCGTTACTATATATCATATCGGCGTTCACTTGCGGAAGGACGCAGATCTTCAGCATTTCCTTGTAGGACGATTCTAGGTAGGGCGTGGCGTTAGTACTTTACAAAAAGCAACCTACCTGTCACATTATTGGAAACAAAATTGGGTCAACGATTTTTCAACCAGTTATTCCACTCCAAACCATGAGCTTTGGGCTATGTTGTCTACGTGAAGCTCGGTGACCTACTAGATTATATACTGCTCGAACTGCTGCTTCTCTATTCGGTTCAAACTGAACACATATACCTCGATATCTATAATGGAATGATTATCTATGTAATTAAGAACCAGCAGCTAAACGCATGCGGTTTCTCCAGATCGCGAGGGCTCAACGCATGAAGCTTATAATACCGACGATATTTTTTCTTTAAAATCCGCTGAACAGCGTAATTGCTGGTGGTACAAAGCTCAGCAATCATACCAATGTTGAGAGCGGGATTTTTGGTCACTGCGGATAACATCGAAAGCTGAAAACGCATCCGTAGTTGTATGATGCCAACGCAAATATCTGGCATTGCAAACGCTACCAGCTTTCTGGAATTTTCGCACCACTATCAGAACGTGTCGCCCATATACGAGCAAATTCACGCTGTTGTATCGTCGGGAAGTTCTCTGCAGCGTTTAAACCGCATTGAATGTACAACGGATGAATTAGCACACGCAGAACTAACATCCACGTCTTGTAACTCCGATTGCGCAGATGTCACCAAGTACGTGTTTCACCGCGATCCATCGCTCAGACCCTGTTCCATTCTCCATTCCATTCTCCGCAGCAACCTGATTTGGCCAATCCAACCAAATACTGGTAGGTCGCCATAGAATGCTACCGATCATCGTTGTCGCACTGTCCACATTCATCCATCATCTCATTGGCCGTTTTGCTTAACTTGCGCCTGTCTGTCCACACACCATCTGTTCAGCAGGCATTTCAATGGTCTGAAGAACAGAGTTCATGTATCCTAGTCCATTGTGGTAGAGAGTTTGCACCCGTGCTGTGCGCTGGTTTTGTATACCCCGATGCTATGATACGGCTTTCGGCCCCATATTTTCAATGGTCATGTAACTCATTTGAACCAATATGCTTTGGGCAGCCAAGTGCTGTGGTTCCGGTTATTAAGAATCACGTTCCTAGGATAAAAACAATAGCGTAAGAAACATTGAATTTAGGATGCAAATGCAAGTAAAGAAAAATGTATTTTGACGGAATGTGCAATAGCATTGAGGAAAAAAGGAAGCATAATCAGGGCGCATGAAAACCATGAAGAAACTTAACTGAGCGACTGTATTTTGTCTGAAAGGTTTTCAACCACTGGCGAGGACCATCGGAAAACCCCAATGCACGAAGCTGGCACGAAACAACTTGACCAAACACTCAGTCAATTTCTGCATCCTTATATTGCAAGCGGCAAAATTACAATGAAAACCGCAGACTGGATGCCAAGAACAAACGACAGATAACCACACACTGCGTCATCGGCCGAAGTCCCGGATAACAAATTATTTGTTACCCCATGGGATTACCTACACAACGTTTCATGATTTTCTTGCAACACGCACACTGGGTATCGAGATTTGCTCAGAAGCTAGTTGTTTGATGAATACTCCATAGGAATATTGTACAACTCATTACTTTCCTAGCCATGTCTCCGTGGATTAATTCAAAACCTTGCTGTCAGAAAGCATCGCGCACGTCATGTGAAAAGGCCCACGTGTTCAAACAAATCTAAGACAGTAAAATGAATGGCGGCCATGGTCGTAATACTTAGGCAACTGAAGGTTAATCACTGAATGATTCTCCACACAAAAAGCAGATATAGCTAGCTTATCAGCCCCACCTCGGCAAATCGCAAGAAACGTGAATTGGGATGATGCAACAATATCCGAAACCCGGAGCCGGGGTCAGTGTGATGATGGGTCAACAACACATATCAGTCTATTAATTATGCTAGCTGTTTGCGTGCACGTGGAATATTGGGTGACGGATGAGTGGCTTCACGTTGAAACCAGTTCGGTAAAGGTTCCTTTACTCTGGAATTCAAAACACGCTCATTCCTGCCTACGTAACTGACTCCGCAGTTGCACTCAAATGGAGAAATGATATAATTGGAACATAAGCAACACCAATTAATATATCACTGTTAATTCCATGGCAACCGAATTGAATGCTTCAAGCCTTTCTGTGTACATAGCACATTTTGATGGGTCTTATTTAACAACACCTCTCTAATCTCCAGCGCTCCCAATTTTCACAATGCCGGTGACACGCTACGTCCGGTAGTGTGCATGAACAATTCGTCTTATCACATCGACGCGCGGTGACAGGCGAAACTATTAGGTCCGGTTCGTAAACCTCATACTTGATACTGCTTGATTAACTCCTTTGAACTGGTCGTGACGCGGGAACAATTGTCACTGAGTGCATACCTCATGTACTCAACAAATGTGGACTCTATTCACAACCGTGCCTTTACGTGAGGAGGTCGAGAATTTACCTTATTTTACCTTTATCCAGAAGATATCTTTGGGCCTGTCAGTGGAGTACTTACGGGTGCGAATATATTGTGAACCGAGAACATACGGTTTGATTTTGAAGGGAGCGTATACAAACAGGTCGACGCAGTCGCTATAGGCAGTTTTCTGGGACCAGTTTTTGCCGCCATCTTCCTCGACTTGATAGAAAGGCAAGTTTGTGCCAGAACAATGAAGCAAAATTATACAGACGGTGTATGGATGACATCACAGTCTTCACTAGCAGAGAACATTTTATCCGGTTGCTGAACATCTTGATTTCGATTCCCCCTAATCTTTAAATATCCCATGAAGTGGAACAACAGAGTTGTCTGGCGTTTTTGGATATACTCTTTAGGGGACGGCTGAAGGTACATTGCAGAGCACTCTTCAAGGCAAATTGATTTAAAGTGGAGAGTACCATCATGTTGCATGCTTCGCCTCGATCGAATACAAACGCGGCTTAGTTAAAACTCTCTGTTACCGGGCTAGACGTATTTGCAGTCCCGAAATGTTAAAAGCAGAAAAATAAGTTCGTCGCAAGATATTTATTTCTAATGGATTTCCTGAGGAGTTTATCCAAATACACAGCAGACCTCCCAGCGTGAAAACACCGGTGTTGAAGGCTGAGAAAAAGGGTGTTTATTTGTTGTTGCCGTTCAAGGGAGACTATGTGGCAAATTATGTCGTACGCAAGCTCCGGTCCGCCCTAACGCGCAACTACGCGATAACCCAGTTGCAACTCAGGCGTACCACACGAGGACTTGTTCCCCATAACCTTAAGAGCATTCTGTCGAGTAGTTCGGCCTCTCACGTTGTTTATCAGTTCATCTGCGCTTGCGGTAACATTTGCATAGGCAGAACAAGCCGTCACTTAGCTCAGACTGTAGCTGAACATTTGCCAAAGTGGTTGGGACAAGTAATTACAAGACTAAATGGGACGGATTTGATAGTTACTCGGAGCCAGGCATCGTCTATCACCAAGCAACACATAGCAACCCGTCACCAGTTGAACCCTGAGCAGCGTTCAAAGTGTTATTACGTAACAAAAAGACCGATAATGCTGGCAGTTAGCGAGAGGTTAATTAAGGTATATCAACATGTGCTACGCGCACAGAAGCTCTTGACGCAATCAGTTCGGTTGCCATGGTCTTGAATGTGACACTTTGATGGCTGTTGCTTATGTTTCCAAGTATAGAATGGTTTATGTGGTTCTGCTCGTATTGTGCTTGCGACTGAAGAGAACAATGGAAATGTTGACATATCGCAATCTCTGTCTTCCTCTGCATTGAAGAAGACACAGTGTTGACAATCCAGCTATGGTCTGCCCTGTGTTTGCAGAAACAATCAGTATTTGACCATCGGTTGCCTTAGTTCTAGGTAGGTTGCTCCTGTTCATCTCATTGCATTTGATTAGTAGGTAACACCGATTGAACGGTATAAGATAATTTAGATGTTTTTTGGTGCTGGTGGGACAATACGAAATGCATGCATCTACCAGCTTTCGTCTTCTCACTGTGTTTGTAGGGAACCAACAGAATTTGCCTTTGTTCTGTCTAGTTCGAAGTGTGCTATAGGCTGAGAATTGGGGCCACATGCTGGTTTAATACAAGCTGGTGCTTTACATAGGTGGGAATTAATTGGTTGGACAGCGGGTGATGCGGTCTTTGTTTTAGGTCCATCAGTATTTCAAAGTTCGCCAACTCCTGGTTCAACAACCCGCCGAAGAAGTAACACTCACGGGATAATCCTATCGTTCCAGTCCCGCTTGAACTTGAAGAGGTCAGTACTTCCAAACATCCAAAACCTGATATGTACCATTCCCAATTTGCAAAGTTGAATAAAAGTGGAAAAGTTGAAATATAACTCTAAGTGAGTTGTTAAAAAGAAAACGGAATATAGAAAATTGTTTAAGGAAGTCCGCGGTATGTATTTCAACAAGCATCCTAAATTATTAATAAACATTACTATGGGTTCAATGGCCTAAAATTTATCTCCCACCAGCTGCAACCGTGTGTACCAGAATCACACTACCGAAAGAACATTATTCGCCTCTCCTGTTTGCCGGGTATTTCGGCATTCTCTTGAAGTTGGACGGCTCCCGATTGTTTGGAAACTGGGGCTTGTTAAACCCGTACACAAAGACGGGGATCGTCAAAATCCTGCCAATTATCGACCCATCTGTTAAACGTCAATATTATGCAAGGTACTGGAGAGGATTCTCAAGCGAGAACTTCTTCTCCACCTCGAGAACATAAACGTCATCTTCTGGGCGCAGCATGGTTTTCGGCGGGCGCGCTCATCTTCTTCCAATCTGCTTGTGGCCCGTGAAAGATGGGAGTAATCATTAGACGCTGAGAAACGCCTGGATGTTATTTTTGTCGACTTCAGCAAGGCCTTTGACAAGGGTCCTCATGAAAGGCTCCTTTATAAACTAAGATTAACCGGTGTTTCTGAGAACTTTCTCTCTTGGATCGCTGATTTTTTGCATGACCGGACAATGAGGGTCGACGTGAACGAGGCCTACTCCGCTCCTGTGCTCATGACTAGCGGTGTCCCACAGGGATCAGTCCTAGGCCCAGAACTTTTCAAGATCTTCATCAATGATCTCCAGGCGGATTGCTTGATTTACGCTGACGACTAGAAGTTGTGGATGGAGGTATCCTGTCTTGACGATGCTGACCGGTTACAGGCTACACTTGGTACGTTACATGCGTGGTCAGTCAAATGGCGATTGCCATAAATCGCGACAAGTGCTCGGTCCTCCCCATTGGTGCTCCTGAACCTTTCGGGACGTACCACATTGGTGGGGCGTTGCTCAGAAACTCAATCCTTGAAAAAGGCCTCGGCGTGTTGGTGTCATCTGATCTACGGACTACACAGGACACGTTACGAAGGGTTGCTTCTGCCAACAGGATGTCCCATGCCATACAAAGAGCCTTCTCACATTTGACTCCGTAGATCTTCTGACTGTTTACTTCCCACGTGCGCCCCATTCGCGAATACGGATTACCTGTCATCTTCCCTCTCATCAAGTCCGAAGGTGACCTCATTGAGAAGGTCCAACGGCGGGGATCGAAACACATCTTGGAGGTACGGGACTTGCCTTGAGACTTGCCCTGAGACTTCAGCGCATGAACCTGTTCTCCCTGGATTATCGCCGACGTCGCGGCGACCTGGTTTTCACCAGGCGTATCCTGAGAGGAGAGATGGGGACGGAGCTGCGGGCATGCTTTCAATTCAATGCAAACAGTTCAACTCGAGGCCACAACTAGAAATTGTTTATACCTACATCTATATATTGCTCTCCTGCCGTGAACCGGCGTACATTTAACATTCTCTCCCTCGATACTGTGGCGAAACCTATTTAGCTGACGAAGGCAATGGCTGCACGCCTGTGTGCTGTGGAGTGGATAGGCGCAGTCGGTGACCTTTGGCACCATACTTGCGACCAGATGACAGATGCTGCCGTGAAGACCATCGGGGGCATACCGTAAGCGAACTGATTGGTTTGAAGAGAAGAATGCGATGATTGATGCATTGGTGTTGGAAGAATACAGCATTTGCTGCACATGTCGCAGACCCCAGTGACTTGGGGAAGAAGCGTCCGTTTCGCAAACTTCGGCGGCGACTGGCCCGAGAGCTCCGTCGCAGAAAAAATGCATGGTGGACAGAGAAGGCGAAACAGATGTAATGTTACACCGAACGCCGCCTACACAAGTAATTCTTTGACATATTGAAGGCGGTGTATGGACCGAGGCTGGAGCCACTGAAGATGCTAAACGATGGTAGTTCAGGCGCAATCTGCACACAGACTGCAGACATAGTGCAGAGGTGGGAAACTAACGTTACTGGATCTTAAAAACCTTTCAGATATTGACTGGCATAATTAAACGAACTGCGGCACCAGGAGGTGAAATTGAGTCTGCGGGCACTGACAATGACATTGTCTGGTATTTATCATAATGCCCTAAGGTCGTGTGCGGGTTATGCGGCTTGTGTTTACGGTGTTTCTGTGGAGCACCTTATTGATGGTTGGTTGCTGAACATCCGTCGTTTCGGTGCGGGTAACCTAGCGTGTGAGCCAGTTATCCGTATGTTGCTACTAACCGACGAATGTGCGCTGTTTGAGCGCAACGCGGATGTGTTCCAGTACAATAATTCGGCCCCCGCTTCGACAGCGGCCAAATTCGGACTCACCAACTAAACAGATCAAACTACATTCAGTGGAAGTGCAACCTGTAATATTGACTTAAATGAACCTTGGTGACGAAGTGTTGTGAACCACCTGCCGCTTCTGCTACCTTAGGTGTGTGGTTTCGACTGGATGTCAAATATACAGTGAGCTGCATATCCGCGTATCGAATGCAGCGGCGGCATTCGGAAAGCTTGCGTAACATGTGTGAAACAACCATCAGCCTACGGTGGGCACGAAGTTGTTGGTGTGCAAGTCCATGAAGCAGTCCGTTCCTGTATATGGCATCGAAACGCAGACGACATACCGGCGAGATGTACGATATCTCGAGCTGTTTCATCAACAGTGTCCGCGACGGACTCAACGCATCGGTTGGCGCGACAGTATTGTAGCGACGGTGGTGTTGTGACGGAGTGGAATGTAGGTGGTGGACTGCATAATTTTGCTGAGACGCCTGTAGCGGCTCCGTCATGTGTGTCATGTGGATTCGACGCGGATACCAAAGCAGCTGTTATATGGTCATTTGAATTTTGGGAAGCTACATGTGGTTAAACCGAAGCTTCGTTACTAGGACATTATCAAAGTGAGCCAATCACGTCCTAGTGTTGATTACAGGTGTCGTGAATCAATGGCGGTTGTTCGCGTGCTTGGCACGACCTGATCACGAAGACAGTTGGCGATATGGAAGTGAGGGTCCTCCTGCATTCAGGAAGATGCGGCAGGTGCTTAGGCGACATCCATTGATGGGTGTACTCCCTGGACTTTGCGCGCGTGGTGCTGTAGCACATGCGGCTGCGAGTGCCCGAGGCACGCCGGTTTAGTGAGTTACGAGCGAGGCCACTCTGAACCAACATGGAATCGACGACCGGTTCTGCTAAGCATTTAAGCAGAAGCGGTGCAGTGTTGGTGGGTACGCTGCATTCGATTTACTAACGCTATGATTGCTTACTGGATCTCTAGTTCAGATGGTAGATTTGCTATTTTGACGCAAGGCACTTCTGGTTTGCGTCATCTTAAGGTTTACCCGAACTTGCACTGGTTGCTTAAGCTTAAGGTAGTTAAGTTCGCTAACCTTTTCGCATTTGTGGCGCATATTAAAGATGTGCTTTCTGACATTTTGCATTTATCAACGATTTGTTAGTTACCAATTTATTGCATTGCGTAAATTAATGTCAGCATTTCCTTTTGCTTTATTGGATATAACTTATTTGCTTTTCCTAGTTCAAGTGATTGGCCGTTGGTTGATGTCCCCTGTGTGGCTGCGCTTGTTGTGAAGGTGGTTGAGGTGCCTACACCTCTCGCACACTGCACCTCAATTACTAGCTCCAGGAGTCTGTAAGACAATGCTGGGGGACAGGGTGCACTGTCCTTGAATCTTGTGTCTTAGGCTCAAAAGGGGTTTCATCCGGTGTGGAGCGGATTACGGTCCAACCGCTGACTTGTGTACGTCTGGTACGCAAGATTCCCAATTTAGTTACGCAGGAATGCTACGGCTGTATATACTGAAGTAGTGTGGGCCGGTTCCAGTGAATAAACCTGGCTCACATCCATTTGCTGCCAGTCTTTTCCTTTAGGTTTACACCGGATTTGGGGATTGTGGATGGAGCTGTGAGTGGTACAGCGCAAGTCATCCATCGTCCCTCTGTAAGCGCAGGTGTCCTGTGTCTGTCTATTGGAGGCCCGTTTGTCAGACAACTCCGGAACCGCATGCTACGATCCATATATATATATATATATATATATATATATATATATATATATATATATATATATATATATATATATATATATATATATATATATATATATATATATATATATATAGTCAGCATCACACGTTCTAATCTTGATTGCAGATCATGGGAATCGAAGGCGGTTGATCGTGGTGCATGGCGCGATCTAATAACGAAGGCAGTTGATGGAGTGCGGGAGAAAGCCCTCATACATGCAGAGAAGAAGCGGCGAGTGCGGAAGCGGCAAACACCAATGAATTGTACTCCATCGACATCGAGTGCATTGTGCTGTAGAACATGCGGTCGCGAGTGCCTTAGTCAGGCAGGCCTAGTGAGCCATGAGAGAGGTCACTCGGGACCACTGCCAAAGCGACGACGGGTCCAGCAGTGAACGTAGGCAGCACCGGCGCAGCGTTTGTAGGCACGCTGAATTCGATTTACTAACCGTGTGCTTGCATGCTAAGTCCTTTTATTTCAGGTGGTGGGTTTTCGATTCTCTTCTAATGCCTTTCTTTCTCATATAAATGTCTAGTGGGCCATGAGCTAGGTCCTTTGGGGCCACTACAGAAGCGAGGATGGGTCCTGCAGAGAATTACGGCGAGCCGGCGCAGCGTTTGTAGGCACGCTGAATTCGATTTACTAACCGTGTGCTTGCATGCTAAGTCCTTTTATTTCAGGTGGTGGGTTTTCGATTCTCTTCTAATGCCTTTCTTTCTCATATAAATGTCTAGTGGGCCATGAGCTAGGTCCTTTGGGGCCACTACAGAAGCGACGATGGGTCCTGCAGAGAATTACGGCGAGCCGGCGCAGCGTTTGTAGGCACGCTGAATTCGATTTACTAACCGCGTGATTGCATGCTAAGTCTTTTTATTTCAGGTGGTGGGTTTACAGTTTGTGCCTTAATGCTTTTCTTTCTCATGTAAATATCTCCCTGTACTCTATTCCTTTAACTTGCACACCTCGCCTAAGCCAATTGTATTCGATTTCCGTAGCATATTTGTGTTCGTGGCATTCCGTGAACTATATTTCCTGACCTCGTGCACTTAGCTAGGATTTGTTTGTAAACAATTTATTACATATGCTATTTAATTAAGATTTAAATCACCGTTTCCTTGTGCATTAATCGAGTTTTTTCTCTTTGTCTTTCTCTCGCTCTCAAGTGTTTGGCTGTTGTTTGATATCCCCGGTGTGGATGCGCTTGATGTGCATGTTGACAAGGTGCCTACCTGTCTATTACCCACTACCTCATCCATACTGGCTCCAGGAGACAGTTGGTCGTTGCTGGAGGGGACGGGGTGCACGGTCCTTGTAGCCGTGTTAGGCTCGAAGAGTGGTTCCATGCTTTTAGTGTGGAGCGGACTACGGTCCAGCCACCGCCTTGTGTGCGCTTGATTCCCAAATGCAGTGTGCTTGTGTTTGCCTGTGAAGGAGTTTGGGACGGCTCCGTTGATGAAGGGTGGTTCCCATCCGCATGCCTCCCTGTCTTATTCCTTCGGGTTTACACTGGATATGGGGTGTGTGGTTGGAGCTGTAGGTGGTGCAGCGCAAGCCATCCATGGTCCCTCTGTAGGCGCAGGCGTCCTGTGGCTTGCTACAGTGACAGGCAAATCCGAAACCGGATGCCGCCAACCATATATATGAGGAATACTAATTAAAAGTTATCAACTGTTCTCATTCACTCCGACTTAATGTGGTCCTCCGTGAATATTGGTCAGCTGCGATCTTGTAACAATTTTGTTGTAGCCGCAGGCTACTGTTATTTGCACAGTAGCATGATTAGTTTTCGGAATTTTGCATACGTTGCGGATTCCCGACAGGTGACCATTCCACTCTTTTCAAGCTAATGCATCAGTCGCTTCTGTGTTGAATCCACAATGCGGCCCCTTTATTCTCGTAAGGATGGCCACTCAACATGGTGTGTAAGCAGTGAGTGACAGTGCGACGTTGATGAGTTCGAAATCCTTTTGTTCATCGCGATGCGATGAGACAGATCCTGCGGTACTTGTAAGAATAAGTTCCCAAGGAAAAATTTTCCAGAAAGGATAACAATAGTGCCGCACGATTTAATTCCGGAAAGAACGCTTTGTTTGCTGGCCACAGCCACAGCATTCCGTAAATCTAGAGGGCTCATTGATGAAAAGATAACACGGACGGCTAGAGCCGTGTCTAGATAATGGTTGTCAGCCAGCAGTTGGCGGGGGACTGATGACAATGGCTATTTGTATGGAAAGTCGTTTCGCATCATTGGCTGCGTATACGGGGAGACAGACGAAGTTATCTGCGAGAGATATTTACTAACCCATACCAATACGTACTCCGCGACACTCACCCTTGATTGCCGTTCTGTCGTGCCCATGTATTCGGCCTTGCAAATACATGTAAGTTGGTATGGGATGTTGGCACACGTGCACTGACGTTCAGGCCCTAACCCACTCGGATGAACAACACACATAGACGTCCGCACGCACGCACGCACGCACACACCAAGCTTATCGCTTTCCACTGAATGCACGCCGGGTGTTCTGTCAGTTAGTAAGTATATGGTGTCCTGTACAGACTTGTTCTCGATACCGTGGATTCTGAGCCATATAGAGCATACTCTCCCGTACATTTACTTACTGTGACTAGTGCGTATCAGATTTGTGAACTGCTGGACAGTGGCAACGAGGTTTAACCAACGGAATAGGGATACGATTCGTTGTGCAGCTTAACACTGGTTTCGCAGCAGAGTATAGGCGCCTCTACGGATTTTGTTCGGCGCTAATATAACAGGCAGACTTCGCCTCCGTTGTAAGTTAGTTGCAGGGTTACTTTTAGCTTCCATTTCGTCGGTACACTTCCTTCCGCTTTGAATGCATATACTTGGGCGATGATGTACAGTGTGTACGTGTTATCTACGTGGGTGTTAGTTGTCAACCACAACTCACTTTCCTGTCTGTCAGCAGTGCATATTTTTCTACTCCTGTTAAACAGAGTAGTCGCTAGACCTCGTTTGTACCGCTTAAGGGCAAAGCTGTGAAATTTCAAGTACTGTATGTTCCACGTTGGCTTGCGGTAAACGAACTGCGCATTGTACCGTCACTTCTACGTTCCATTCGATTGTCAAGAAACGGCGGAGAATCGTTTTGTTCGCTTTCTGTGGTCACTCTGATATTTGATGTATGTTATTCCATTTGGTCACCAGTTGGGTTAAGTGGTCCTCGCTGTCACACATTAGCAAAGTTTCGTTCCCATATCAGCGAAACAACACTGTCTTCTTGATCTCTTCCATGACTTGCTTCTCGAGATGGGCTACGAATTTATCCGCTAGTACCGGTCCGAGTGGACTGCCTAATGTGATATCATTAACTTGGTGACAGTCTTATTCCTGAGAATAGAACTTGACATTTGATGTACATATCAGCAGAAATCGTTCCAATTGCGAGACTGGAATCTTACTTCTTGTTGGTCCTCGTTAACGTAATTAGAGATCATCTGTTTCGTCTCATTTAGCGGTACGTTGGCAAACAATCAATACTGGCCATGAAGTTTTCGCGTAGTTCGATGCCTTCCAGAAGCTCCACTACCTCGAACGTATCGTCCAAACATTATTTAACCATTCATTGATTTACATGATCAAAGAGTGTTACTAGCCACCTAGGTAGCTTGTGCTGTGGGGAATCGCTCATGGGTATAATCGGCCTCAGAGGGATTTCCAGCTTGTGCAAGTTTGGAAACCCATGAAGCTGCGGTGTCTGCGTGCCCCTGGGTCTTAAGGATTTAGCGGTTGCGGTATTTATGAAGTTTCATTCCAACAAAGTATGTTGCGCCGTGTGTATTCTTTTCTCTAACTTTATTGGGTAGTTGGGAGTGTCATCTGGTTCGTACTTGGTACGGTCGATCAGTACCGTCATGATCCTTTTTATATACACCGATTTGACCAAAACCGAATCACCCGAAGTTTTGTCTGGTTGTAGGATAACCTCGTTTCCATTTGATCTGAGTTGTTTTAAGGCCACTAAGTGTTAAGCTTTAAGGGGATTTTCTCCAGAGCTAGCAATGCAATACTGGTGTTGCAAATCCACGAGTTTCCTTTTAAGCTACCGCTCGTTATCTTTAGGGGTTACTGTAAGTCCGACAAATTGTTTATAAATCACCTATTTTTGGGTTGCCGTTTTGAACTTTCCAGGTGGAACCCTTCTTTTACATCGCAAGCGACTTAATTTTGTTAAGTAAGTGGGTCTCATTCACCTCGTTAAACTCTTTCATTGTTTCACTGACAGCCAGCTCAGCGTTCCAATTTGATCGGTTGTGCTACGAGCTGGTAAGTCGGTGCAGAAAAGCCCACTTGCTGATGGTTTGTCTAAATTATGCACTAGGAATTTGGGGTTTATTTCGTGAAATCTCCTCAGGTATTCAATGTCGAACAAACCGGCACAATAGTATGTTTTCGAGGGTTTACGCGCCGAATTATTCGACCGAAATCAATGGCAAAATAGATCAATAGTATGTAACGGGCTAAAAAGCGGATGCATAGCAAGTCTCGCAGGATGGCTAGAAGGAGAACCACACCATAATGAATAGAAAACGGTGATAAAATAAAAATGCTATTTGTAGATCCACCACAGTGTTAACACAGAGGCATGCAGAAAGGGCCGACCATATTCGTTTAAGTCAATGCTGGTTGTGTAAGTTTCATCGCATTATATCGTCTGTCGAGAGAACAGGTTATATCTCGTAATTTAAATGAATTAGGACAACGCCAAGACATTTTTAATCACAGCTAAAGCGGGGGCGAAAACAACGTAAGTTGGGAGGGCATTCCAAAGCTGGCACGCACGAAGAGAACAAAGGCTGAGTCGACAATCCAGCCGACTGTAATTTGTGGCTAACTTGAACTGGTAGCCAATCAAATTTTTGGCGTGACTCCATTGTAGCAGATGACGGCAGACCTGGATGGGGTCCCTCTGGATCTGACAAGCCCTAGTAAGGTCGTATTGTAGGCGGCAGTACCGGCCGCTGTATACTTTTTGGGTTCTCATTCTAATTTGATGAGAAAGATTGAACGACTCATTGACTTGTTTTGTGGATCTTCGCTTTGGATCCTCGAGCATTCTAGTGTGACACCCTACCGTGCGGCCGCACTTTAACTCGTCTCTCGCTTTGCCCTCTGTGGCCACTCCAATTCTCCCCACACAATATTGTGCTTGCGCTCGTTCGAACCAGTTCGACGAGCTCTACTCAGTGCTTCCCAACTCTTGGATCTAACCTGTGTGGATTATACTCTTGCTCCAGTTCCCAGTTTTCGGCATATTCTTTGCCGAATTCCACTTGTGTAACTACATCAGACCGGTCTTTCGGAAAAGATTTTGGTCTCATTCGGAAGAAGAAGCTGAGGGCTCCCAAACTACGCGGGAACCATCCCTGCAAGTTGCAGCATAACAAGGTTACAGCCTTTTTGCTACGCTCATCAACTGAGCAGCTCTAGGGACGCTTATCAGCGCTCCACCTGCATCGTCGCTTAAGGCAGGCCGATTAACACACGCTGCCGCTTTGTGTGGGTGTGTGTGTACCACTGCGAGTCGATTGATCGCTGAATCCGACAGTCTGCGCGTTACGACCTCCATCTGCCTCTCCGCCTGACCTTGGTGCGGTTGAACAACTCTCCATTCGTGTGCGTGTTCCGACCTATTCGTGCGTCACCCTTAGCGCAAAGTACACTCGTCAAGGCGAGCGCCTAGGTAGGCCTTGCTGTAAACAATAAGAGGACAACTAGCATTCCAATGATTCAACGTCGCCTATGTTGTGCAGACAACTGCAGTAAAGTGCTTAAGATCAGTATTACCTGTTCTAGCTGCATTAGATCGTACTGTCCGCAATGTGCAGGCAAATCCGTCCAAGAAGTGAGACAGACAAACCAAGTTGCTGACACAATTTGGTTTTGCCCAACATGTCAAGTCATTCCTGTTGTCAACTGTTTATCATTGCTCATGAAAAAATGCGATAGGATGACTGAAATAATCGCGCAATTTGTAAATACTAAGATCGCTCCCTCGGAGGTAAATATGGCCACGATAATACCTCACCCGGCCAAAGTTAGCTCTGAGTCTAAACCGAAGAAAAGAGCTAGACGCTCCAACCGCACTGCAGCGTCTGTGACTCTAAACCCACTGGATCACCTCACTCCCATAAGTGGGCAAGCCTCAAACATGCCTGCTTCCACTTCTCCAACCATAGCCGCTTCACTTGGAGATTCAGCCATGACACCGACAGCTCAGAGCCGTAGGAAATCCGGTGCAGATAACAAGCAGGTAACGTACGCATCGATTGCCTCGACAAACACACCGGGAGGGACACACATAGGTCCATCTTCAGTACCGAGCACGCGCGGCGTAAAGCAGCTTTCACCGTCAACTCCAGTGGTGCCCTCTAAACAACCTGAATTGCCGGCAAAAAGTATAAAGCCAACACTCGCTAGACAAAACCACGCTGCGCTAACTCTCGTGTGCACCAACGTTCCCGAATCCAAATCTGGCACAATAAAAGGCAAGTTGCAAGACGATCGCAACCAGTGGAGTTCCATCTGCGAGGCGATTGGCATTCTGGTTGAGCCTGCAATGCTGCAACGCGTGGCGCGTCACCCGACCTCAGTGCACTCTGGTGAACCTCGAATCCTTCGAGTAACACTAAACTCAGCAGACGAGACAGAGGCTGTCCTGCTCTCAGCAGTTCGTCTTCGCAACTCACCGAGCGGAGTGCGCATATTACCTGATCTACCTTGGAAAGATCGCGCAAAAGAAGCAGTGGAGCAACGCGGTATTGCTAATAGGGATAGCAAGAAAACAATATTTGTTCATGGTGTTCCTGAGCTTCTGCATTCTTCTGATCACGATGCACAAACACATGACCGAGAGCAGTGGTGCTACATCCGCGAAGCACTCTCTGTTGACAATGTTATTGCCAAATCCCTGACAAGAGTTCCGTCATCACCTAACTACAGGGGCTGCGGTCCAAGGCTAATGAAAGTAATACTACACTCCGAGGGAATGACGCAAGTTCTGTTGGATAGCTGGTTAAAGTTTCGAGCTAGGTTGCCAACAGAAATACGGCTAAAGGCAGCAGGCGAACGACCAAAAGTCGGAAGCAATTCAATGGAACTTGCAAACGTAACAAATTCTTTATTTGCACAGTCCTGCGGAGAGACCGACACAACAGCGCCCACGGCACACAGGAGGTCCGAGCACAGCACGAGTGAAACGTCTGTTCAGGAACGCTCAATAATGTCATGCAACACGACTGAAATACATAAACCAAAAAACGATTAATGGCCGGCCACCTAACGGCCGGCTCAAAAACTAACACAAACTTGACATCTATCAATGACCTCCTAACAACAAAAGCCCTATCTTGCATGTACACAAACGCCCAAGGCCTTCTAAGCAAGTTGGCCGAACTTAGAGAACTCCATGCCTCACAACCGCGGGACCTCGTCATGATTACAGAGACATGGTTAAACCCTGAGATAACCGACTCTGAGATCAATTTACCCGGTATGTCGCTGCTTCGAACCGATAGAACCGGAAGGGGTGGTGGTGTGATTCTTTACTATAATACAAACCTCCGATGTGAAGTTATCGATCACCCGGAAATCCGAGCTCCCGATTCGCTTTGGTGCCGCCTTTGGTTGCGAAACAAGGACACATGTCTACTAGCCGTGATTTATCGCCCACCAAACTCAACGTTGGAAATGGACTCCAAACTGCACCACGTTTTTCAGTTTGCTTTGAGCAAGTCCTACACCCACATTCTTATCGCGGGAGACTTTAACGTGCACGACATAGAAACGCCGGCAACCGACGGTATGCAGTTTAAAGCCTGTTTGCAAGAGCTTATTGCTAGCCACCCTCTTTACAACCACGTAACCTCTCCCACCAGATTTCGAACTTCTAACAAGCCGTCGATACTGGATCTTGTGCTAACTAATGAAGAACTCATGGTTGATGGGATAGTTACAAGCACACCACTGGGTCGTAGTGATCATGTCACTCTACTCTTTGATTATATATGCTATGCCGAGTACCCTGAAAAGGAGGAGGATAAAGTGCATACTGTCACGCACTACAATGTGTTATCTAAGCTTGTTAAAAATACATCTTGGACTTTCTTAACCGAATGCCCCCCAGATGCTGCCTGGGAAACATTTACAAGGACGTTTAGCACACTGGTAGCGCACGCATCAGAACAGAAGTCCTTCCAACCCAAAAACAAGCGTAAGTCATTTCTGAGGAGCAGAACACGTAAATGTCTGTCCCAGAGGAATTTGGCATGGCGAAATCACCAGGACTGCCCGAATGCCGAAACCTGGACTGCATACGTGACACATCGTAACTTCTGTGTGAAACTGATCCGCGAAGACAAGGTCACTTATCAGCAGGAGTTAATGAAGCGATTCTGCACTAACCGCAAACTCCTGTACAGGCACGTTAACGGCCTTCGAAAGGTAAAACGAGGGGTTCCAGCGCTAGTCACGGCTGATGGGTGCACGCGGTCAGCAATGGAAGCAGCTGATCTCCTACGGCTTCATTACTCCCAAACTTTCCAGCAGGTAACGAGCACAAACATTCCCCTCATTTCTAATACTCCACCATCTGGTTTAGAAAACATCACCTTCACTGCGGAAGCTGTGTTGAAGAAGTTGTTATCCTTGCGTATCCACAGTTCTCCCGGAGCTGATAACATCCGACCAAAGGCTCTACAGGCGGTAGCTAGTGATCTAGCAGAACCACTGGCTGTTTTCTATCAGCGATGTCTAGAGGAAAACCGTATTCCACCAGTATGGAAGCAAGGGGTCATCACTCCTATCCATAAAGGAGGTAGCCGCACTGATCCTGCCAACTACCGTCCAATAACACTACTTCCCGTACTATCCAAAGTGATGGAATCAATCATCGCAGACGCGCTGATGCAATACCTGGAAAGCCACAATTTAATAGCTCCAGAGCAACATGGCTTTCGTCAAAAGCATTCGTGTAATACTAACCTATTAATTGCACGTAATAGCTGGACTGAAGCTGTTGATGATGGAGTGGGAGTCGATGTCATCTACCTGGACTTTTCAAAAGCGTTTGATCGCTTAGACCATCGCATTCTCCTTCAGAAGCTTCGGAACTACGGCATTGGCGATCCAATCCTGAGTTGGATTAGCAATTTTTACAGGAACGACGACTAGTGGTGAGAGTCCGAGAATCATTTTCTCATGCAATCGATGTGACGTGTGGAGTACCACAAGGCTCGGTTCTTGGACCTCGTCTATTCTTGGTGTTCATTAACGATTTGGCGAGATCAATTACTTCCGATTTCCTATTCTTCGCTGATGATATCAAGATATGGCGAAGGATCAGAGGACCGGACGACCATGAACGGCTCCAGCACGATCTTAACACAGTGTCGAACTGGTCAGTTCAAAACGCCCTACCGTTCAACGTAGACAAATGTCGCGTTGTACAATTACGCCATAGACATAACTACACCTATATACTTGGGACAAACGGATTGCAGAATAGCTCCCAGGAACGTGATCTTGGTGTGATCGTACAGAGCGACCTCAATTGTTCAAAACAGGCTGAGGTAGCTGCGAAAAGAGGCAACCAGCACGTCGGCATGCTGCGAAGGGCATTCGGGAGATTTGACCCATCAATCTTCCCAATGATGCACAATTCCTACGTGCGCCCGCATGTTGAATACGCTATCCAAGCTTGGCAACCTTGGTTGAAGCGCGACCTAGAAGCGATAGAGGCACCACAACGAAGAGCAACTAAGAATGTAAAGGGCCTGCGCTATCACTCTTACCACCGAAGGCTGAAGTTGCTGGGAATTTTCAGCGGACGCTATCGAAGGCTGCGCGGCGATCTCATATTAGCGTATCAGATACTGAGTGACCCCAACCACGTATGCCGCCATTTGCTGAAACTTAGCCACAACACGCAGCTCAGAGGTAACTGCTTAAAGTTGAAGGAACAATATAGTCGTCTAGAGTGTCGACGTAATTACTTTTCCCTTCGGGTTTGCCAACCCTGGAACGCACTCCCAGACTCAGTGGTATCCTCTCCTACCTTGGATGTTTTCAAAAAACGACTAGATGTTGCTCTTAGCTCCCAACATTTTGTTACCTAAGCTCCTCTATTGTGGATTACGTCAAGCATGTTCTCAACAGGATTTATGTATCAAATGGACCTAAGTGAGCGACCATATTTTACTTTTCTCACTCCTTACCTCAACAATCACTGCACCCCAGTTTCTTTCTGAACGTTTACGCGCGATAATTTTTTTCATTTTACACTGATGTTAATTATCAAAGTATTCATCTCGGCAAACGTTCGATAGATGACCCAGACATATTTTACTTGCATCATATTCACCGCAACCATCCTACGGGACGTGTCAAGCACTTGCTTTTATCCCGTGATAAATCATTGTTCATTGTTCAATGTCGTGCTTGTGACGGGGCTGCCAGGTCTGCTTTGCGTATTCACATAAGGCCGCACGTAGGTGTTAAGCATTTGCGAACAGACGGAAGTATCAAAGTGCGCAAATGCTCTCCTAAGCAAGTCAACGTGTTGGTTTCCAATATTTGACGCTGGCTAGCCGAACAACCTCCTCGTGGTGCCAGCTGGGTGGTTTGGGTTTAACCCGTTCCAGCAAATGGTTCGGCGGCAGTGTTCCAGGATGTGGTGGGATTTCGCCTGGCAAGCGTTCTCCCTATAAAAAGCCACAAGTATCCGTTTAACAACACTGTGACGTGGTGGATGTGACTCGCCACTAAATAAAGTCACTGCCTCTTCCCTTTTCCGGAGGATCATTCACACATCACGGACGTCATCGGATTCAGAGCGTTCCATTGATTCCCCCTTTGATGGCGAACACAACGAACAAAAGCACTCACAGTCACATTTACCTACTCACACAACATATCCCCTTCAAAATACACAGTTAAACATAATGTAACATCTCAACACACACATAAATGCCCATGCTATTGGTCAAAATGTACTAATTTGTGCAATTGTTGATCATACATGTCTGTAATACCATGATCACGCCCTTGATGGTGTGCCTCGCAGTGACGAGAATAAAATATTTATTTATTTATTTATTTATTTACTCAGATTGTTCTGTGCCGCCCAGGTCAGCCTGGATTAATACCCCAATGTAGCCTTCCTGAGTGACTGCTTGCAGGACATGGTCTCCAAGCTTCTACGCGATGTTCGGCTGGTGGTAAATATGAACCACCTTCACTTCCCTGAGTTGAAATGAAGCAAGCTGTGGAGTGACCACTCATACACTCTGTTTACGTTTCGCTGAGGTGCTTCGTGATCTGATGGGTCAGAGATCGTCCTCCACATCCTAACGTCATCAGTGAACAGCAAGAAATCTGGACTAAACAAGCGCGTAAGCTCCTTACTGCACAAGAGAAACTGACGCGACCCCAGAACTGATCCTTGTGGAAGTCAAGATTCGACATTAATCGGATCGGACAGGGCACTTTGAACTCTGACCTACAGTTGCCGATCCTGCAGGAAATTCTTGATCCACCCAAGGACAGGATCAACAACTCCATAACTTTCGAGCCTGTGAAGTAGAGTGCGGTGGTCCAGTCGGTCGAAGGCTTTGGAGAAGTCGAGGTGAATGACTTCTGTCCCACTGCCTGTATCGGCCGCTTCAGTCCAACTACTGCGTGCAATCAGTAGGTTGGTAGTGCATGAAAGATGCTGACGGAAACCTTGTTGCTCTAGTGCTATGACGTTGTGGCGTTCTATCTGGACTACTAAAGCCTCAGCGATGCTTGTTTCCATCACCCTTGAGAGCACAGGGAGGAGGACCACTGGATGATTGTTGACGGGTTCCGAGGGATTACCGCTTTTGCAAATTGTAGTAAGTAAACCTTGTTTCCACATGGTCGACACAATTTGTTTATCCAGGCAGCTTTGGAAGAAATGCCAAAATAACTCGGCCAGCGTTGTTGCTGCTAAGTTCAACACCCTCGTGTGAATACACTCGACTCCGGGAGAGCTGTAAATGGGTAGTGATAGCAATTTCTTTAACACCGCTGTAGCAGTAAAATCTATGTTAATGAGCGTTGAGATTGGGGCTAGTGATGTGGGTATTTAACACTGGCGGATGTCTCTGGAAGGTTGGGGCCTACTGCATTCTTAGTGCGTTGGCTGCCTCTTCGGCATTCTGTGCCACTCCGACTGGCGTGTTACAGTTTTCGGATGGTGTTGACATGCTTGCATAGGAGCTTTGGTTGCTAGCAAATTTAGAGGCCAAATGTTGTTGTGGAGTCAATTTGTCCTCACGAACGACCGTGTTAACTTGTTTGCGCTGGGGCAGGTAATCGCTTCCGGTTTCGGGACTTTGACAGGCTGTGTATGCGCTGTTTTTTGACAAGTGCATGCTGATTACACTTCTGATGAAAGAAGAGGGATAGGTGGAGCAAACCCACGTTGTTTCCGAAGCATTTGCGTTTAGGTTTCTGAAATGTCCTACAAACTGTATCCAGGCACTGTCAGGTGAGCGGTCTTTCAAGAATTTCCAACCGGTCGTCACAATTAAGTTCTTTAGGATAACATGTGATATTATGGGAGTTTTGTGGGTTCCTCCGGCTATTCAGCGTAACACACGTAGTCAACAAGTATGGTGACATGATCGCTTAAACCTAGAGGGGTGTCTATAATTAGCCAGTCTATCATTGGTTCCTCATTTGTAAGTATGAGATAAAGTACCGATGGTTTGTTATCAGCTTTGTACCTGGTAGGTGAGCTGGTGTGATTGTAGAGCGGGATACTTGCAATAAGGTCTTGCACTTTGGCCTTGCATGTTTCGCTGTGGGATGCGAGGTTTCCAAATCGTGTAGGTTGTAACCGCCGGAGATGATTTTGGGAGTAGGCATTTCGTCAGTGGTGATAATAGGTGGGAATCCATCTCTGGAGTGGACGATGGGGAGCGATATACGGCTGTCAAGAAGCAGTTGCCGTTATGTCTGAGACGCAAACGGCACCAAAACGAATCGGTGACTCTCTTCCCCGGATCATCCTCTGGTTCGCATTGTAAGTCGTTACGATAGTATAGGATAGCCCTACCTCTTTGCTTGGACGATCGCGTCGGAACAAGGACATCTCCCGAATCGCGATCTCGGCAACTGTAACCCCTGGGTGTAACCAGACCTCGGTTATGGAAACGAGATCCCAAGCATATGATGCCTGGTGCAAACGAAGCTCGGCGATTTTGCTGAAGAGGCTTTGGGCGTTTGTGTACATGCAGGAAAGTGTTTCGGTACTCAGCAACTCTCCCAGACAATTGTGCCTAGGATGAGAGATGGTATCAACCGTTGTGTGGTCGGCCGCTAGCCGTTTTTGTGGTATTATCTGCGAGTCACTTGAAGTTGGGTTCAGTAACATCGTGATTGGTCCGTCTGACTAGTAAGTTTGCAAAGTGCATTAGGAGCGGCTGCAGGATTGCTCAGGACGTTCCTCACTTCATTCTGACCTGCTTTCAGTGTGAATTTCACATAAGCTCACTGCTTCGTTTGCCCGCTGTGAATGCCATTTATGTGGGACAATAGTTTCACTCGCCGCTTTGCATCTGAGCTGGTTTGGCACCCTGTTCCGAAATAAATGCCAGCGTTCCAGTAGTGTAAGTGTCATCTGCCTAGTATGTAGCGCAAACTTATCCTTGGACCACATCCTTTGTGGCTTTCTGATCTTGGCAGCCTCGAGAGTGAAGTAGCTACAACGTCAAGAGCATGGTCTCACGAATATATCGCCCCTGATCCTGGTCGTGTGCCTTTGCTTTGCATTTATCGTGCTTGTGAGAATGGGAGACGCCGTGGCGAAAACGGTACTGTCTGCGATGTTTAGCCTGAACTCTTCTGAGCTCTGCCTTGCTCGCTTGCGCTCGCCACAGCGAAAGAATGGAATGAAATGTACCAAACCAAAGCAAGACTGTTTCCACTTCATCTACAGAGTTTAGCGCAACCCGAAGTAGCCTGACTTCGCCACAATGCTTGGAATGCGGGTGGCGCGTGATCCTCCTCAAGTTGGAGGGTTTAGTCAGAATACCAAGGAGGTTATTCATGGTATTCCATTGGTTCAACTCATGCACTTGTTTCCCCTACAAATAATTCCATGTTTACTGTGGAAGGTTTGTACATATTATAGATAAGGCATCTGATATTTTCTGAGTAAATTTACTGGGAATATGGACAGTAGTTGGGCGACCTAGCGAGTTGCAATTCATCCGTGCATCGTTGCCTTCACATTATTTATGGGTGTGGTAATAGAAACAGCAACGTCTGATTTATGGGTGCAGTTTAATAGAACAAAGGCCCAGCTGCCACTGACATTTGCATGTTCCTTGGATGTCAGCAAATCCTGGTAGGAGGAAGTGGATTTGGGGGAAATTGCTGTAATGTGTTGGGAGTGCAGTGTTCGAGAAAGCTTGTGCGATGTGCATTATTCGCAGTTTTTGCAGGAGCAACTTTATTAGTGTGGCATTCGACGAAGTCGAGTTGTTTTGCAGTGGAGTTCGATGGAGAGGCCTGTGTCAGACATACTGCTATGCTTGTTCATACCGTAGCTATTTTTGAACACCGCATCTGCCCAACTACGTCTGCAAGCCTTTCATATTTCTGGGACAGTGCAACTACGAATTAAACAGTTTTACTATTCGCACAGAACCAAAAAATAAGTCGGCTCTGGTGTTGATCAGGCTGCAGTCACTTCATTTGATTTTTCCACATATCGCATTTGAAAAGGTCAAGCAAAGTAAACAGTAAAACCCTTTAAAATAAATTGATGTACGGGTAGCCCGGGTTGATGGTTACTGGGTTTAACTGTTCGCCGAGCTTCGCAATTGGTATGCAAACCTTTCATCACCACAAGAGGTGACTTCCTCAGTGCGCTGCAGAGTCAAACTTAAATTGTTGAATTGGTCGTCGATTTTTGATTGATTAGCAAGTGACTTGAATTGACCTCAATCGGTGGCTCACAAACCAACCGCCACATTGAGGAGAACCGTGTCGAAACCCAAAGATAAACCTAAAGCGCACGAAAGATGAGATGTTGTGTACAAGATACGGTGTCATGATCGTGATAAGAACTACGTGGGTCAGACAGGAAGATAGCTGTCTAAAAGAATACAAGAGCATAAGAGAGCTTGTAAGAACCATTACGCTCTCTCACTGGTTTCCATACATACAGAGGAAGAAAGACATCACTTCGATTGGAATAACACAGAGATCCTAGCACAAGGAGAGATACGAAATGAAGTGAGCTCCTCGAGACATGGTACTCGACGAAGCACTCGATAAACATGCACGTCGAGATTGACTCGGTTTACGAAACGCTAAGACGGAGAGAATTAAAACAACTTAAAAACCGTCGAGAGCAGCTAACCGAGCCGTTAATAATACAGCCGCAACAGCCGGGACAAAACCATCTTACGGAATGCCCATATCCACCAGAGAAAAAGGGTAGACGGATGGTCACGGGGCACCGATTGAGGTCAAATCAAAAGTCACTTGCTAATCAATCAAAAATCGACGACCAAGTCAACAGATTACGTTTGACTGTGCAGCGCACTGAGGAAGTCACCTCGTGTGGTGATGAAAGGCTTGCGTACCAATTGCGAAGCTCGGCGAACACTTGAAGCCATAAAGTTTAAACTTTTTTGACACTGTTATGGTACGTCCAAAGTAGAATTGTTGCAATGACGGCATTTTCCGTTTGTCTTTTAGAGCGCCTTTCATGCTCAATTACTGGAGCAGAAAACGAACGTGAAGACAGAGGGTAACGGTGATTTCATTTGTTCAATTTTACTATACGGTATTACCTTTTGTAGAGGCTACGTTTTGTGAAATATAGCTTCATTCGCAACCCTAGAATTCACCCGTGCTTGCATGCTATAAATTGACGACCCTGCTAGAGTCACGTAAATCAGGAATCTAGCATTACTAGTGCATTTAACTTCATGCCAAAAACAGCAAAACAGTCCAATAACGAAAGCCATTCTGATGGCACACCCTTATGACATCGTATCAGGCAGCAAAATTTTGAAACAGTCAAGCCTGAGACGGTTGCTGCCATACGACGCTTATCGAACCACACATGTTTACCTGCGTCTCTACGTAGAGAATTTCACGCGCGGTACAAGTCGCCTGTAGGAAGCATTTGGGCGCATATTCGCGATCTCCGAAAGATGGAGGATATCGCGTTCGAACGTGAGTTTTTGAATGAGCGCGATATAAGTAGATTGGAACAACTCCTGAAAGGAATCCAAACGCCCTCCACTAACTAAGTATTCTTTCTACGCACCGCGCTGTTGGATGCAGCCATACATACTGGCGAACAACTGGAAGAAGTAGACAGAGCAATAGGTACGCTGGAATCCGGTGCTTTGTGTTAAAAGGAACCGGATTCCGCTGACGGGAGCCAATGGAACGGAGGACGGGGCATCCTGGCTAGTACTAAGGATATCCCGGCGGACGACTAACCCCACTAGGTTCCCGGTGGCCCAGCCAACAATCACGGAGCCGCGGATTATCTCGCTGCAGCGGCAGACGCTCAGTTGACTGTCAGCGTGTGCATTCAATCTTTATACCTCCCATTGTTTGTACATCGACTACACAGTCAGCACTAACGCTCGAATTACAAGTTGCGGAGGTCCGCTTGACAGGTCTCATCGACACCAGTGCACTTAAGAGCCTCATTCGATCTAACCTAATTAGACGGCTGGTAGGTTGCACGCATGCACCTTGTCATTAAGGTCTAAGGGTCGGTAACAGTCAACCCCTGGTTGTTCTAGAATGTATTACGGCGCGGACTGACACTGCCAACGAGATCAGTCACGAGTTCATTGTCGAAGAGAGACTTCCATTCACTGTTATTATTGTGACTGATTTGCTGCGCCATTTGAAATGTTTACTACATCTAGTAATCTGGTTTTGCAACATCAGGCTTGAAGTTAAAATTTGCGACAGCAGATTGCCATGCGGTGGCTGACATATACGGTTCACTGCTTGATCAACCAGTTTCAATTCACCCATCCAGTCGAGACCCAACAAATCTAACCCCGGCTGGTCGGTTACGAAACATGTCGTCTGGATTTGTTTATCACGGAAGTTTACCTGACAATTCAGTTCACCCAGCAATTTCAACGTACCTCCAGAAGCATTCCGTGCCCTGTGGTTCGTTTGTATGAGTGTCGGTCGCTCCAGCATGCACCAAGTGTCGCGAGATATTAGGTTGATATCTGAAGCCGTGTCGATTTGTAACTTGACTTGGAAGCCGTTGATTTTCACAATTGTGTATTCGCGCTTGTTGGCCCCGTTAACGTTGAAAGTTGCGGTGATAGATCTGGTCAAATTGGGACGCCGGAACGATCTGGCATTGTTACGCATTTTCGTGGCCAAAATTGGACGACTCGCCGGGCAACATGACTCTTTATGCCTTTTTCTGCCGAACGGTTGCAAGTGTGACTTTTGAATGGGCACTCGCGGGCAAAATGCCACTCTTTACAAAACCAACATGCAGAGGGAGTTTTACAATGCAGTGAACCCACGTAGAGAACTCCTTTTTGAGGAGTACGGCTGAGTGTATAGACCAAATCTTGATCATTCTGGTTGGACAACCACTGAATTATTGCTGTATCGTTCTTCAGATTCGGCATACGTTGACACTCACTGGTCACTTGCTACAATAGGACATCCGGATTCTACTCAATTTTGTTCAATATTCTTGTTCGAATGTCGGCGTATTTGGATGCTTGTAGCTCACAGACCTATATGAGACATTTAACCTAATCACTTGTCATCTTGTGTAGTTGTGACCGTTCGCATTCTCGATTCACACGGCTGAAATAAACGACCGAGTCTTCGTCTTCATTTTTATTAATGTCAGACACTTGTATCGGATGTTGAACAAAGATGTCTACTCTCCGAAAATTTGCGACGGGACTACAACCACTTCATCGAACGACAAATCGGTACTCTTTTGTGGTAAGAGAAAATTGGTAAACTTCTTTTGTTTGGCAGCAGCCAGCTTCCGCAGCATTAGTCGCATCTTCTTTTCCGCTGGAAGATTGGCGAAATCAACCCCGAACATATTTTCATACTTGTGGAACCAAGAAACAAATGTTATGCCGGCATCAGCGTCACAATGGAACTCATCTTCTGATCCAGGGTTTCTGGTGAGGGAGCACTTTCACTTGTCCCTAACGCTCGGCTGGACTGTACTGTCAGTTTCTGGGTTAGCACCTCGATCAGCTTGGCCTGGGATGCTTCAAACTGCGCCTGTTGTTGCTGCAAAAGTACCTGCAATTGTTCAAAGCTGATTGCCATTTCTGGGTTCGGTTGAACTCGCGTCGCCACTGTTATAACACTGTACCCGCAATCGACCGGTTGCTTCACGCCTGCTGGTAATTCTTCTCCGTTACCCCTGTTCTGATTGACGCCTTGGCAAACCCGACAGGAAGGAAGAGAAGAAGATTCAGCCGACTAAATTTGTATTAGGAACGAGAACGCTCATATTTTTATGTCGGTCTCACCAAATCCTCTAAACATCGCCTGGCGGATTTGGCTGTACGCACACTCTCCACACATGCTTGTCCGCTCCGGCTGGCCAGTTCACTGTCTTGCTCGGGCACGCCGGTCTTCATCCGCCTACCCGGGGAGCTGCAACGTACGTGATGTGTGACGCGCGATTTCATCAGCTTCCGTTCAGACCTTGGCAACGCGCACGGTGTCTGCTACGCGCGCACACACACAGAAGGTATCGTAGATTCATGTAAGGTGGTTAATTGGCAATAGTTGTGCGCAATCATGAAGTGCTCCAACATGTGAATCAAGGCTTGCATCTCTATTTCGACATAGGAACAATGAAATTATGACTCTGTCTGCATTAGACAGTGAAAATCCATGAGCCCACCATTCCGTCGTGGCATGTTACCGATGTCGAACTGCACACTGTCACACTTGATCATTTGCAGAAGCGAGAGATGACAGTAATTTAGGATAGAGACGTCAGTGATACCCTGTTTTATCTGTTGGAGAGTATTCTCCGTGTTGTGCATAGCAGTGCCGAATTACGCCCTTCTGTGTCAGTATCCGGATTGGAATAATCGCATCAGCTAATGCGAGAATGAAGATATTCAGGCAGTTCATCATCAAGTTTGACCTACGGAGCACGTTCATAAAACATGGAGGTAACAACTCGTATAGGCACCTGATATTTATCAAACAATTCAGGGCAAAACAAAGGACCATACAAAAGGGGTTACAACTTTTCGGCACAGCTTCTGCAGTGGCTGTTATGCTGGAGATACCTGACGATGGAATAGTAGAAACGAGGAGAAGGTTTGCGATCGTTACTAGTTCGAAAGTGTAGGGGTACTGAAGACATAGGAGATTGGCTGCTTTCATTGCTGACTATGCGTACCTATCAGCTTCACCAGTACTGAAATCCCGCGCCTTCCGAAGGCTATTAACGCGTCTGTATAGGAGTTTGCGGTTCCTGCAGCCTCGTTTCAGTAACTCCTGCTGATGTGCCATCTTGTCTTCTCGGATCAATTTCACACAAATGTTAGGATGTGCCACGTAGTCCAGGTGTCCGCATTCGAGTGGTAATTGTGAGCTCACCATTCCAAAACACTCAGGGACATACATTTACGTGTTCCGCTCCTCAGAACTGGATTACTTTTGATTTTACGATTGGTGGACTTCTGTTCCGCTCCTTGCGCTACCGGTATGCTAAACATCTTTGTGAACTTTCCCAGGAAAGGTCTGGGCATTTGAATGAGAATATGCAGACTGTGTTCTTAAAGCGAGTAGATAATGTGTTGTAGTGCGTAATGGTATAAACCTCAACATCTTCCATTTCAGATTAGCCGCATGATGTACACTGTCGAACAGCAGAGTAACGTGGTCACCACGACGAAGTGGTGTGCGTGACTATCCCATGGACCATGAGTTCTTTATTGGGGAGTGCAGCTGAAGCATCGATCTTCTTTTGGCAGTTTGACATATATTTGTAGAGGTGACGTTGTAGCCAGAAATTAGCTCTTGGAAACAGACTTCAAAACACGCACAGTCGGTTTCTGGTATTTGCATGTCGTGTAAGTTAAACTCTGCGGCGATAAGAATGTGTTTGTAGAGCTCGTTTAAATCCACATGCAAAACGTGACTCGGTTTGGAGTCCATTTCCCATATGGAGGTTGGTGGGCGGTAAATTACGACTGGCAGGCATGTGTACTTTCCCCCCCGCAACCATAGCAGGCACCAAGGCGAATCAAGGGTGCGTGTTTGGGTTATCGATAACTGCGCAACCGAGGTTTGCATTATAAGAAACAACTACATCAGTACCCCTTCCAGTTCTGTGGATCCGAAGTAGCGACCTACCAGGTAAATTGGTCTCAGTGTCTGTGATCTCAAAGTTTACCCAGGTCGACGTAATCATGACTTGGACCCGGGGAGGTAGAACAAGGATTTCTCTAAGTTCGACCGATTTAATAGAAGGCTTTGGGCGTTTGTGCACACACAGGATAAAGATTTGTTTATTAGTAGTGAATTGTAGGATGTCAGACTCTGTCCAATCTGGACAACCAAAATGGTGCCGATGCCCCCAAATCAAACCTGCCCAAACGGTCTCCGCCACAACTCATTGCATTTACCATTGCATTTACCTGCCGAAGCAGTTATGTGGGCAGAACAAATCGTTCTCTGAGTAAGTGGATTGGAGATCACATTCCGAAGTGCATCACTGGGCTGATGGCACAAAAACCAACCGGAGAAGGAGCAGCATGCAAGCTGCCGGCATCATCCATCGCTAGACACCTAGTCAGTACAGGTCATCAAGTTAAACTTAAGTTAACTTTTACGGTTATCTACCGAAACGAAAACGCCAGGGTTCTGAAGTTTGCCTAGTTTGTGGCCCTAAATCCTTACTGTCCCAACCTTTGTGTGAAAAAGCTACTGACTGTAGCCCCTGGGCTTCCTTGGGGTTCATGATATTTGCCCCAGTGCTACCACCTATTGTTTTGCGTTTGTGCGCATTTTGTTCTGAGCAATCCAAAACGATCGTCTCATTGCATTACGTGATCTATTTATGTTGTTAGTTTCCAAGTGATCAGATAACACCAAGTGGCGCCATCTTGCAGTGCTGGTCTTCTTATTGTTTTGTTCGGAATGATACAGGGAACACGATGCTTTAAATCTGTGCTTGTTTTGTACCGATCTTCTGGTGACCGTCTTGTAATCGCTTTTTTGGTCGTCAGTTTGTGAGTTTCAGTTAAGCTTCATCGTTCTGCTGATTGTTCCAGAGCAGGATGTTCACAAGTGTTTCCCTCTTACGTGTTGCCTGCAGTGGGTGACGTAGTGTCGACTCTGCGCAGGACTGTGCAGACAATGATTTTACGGCGGGTGCAAGTTCAGTCTAATTGCTGACCTCTGGTGGCCGGGTGCCTACTGCCTTCAGCCTGATCTCGTTTGGCAACCTGGTAGGAAATCTCGGCCCGCAGCGTAGAGGTAACGAGCTTGTCTAGTAAACTTGCGGCGCGGGTGCGAAACCGCGGAGAGGTGGGCATCCTCACGGTCTGCGTGCGACTGGTGGTGGACGCTTGACGGCGAAGCTCCGTTACGGCTTACAGCTGAAAAGCATGAAATTTCGACAGTTTATCCAATAGAGCTTACATCATTCCCTCGGCGTATAACACTACTTTCATTAAGCTTGGATTGCAGCCCATGTGATTAGGTGATGACGGTATTCGTATCAACGATTTGACAGTAACAAAGTACAGATAGATTGCTTCGCGAATCCAGCACCACTGATCTTGATCACGCGATCTGGCTTTGTGCTCAGGATTATACGCAAGCTCTGGAACACCAGGAACAAAACCGATTTTCTTGCTATTGCTATTACGTTTACCGTCTTGGTAAACCGCTTCTTTTGGACGATATATTTCCAAGGAAGCTCGGGTGATATGCGCACCTCTTAGTGACCTGAAAAGACGAACTGCTGAGTGCAGGACAGCCTCTGTCGCATCCGTTGAGTTAAGTGTTAACCGAAGAATTCCAGCTTCCTCATGGTACACTGAGTTTGGCTGACGCGCTACTTGTCTCAGCATAGTATGCTCAACCCGAATATCAATTGCACTGCAGATGAAATTCCACCGCTTGCAATCGTCTAGCAACGTGCCTTTTATTGTGTCAGATTTGTGCCTGTGAACTTTCTTGCACACGGGAGTTAACGCTCCGTATTTCGGTTTAGTAATATCTGGTCGAGAGTTTTTGTTGGAGGATGGGCGGTTTTGAATTGGCCGCTGGATTGAGTGGTGATAACTGCATTACTCCGCATGCACGCGGTACTGCAGATGGACCAACGTGTGTTGCTTCTGTTGTGTTTTTCAAGGCTGTTGACGCGCAGGTTAACAGATTTTTCCTCCGCTGGATTTCCTCTTGTTCTGAGCTGTCTGTGACATGGGCGAACCTCCAGGTGAGGCTTCCATGAATAGGGGAAATGTAGTAACGTCGAATGTGACTGGCTCGATTAAGGGATTAAGATTTGTTAGAATAAATAGCGCAGATTCTGTGTGGTGGTTTGCAAGACTGACTTAACTTATCCTAGAGACTCGGCTGAGAGAATTTACTGGGTAGCAGGATCACTTTGCTTCAAGTTCAATGACAAAGCCGTGAGACTCGCATCTGTTCTATTGTTTTCCTTACCTTCGGGCGGTATTCTATAAGCACAATTACGCAGTTAACGATTGGGACTGATCTGCGTACCCGACATAGCGGAGCCCAACGGGCACATTTAAAGCCTCTTTAATACTACCGAACCTACGCTATTACGCTTGGCGCGAAATGCTAAGCTGTGGATTGAGGTCTGACGATAACAAACCACGCGGGTGAAGTTCGATTTTCCGCCTTAGCTGCTACGTAGGCCATTTTCAGGGTCGGCTGTTATGGCAACCGAACGCTGCACCTGTTCGATCATATAAGGTTGACGATGAGCGATTCTCAAGTTCGCCGTCATAGTCGCGCAGTTGACCTCAGTTACTAGCATGACGCACAGCTTGGCTTGTCCGGTCATCTGCGGAAGAGGGCGAGAGACCCTGACAAGTTTACCGCCACTCGCATGGTCAGCGACGGTTATCGTAGGTGCGTGTGTCATGGCCAGGGCAGACTACGTGGGGTTTGTCTGCCATATTGATCCACCCTGGTCCCTGTTGCCTCCAGCCCCCCAACTTGTCTTTTAATGGGTGGATGTCAGCAACTAATTAATGGTGGTAGCTCAGTGCGTTTGAAACCTCAAAGGGTGTCATGCCTTCCTTAGTATTGGGATTGTAAGAGTAATTTTAGAAACACCAGATAACGCGAAGAATCCTTTCTCAATCGCAGTTTCGCAGCAGTGACAATTTTTATGAACAAACAGGGTGGATTGTCCGGATAGGAGCGCAAAGCGTACTATAAACTTGGCTAACACAACTAACATTCCGCTAACAATTTGCCCACTAAATACGGGTGGTTAACCTGATTTGAATGAGTGTATGATGACTGCGCTAAAAGCGAATATCTGTGACAGTGTAGAGCAAATTTACTATGCGCTCGTCCCTGCAAGTTTCCTTAATCGATACAAACACCAGATGAAGAGATAGACAGGTGTCAACAGGTGTGCATGAAAATGCACGTGACTAATGATATACATAGTATTAATCACAGTGAAATACTCATTGCTACAATGCTTTGCTCCGATACGCATTCGTTTGTGGCGCTGCAAGGTTTCCATTTAGTTATCCTACTATGCTTTACCTGTTTTCGTGGCAAACGGGGTTGGCTTTTATGCACGGTGAGTTATGCGCCAATGCGATCACGCTTCCCCATTGGCCCTCATCATGAAGTCACATTATACCATTCATATGCCTACATCAGTACAATGTTCTCGTCACGTTGGTCCAATAGACCACTTGGCCTATGCTGGCAATGTAATAATTGTTGCCCCTATCCGGGCGGCTTTGTTGGATCGTCTCAGAATGCTTAGTGAAGACTTACCATTTCCCTATCGATTAGCCAACTGCCGATAACTAATTCTACTATCGCCGTAAATCATACAGGTAAAACTATTTTTGACAAATTCACTTTTAGGTTCTTCGTTAACCATATCATCTTTCCAACCAGACAAATCAAACTTCAATTCAAACGGATTGATAAGTTATGACCTGAACCCAAGAATAACTACCACGTCAGAGTCAAGAGATAACCCGAGCTTCCCAGAAGTCATAGAAATAATTGGAAATGCTTTGCAGTTCCCTCTACTGATCGCATTCAATGCCCGTCTCTAGGATTAGTACATCGATATACCTTAAATTATTGTGATAATTCGTTGTATTCACATGCACACAAACGTTTGCAGCTGCTTAAGGAAACACCGCTAAGCAACATGCAATCTGCCATTGTATAACTGGAGTTCTGTATACCATGTATGTTCACTATGGTTCCACTTCTTCGAAAATATTGTCTGGTACACAATTCGTCGAACTTCCGCCCTTTAACTAGTCGGATGATCTGCGATCACATAGCATCAGCTATTCCATTCATTAATACAGTACCAACATAGATTTCCGGACACCCGAACCCCGACAAACGTTATTCACAAAGTGGTTTCAGAACGACATTTTTGTCCTCTGTAGATGATTCCCCGCCGCACCATCAGTTCGTTACTAAATCTGAAAACAGAGGAGTTTTTTACTGTGATATTTAGGCTAGGGATATTGCAGAAAGCAGTGATCTTTTCAACAAAGTCATGCCGAGCTGGGTTTGGAACATTTAGTACAACAGCCGTCATGAAATATCATGGTGCTTGTGGTCAGAAAGAAACTCTCTCAAATCTTCTTCAGTTATGTGTGGTCATATTCGAAGCTAACTGTATAAGGGATAACGACATCGCGAACATCTTAATGTAAATGAGAGGCGCTGTCGAGGTGGTTAGGTTACACATTCTTTCAAAGCACCCAACTAGTGCTTATTTGTCAAAGCCCACTAACTGTTAAAAATATGTATTTAATTCACATATTGTGAACGCTGAAGATATATCCTCAAATCTGCTTTTGAGGTGACATAATGCAATTCTTTCGGTCTGAAATGCCATATGCACAAGGCCATGATGAGGGCGGACAGCTTCTAAGTTACTGTATCGTAGCTTCTTCCGTATGTGGACATATAGCGCCTTCTCACTTAGGTTTATCGTTAACTGTAAAATATAGATGGCGTTGCATGTACTCAGATTGTCCGCTAGGATGATGTGTGCAGACACATACTATGCAGACGCAGTGCTATAGTACCTTAGAATATCTAGTAAACTTGAGTACGTTAAATTACATTGGGCACCTCCTATGACTACCTGATAATCATTAGTTGAGGGGAGCCTTGGTTTACTTACAGTATTTTGGATGTCGCGAGTCTCGAGGTAGACAAAAGATGAGTTGGCAGCAGGAGCTAAAACTGTTAACCGCAAACTTAAGTATTCCAAAGCTTCCTGATTGGAGTCGACTGGATCTGCTTCGCTCTAGGATTCGCATAATATTCAGGACAGTCGGCACCTGTGGCGCGTTTGGTATAATATTCTATCGTACTGGGTGTTTAAAGTCTGGCTGTGTTACATTTTCGTCGCAGTATTTGATGTTTACAATAAGCAGCAGCGAAAACCTAGAGGTGTTGTCTGGTTGATGGTGCCTCGTCCCTTCACATTAATCAGATTTTATAAGGATACGTGTTTAAAAGATCGTAGGCACCTAGGCACTTTCAGATCAAACGCTATATGCAAGTTCTACATAAGGTATTTATCCATCCTCTGTCATTATTCCTCTTCTTCATCTGCATTATTATAAGAATTTTTACCATTTAACTCTTAGGCCGTTGGGATTGTACTGCAGTAATGTACGCTTATAAAGAATAGATCTACTGCTGTCGCTGTTCATTGTTATCAGGTAGTCGGCTCAAACTGATAACTAGAAGAATTCCTGCCGGCAGATGAGTAAGATGGCCAAGGAAATGTCTCTAGAGTAGTGGAAGCTGATCCCGTCCATGAGTTATTTTATTTTAATAAGTGCCCAAGAAGAATGCTCAGAAAGAAAGTAAATAATAATGTCCACAAAGGTCATTCTGAAGGTATCGTAAATTTGTTTGGGATTTCATTGATCCTCCTCTTTTAGTAACGACAATATGAACAGGCCATGATAATCATGCTAAATACAACATTCTATTCATTTCCCCTGTATACGGCGCCGGCACATAATCCTCCAGGTTACTTTTTCGGAAGCTCAGCAAATAAAGGAATTCCAGAAAATTCAAAGAGCAAAAACTGTGGTGTACAACGTGTCCTGTATACAGCGTTTTTTCGGGAGATGCGCAGATTAACTTAAGTCATTTATTAGCTATTTGTTTGCTAAATCAAGTACCAACTAAATGCAACAGTGATTCTCGAACATTTGGAACCGGTAGTTTGAGATGAACTATGAGACAAAAGTGTTAAGTATTTTACAACGAATATTTCACGGTGAAATTTTGTCGTTATTTGGGCTACCACCAAACAATCAGCCATTTATCATCTCTGAAAAAGCAAAGTGAAGTCAGTCCTATGAGTTTTCACGCAGATACATCTTTGGAAAATTGCTCCAGTTTCTCCATACCAGAAAGCGCCATCCCCGTGTATTCCGCAAAAAACAGACATAACTGAATTATGCAGACTCAAAATTTCGCTGAAAAAATACGGATTTGATTGCTTTCCTTTAACGAAGCTCAAATATTGAATGTTAATGAGTTACGAAAATTGCTGGAGGGGACGGGGTGCACGGTCCTTGTGGCCGTGCTAGGCTCGAAGATTGGTTCCATGCACTCAATGTGGAGCGGACTACGGTCCAGCCGCCGCCCTGTGTGCGCTTGATTTCCCAAATACAGCGTGCCTGTGTTTGCCTGTGAAGGAGTGTGGGCCGGCTCCGTTGATGAAACCTGGTTCCCATCCACATGCCTCCCGGTCTTATTCCTTCGGGTTTACACTGGATATTGGGTGTGTGGTTGGAGCTGTGGGTGGTGCAGCGCAAGCCATCCATGGTCCCTCTGTAGGCGCAGGCGTCCTGTGGCTTGCCACAGTGACAGGCAAATCCGAAACCGGATGCCGCCAACCATGTATGTATGTGTGCCCCATGCTGAGGCTGATGTCGCATTCTTGATGCTTATTCACCGCAGTTGGGCTAAACCAACTAACACTTAAACTAGGTATTTTTAAGCTGGCTAAATTTCAACCCACTTTATTTGATTTGTTCTGCCTACCTGAATACTCTTCTATTAACTGGCCACGTTGCTTACATTAATTGCGCTTATCTTCGATAACTCTGTTGCGTTTTGTAGCATTTTCCTAAGTTGTGGGCGCTTTTTCCTTATCGCGGATTCGTTGCTAACCAACTTACTTCATGTGCTAATGTAGCGAAGAGTTATGCCACCGTATCTGTATGCATTATTGGATTTGTTTTATTTCATCTTGTTGTTCCAGGTGATTGGCTGTTGCTTGATATCCCCGGTGTGACTGCGCTTGATATGCATGTTGACAAGGTGCTTACCTGTCTATTACCCACTACCCCGTCCATACTGTCTCCAGGAGACAGTTGGTCGTTGCTGGAGGGGGCGGGGTGCACGGTCCTTCTGGCCGTGTTAGTATCAGTGGTTCCACGCACTCAGTTTGGAGCGGACTACAGTCCGGCCACCGCCTTGTGTGCGCTTGATCACCCAACTACAGCGTGCTTGTGTTTGCCTGTGAAGGATTTTGGGCCCGCTCCGTTGATGAAACGTTACTCCCATCCACTTGCTTCACGGGCTTATTTCTTCGGATTTACACTGGATATGGGGTGTGTGGTTGGAGCTGTGGGTGGTGCAGCGCAAGCCATCCATGGTCCCTCTGTAGGCGCAGGCGTCCTGTGGCTGGCCACAGTGACAGACAAATTCGAAATCGGATGCCGCCAACCATGTTTGGTCGCTCCATTCACGGAATATTATTGCGAGTTATTGTTAAATGCACCTAGGAGACAATGCCAAATGCGTGCATTTGCCAGTCTTAGTCTTCTTGCTGCGCTTTTCAAATCACTAAAGGTAACTAACTGTTTCAGTCAATATTTCTCTGTTTTAGTTGTGTTCATATTTATCCTGTTTTCCTACCGAAATGCATGATGTCTTCCGCTGTAAATATAACACTTTCTTCCGAACTGCACCTTGTGGGACATTTCATCCATTGACTTACTTACCCTCAAATATTTTTTCGAACGTTCACATTTGGGTAGGTGCAACTGTTAAGAATGTTTGGCGATTAGTTTTATACTATCGTCTTTTTGTCGCATTATGCATCAGTGAATCAACAACGTTATCTTTCAATGAAATTTTCCACTAGTGAACTGTCTATTGTGGTTGAGTGCGATAAGAATTTCAAAAAGCTACATTTCATTAACCCTGTTGTGTTATCGCAAGTGTTCCCCTCAAGTGACTAGCTCTCTGTACCGGAAGAAAATTACGCGCTCATTATACGTTATTCCGCTAGGCAATCGTCTCCAAATTTTACCAGCCAGATTATCATGCTGGTCCTGATGTATTGATCGAAGAAAATTTCCGTAGACCATGTGTTCGGAATAGCCTTGTACACAAGAAGTGGGTACTAGGTTATGATTACTGAAGTAACATTAAGGTGTCGAAATCGCAGCGACGAGTAACAAGAAAGTTTGATAAACAGGAGATGAGAACCCATATAGCGTGTTAGTATTATGCATGATAAGACTGTCAAAGTGACCGAAAGTCCTAAGCACCTGACACCAGTACAATGAGAAACACGCAGTTAAGCATCTGACATAGCGGAATAGAATAGTCGGCTGAGTGCTTTCAGTAATCGAATGGTGCAAGTTGTGATTCCTTCTGACCAACCTCGATTAATTAGACTGACATCCATAGCAACATAGCTAAAACAAAGTATCCGTAAAGTGCTAAGTCCGTGATGGATGTCATCTTGTTGCCCGCAGATGGGTTGAGTCTATCATGGATCAGTTGTTTGATTGTCTTTTGGATTGGTTTCGGCTGGCTGTTACACACACTTAGACATTGAGTCAGTTCGGTAAACTCAGAATGTCGCATCGCACAAACTTGCTGACAACGACATACGGACTGTGCTTCAGGGCATTCTCCATTCTCAAAGTACTGAACAGGATCGTGAGGGCGACCACCAAGATGATGCTTCCAGTATTTTCCCCAGTGCCCATCCTTGTCGTTCTCCACAGTAAATTCGTCCAGTAGGTCCGCCATAGAGGGTGCTGTGAGGTTTCGAATGCCGTACTCCTCTCTCGCTTGATACTCCTTTTGCCATGTGGGGGCACGTTCGCTCAAATTAAGATAATACTGGGTATAATCCAACAGGACACCGGTTTTTCTGTTGTAGTGAAACTGACGGAGGCGTGGATTAAAAGATCCAATCCCCTTCATGTAAAACGGATCCACAGAAGGTCCGAGAAATAAGGTCCCAACTGGATTATCTGCAGTCGAGAAAAATGACAGCCCATTCGAAATTAGCAACTGACGAATCCATGCTATTTTGCAGCAGGTAAAAAATATCGGTTTGCAGTGTTTAGTAACAATTACCCACAAATAAGCACGAGGAGCATTAGCGTTACTTTAGTGCTTTATTGCAAATTTGGTAATTTCATCTGGAAATTGCTGTCGGTGGACACATGGATTGTGCTTTCCTTATTATCCAACTGACCTCTCATCGAGGGTGCTCATGCACCATAACATGTCCTCTAAGTACCCGAGGATGTGAGCACTCTCTTACCCTACTAAAATGTACTTAGCTAGGTAACTGCACCATTATCCGTACGCCCACACTATTTTCCTGTGGTTCACTTTCATTCTCTCCCTAAAGATGGAACACCTTATTTGATTTTGTTTCGTCTGTAATAGGGCCCCATGCACTCTACATATTGTCTCTATCTTCACGGCAATGTTACACAGTTACCGCTTTCTCTAAGGCTCTGTAACGTAAGTGGAACCGCACTAGTTCGTTTAAACTATACATTATTCTAGTGCCTGTTTTATTCTCTTTTCTATCGTTATGTGTATCGCATTCATTACGAACCAAATGTTAAAACCATCATCTGTAACGAAACTGCTTGTTTATGTACGCCTGTATCGAAACATTTTTGCTCCTCTCCTGATGCCGAAGACGCGCGTTTCCACTTCGTTGGTTCGTTCTGGTATTTAGCTCATCGGAGCTTCGTTGCCATATCTGCTGTTGCAGTTCAGTCTTTGAGCTTCGCTCGTTAGTATTTTACAGTCCGGAATACGCTTCGTTAACACAAACTTGCTCTACGCAACCTGTTACACACAAGTCATGAAATTCGACACCATGCTTACTTGTATGTATGCTTGCTGTAAATCCCTCACTCTGTAATTGGGCCGTCGATGATTGTCCAGTTACATTAATAACTCTGAGCATTTCATCAATTCCTGGCTCAAGGATCCACTCAAGATGGAACACTCACTGGATACTTCTATTGTTCCAGTCCCGCCAGAACTTGAACTTGAACATTGCCAATACAGTCCAACCTGCTATAGCGACCACCGGTTTATGACGACCACCTGCCCATGGCGACTAGTCAAAAATATCACCAACGATTTTCCGATATTTCCTCATTGGCCTTTGCTTGTCTATGGAGTCCACCTGGCTAATGCAACAGCGACCACGCTTTTATGGTCCCCAGAAGTTTTAGCGCCCGATCAAGTTGACAAACACTAGCATAAGTGGCCGAAACTGCGAGTTGAAGTGTCATAAAAGTTTGTCACAAATAGCTTAGATTTCATTTCAAGGTGTCATAATTGCTCCAGAAACCACAGCATATGTCCTGCACTGACTCATTATCGCCCAGGTTCAAGCATTTTGGGTCTCCTTATTCGATTCCTTATAGTCTTGTTTCTATCCTCGCTGTCGCAAGTGATTAGTTCAGGTTGCATAACTATATCAATACCACTGGTTTGTTCTCACCACATGGGTCACACTGCCCTTAACCAGAAATGTCCAGTGACACATTAGAACCCCGAGAGATCACCCTAGGTAAATAACGCATGTATCCCGTACGATGAACCAATCGGATAAAGCCATGTTGTTCAACAAAAGAGCCGTAGGAGTAGAAACTCGAAGTATAGGTTTTGTGATACTCTTGTACAGTCGCAACTATTGTAATTAGTACTTTATGTGGGATTAATTTACTGTGACCCTAGTCGTTTGTCAGCATTGAGCGGGCATTGTGGAGGCACTTCCTTACTTCATATTCAAGTATTGTTTTTCTGGTCCTTTTTGAAGTTTTCTACGAAGAACAAAATGGCTGTTTCCAAATTAGCAAATCCAAAGGCATTAACACTTGAAGAAATAATGGAAATGATTTGACCAAGTCACTAAAGGAAAGTTCCCGAAGATTGGCGGGATATTTAGGGGTAGGTAAGACACAAATCCTCCTAACTTTAAAGAGAAAAGCTGAATTTTTGAATGGCGTTGAAATCAACGGTCCATAACTGAAAAGAAAGAGTAGTAGCAAAACTGGTAACGAAGACACAAACACAATTTGCTGGAAATGGTGCCAGTCAGCATTGACGAGAAAAATCCCATTATTTGGACCCATGATTTAAGAAAAAAACATTGCAGTTCGTAAAAGAATCGTACAGCACAGACTTTAAAGCGTAAATCGGTTAACTGCATGCTTCCATCAGTATACAATTATTGTGTTTGCTAAGCAATCAGGCGAAAGGGGTGACACAAATATGTGTGCTGCATCTGACTTGACAGCGAAAGTACTCGGAACATGTTTCGGCTACACAGTTGAAGACATTAATATTTAATTGCAACTGGTTTATTATTCGAAGTGACGTCAAGTAAAAGCCATTCTGTCAAAGGAAAGAAACGCGCAGGGTGGAATAGAAGCAAGGAGCGTATCGTTGTTATGCTGTGCACTAACATGTTGGGGTAGCGAGAACCGGTCTTAGAGATTGGGAAATCAGCCAACCCTCGAATTTTTATAAACATTCACATAAAAATCTATAGTTTACAAGAATAATAAATAGGCATGTATGACTGCAGTTATTTGCGAAGGTTGGTTTCAAATCTTGACGAAAATGCAGAATGAAAGGCAACAACAAACTGGTTGTCGACAATGCCACTTGCCACCGCAGATGCCAGCTACATAATGTCGAATTGCAATTTCCGCCACCCAACAACTGTGCGTTAGTTTTGGCGCTTGACTTGAAATTTAGGAAAAGGCTGGCTTCTGCATCCTATTACCACCACGGAATGTCACAAACTTATGTCTGGAACTGCACTCATGAAACGAATAAATTTATTTGACGTTGTGCTCTGGATAGCTGCCGCATGGAAGGCGGTGGATAACTCGACAATCTAAGTGTTTTTGTAAAACAAGGTTTCCTTTTCCTGCAGAAGTAGTTTATGAGAGTGCAATGCAAACTGAATCTGAGACATTTGACCATAGATTGTCTCATTGTACTTTTACTGATTTGGACAGCTTGTACTGTAAATGATTGGATGCTAACTGCATGACAGCCATATAGTTGATTCTTATGTATAAACCAGTAACACAATATGAATAATCTTATACTTGCCAGCCTCATCCATTTTAGCGGCTGAGATGTGAATAATGAATCAGACGACTAGCAGGAACAGGATTTTATAGACGTTATGAAAACGTAGCCATTCCCAGACGCATAGGGTACTATTGATATGGTGCGCTCCTAAGCAACACATAGCAGACATACTGACACGCTTGCAGTTATCATGAACGTAAGGAAAAAATTAAATTCCTCTTAGATTTCAACTGCCAAGCAGCAGACCACTGCGCCTGCTTTTTTCATCCAGTGGAAAATAATTATGACATTAGAAAGGTATGTGTACTCATTTTCCAAATTTTGTGGATTTCGATGACTTGCAGGTCAGTTTGGGAAATGTTGACAGGTATACTGTAACCATATTACATTCTTACTATATTTCGGCCGGTGGCCGAGTGGTCTGCACGTTTGCTTTGCAACCATAAGGTCACCGGTTCGAATCCGCGTAGGGGTGGGCGTCCTCGCGGTATACTCAGCCCGCGCGCGACTGGTGGTGGTCGCGCGGCAGCAAAGCGCCGTTACGGCGTACAGCTGACACATTATTATTATTTTTTATTTATTCATATCTCCCACTTCATACACAACTACTGTTGTTGCTTTGGAAGCCGAAAGTGACTGTAGAACCCGTCGGTTTACAGATCTATTTTGCGACGTGCAAATTTATCACACATGTGGAGTCGATCGTAAGTAGCGTGGGCTATGCATGCACCAGTTCATGTTGACCACCTGTGCCAAGCATCTATAGTACGCTCACTTGTCCTCTTGGTGTGTGTTTCAACAGAATTTTCTTTTCCGTTGTGTAAGAGCATTTTGCTGCTAACGGTAATACATCGGAATCCTGAAGATTTGAAGTATGCCCGAAGTACTTAACTGTACGGAATTCAATGGTACCGTAGTTATTGCGATAAAACCTTGTTCTGCTTTTTGGAATACTTTGCTACGTGTCATTCAAGGGTCGACCGGTGAAGGTTACAGTTACTATATGGTTAGTTAGCGTTAGAGTTCATCTCGTATTTCACTGCTAGAAGTCAACGGTAATGTACACCGAGTGACCTTATGATATGTAATCACATACACTGCGTCGCGGATTGGAACCAACGGTTTAGAAATAATACATGATCCATTAAGCACCAGAATCTTACTTAAATTAACGTGTCTATTGGGTCGAATCTAAGTTGGTAATCAAGCAGAGAAGTTGTGTATTTTAATCAGATACCCATGGTTTCTATCAATGCTGCGCCGTATACCAACCTCATTTACGCAAGTTAATACGTTACCACATGTTCTGGTCGTCTAAGTGACGCGTACTTTATAGCATGCCCAAAAGTATAAATTATGTCAAATTTATGTGATCCCGATACCTGATTGGATATTGAAGACGGATTACGTGGTGGAACGATGTGAGTCACTGCGAAACGCGTGTTTATGTTCCGCACGTCATCCGTCAAGTCGCATGTCTTTACAAATTAATCTCGTGATTATTCATATGATAGACTGGCTACAAAATTTTCTAATTATTTTCTATTTACAGAGCTACTGTTTGTTGATTTAAGTGACCTATGTACGGGCTACGATCAAAATTCTTGACAAGCTCCTACTGAAGCATAATATGCTACATTTGTGAAATGCGATTTTAAAAGTATATGATCTTAGTGTTCATAAACTTACAATCTTCGTCCAGAACAACGCGAAAGGTATCAGTGTGTAAGTGTGAAGCCAGCGTAGTTATGATCACGTCGGCATATTCGCGAAGAAGCTGCGTTAGCTGTTCGTTGTAGCTGCACTTCAAGTAGACGCTGTTTTCTGCGTTTAATTCGTGAACGCCGATAGGGATATGAGTTGCAACGATGGCCTGTAAAACAAGATACAATGAATAAATAAATACAATGCAATAAATACCATGAATAAAATCAACTAAACTGCGCACATTCTAACGTTTATCGTCGTCTCACAATGCTGTTAGATTAACAGACAAAGAAATTGGTAAGCTTCAGTGTTATTTGCTGTCGCAGTTTAACTGTGGCTACCAGTAAATATCAAAGCTGTATTCGCCATCCAACGAAATTAAGCATCGTATTCCAGTGGTAGTTTTGTCTGACGAAATCGCGTAACTAAGACAAATGCTTAAGTTGGCTGTTTTGCAGAATAAATTTCTAGTCAAGTGCTACTGTTACTCAATTCGATATTACCATTTTAACAAAGGAATGACCTCCGGCAGTTCTACGGCTTCTTTTGTTATACATAAAGTAGTTCTATTAAAAATATTGATATAGTACGTAATCTGACCCATTTATTTAGTCACAATTAGGCCCTTTAGAAGACATCCATTAAAGTAATCATGCTATCATGCTTATCATCTATCACCAACTATCATTCTGTTCTAGGCAGTGTACCAAATAAGTTGTTTAGCCACCATCTACTCTCAACACATGGCAACGGGTTGAGAAGACCAATTTGAACTTGGGTCTTCCTACCATGTTGCTGGATTGCAACAGGCCAAATCTGTCGGGACCTCGGTTACATATTTATTTCTTTTAAAATCACATAATAGGGCACAGTGTTGGGGCGAGAAACGATGAAATCTCTTCGCTGTTCCGACATTGTTTCAAGTTTGCGCATGGAGCATTGAGGTTACTGGACAATACAAGATGTATGTCTATAAAAGAACGCACCGGAAGGAGTGAGGACGCGTTGACTCTCTACCGCGCGCATTAATCAGGCCATAATGTCATTCAAAGCTACAGGTTGGTCACACTATATAAATACATACCCATTGGATAAGATGTAAGAAATTTGTGAATTTACCTTTGCCTTGATTCCCCGAACTGCATTAAGCGTTCTTCTTAACCAGCTGAGTTGACCCAACGGGTCAGAAATACTCTCGTTCGCCTGAGGGTTGTTCTCGTACCACACCAGACTGTTGAGGCCAATGACGACTAATAGGGGGTCTTGCTGAACAATTAATGCTTGGTAGCAGTCTGGGCGAGAAAGTAAGGTTCGTTGAAGAAAATAAATACAGGTTTTATTTGATTACAGTATATGTATGTCACTAGCAAAAGTAACGGACTGGAAGAGCAGGCGGTTGTAGATTAATTTTCCATTCCCATTTAGCGGCACATTTTCGAGGATAAACCTGGTGCATTGGCAAGTTATATCAGTTCCTTTTCTTGATATGAAAGACATTGCAACAGATGACGGTTGAACTGTTTGCTGGGCTTGGCAATTTTGTTGCAAATGTTTCGTTACCAATCGAGGTGACATCATCTGTGTGTATTTGAGTGGCGTGCAGGAGCATAGATCAGCCTCGGTGAGACGCTCATCTATTCTACTGCACGCTACTCAACTACACACTGATGATGTCACCTCGATTGGTGACGAAACCTTTGCAACATAATTGCCGAGCTCAGCGAATAGTTCAACCGCCATCTGAACAACCTGAGCTACCAGCCTCCAATTCTATAGCAAACACAGCAACAGTTCGAACGGAATACTTCAATGTCCAGTCGCATCACCGTTTCGCAGAATCAAACTTCCTATATAAATGAGCATAATTCAATGGAATTTCATGCATTGTTTTTCCTTCACAAATCTCAGAATCGTAAGAAAGAAAAACCATTCGAAAGACCAATATAAATTCTGTTAATTCGTGTATTCTCGTTTGCTGTTTACATAAAATTTGATGGAATGGCCGTGGTGAAAAGATAGCGGTCATAGTTCCTCTAACGTTGGCCCAGCATTCTTTTCGGAGGAACGTGGACACCAACTTAATTAAGGCAAGAGAACACTGGTGACGAACTCCGTCTGTTTATACAGAGTGGGTTTGAGCCGCCTATTGGCGGATTGGCGGAAACGATGCCGCAGTTTGTCATTTTCGTCTCTTTTGAAACAAAGCGCTATGAGAACATATTCCTAGGGACGTCTGGCGCGTGTTCGTATACTTCAATCCATAACATGTGGTAGTACGCTGCTGAGATGGTGGTTAGCCCAAAGTTAAACAATGTTGCTGTTTAAATCCAGCCTAGACCAGCCATACTGTCGAGTTAACTTTAGGCGCATTTACTTGGTTCACTCTACTTGCCGTAGCTAGTACGTCGGACGAAATTAGAGGAGACCGGTTACAAGGATTTTAGAGTTTATCCAGATAAATCTGGTCCGATTCTACCCGGCAGTTCCATCCACGGATCCATATATGACTGTCTCATGTGTGAAAAGCCAGGTAAACCATAAAAAATAATCATCCAGCAGACTGCCTCCGTCAGCTTCAGTATACTGAAGCTTCGACAGTTAGATGGCTACAACCCACTCTGGATACACGGACCGAGTTCCTCGCTAATCTCACCTTACTTTGTCGAGGCTGGTGCCCAGGTTCCATTAAGCGGATTGCTAGGCCAACGTTAGAGGAACTTTGATGGTTATCGTTTCACTAATGACCTTACTCTTGATTGTCTCTACACAACATAGTTATTTCGTCAAATTGTGTGTAAATACCTGACAGGAATGCGCGAAGAAACTGAATTTAGTTTATTCCATCGAAGTGTTGTTCTTTCACTTCAGCTGAAAAATTATCATCAGGTTTAGACCTTCCCCATCAAGAATTGCATACCTAAATTGGTTGGATGATATTAGCATGGACGGTATTAGTATGAGGAAGTTTGCATTTCGTAACTCGGTTGTGTAAGACATTTGGCATCGCATAATAATTTATCACAGCTAGCGTACGAGAATAACCGGGAGTAAATTATCCTATCATAAAGCATAACGGGAATGAATTTTCCAAATATCCTGCTCCCAGCGCTGAACTCCACGATGGTTTGCGTATTTGCATGCGCTGGTCAGGCAGATAAGGTAGAACTGTGAATCGAAGCCAAACGGACGGGCTGATATTTATCCCAGGTAAATACTGTATTAGCATGGAAGATTCGCAAAAATCTACAAATTGTGCTTTATGTAACAGCGATAAAACCAGCTCTACTTCACACATACGCACACATTTCATATTCTCTTACCAAAAGTAACAGCAGAGGGAAAACTGATTAGCCATCACATTCGTGCGTCTTTTCGTTCCATCTTAGCACGCTTTCCTGTCTGTATATCCCCGTATCATCTGTTCCATAAGACGCATTAAGACCATTCTGGATCTGTCCGTAGGTTCAAGATTTGCTTGATGGCTTGGTGGGTTAGTACTAGAGGCACCGACAAAGAAGCTTTTGATTGGTTTTGTTGTAACACCGCCGCTTTGATACTGCGCTGTAAGTCAGGACAACGATTCGACACTGGTGGACTGTGTCGCGCGCGGAAAACTGTCTGATGGAATACAGATATACACACTCGCTTGACTTAGTTTGTTAATTGTTCTTTCTCACTGTACCGAGAGTATCATGGACCACGCAATAATAGTGGAGAGCTCAACAGAGAAAAGTCGCTTGTCTTCCGTATAACGCTTGCTGCCCAAGCAAGACAAGCGAAGTCGAAGATGATGACGGTTTTTACAGGCTGGTATTGCTACTTTGGGTTTCCTGGTTATCATGAGGACTGCGTTGTTAACACTTGGCAAGGAGACGAATGTGTTAAGAGGATGACGTATTTATCACCTGACAGCAGTCACACTAGGCAAGCAACGATCTGGAACAAGTTTGTTTCGTTAAGAAAAGCAGTGTTTGCCAACTGATAAATTTGTCACCGACACTTACCAACTGGCGACAGTCAAAGCTTATGCATTGCATAAGCGTTCCATGACAAACTTGGCTGGGTAAGTTGGAGAACGGAAAATGTTATCCTGCGCAACGTTTTTAGGATCAATTTTATCTCTGCGACCGAGTTATTGGCCTTTCGACCAGTAGTTTTTCTCTTTCACTCAGAACCACTATTGTTTTTCACCGAAGTTCCACTCTCAGCTCGTTCGGTGAGACTTTCGTCGAGCAGTCTGAGGTTCATGTTGCTGTGGCCGATCGATTGATTTTTCCATTCATAGCATTCCATTATTCGTGTGGTACTTGGCTTCCGCGCCTACGAAGTTGCCCCCGTTTACATTTGTTTGTATATCGTATACCGTAACCGTAGTGAATACTGAATACTGAATACTGTATTATAAAGCAAGTAGAAGTGGATTCTGTACAACTCTTTCGAAATATTGTGAAAAACATTATAAAAGTTGTCAACCGTGAATATCATTGTCGTTCTCATGTAAAATTTAAAATATTCGACTTACGATATTTCAGGATTCACAAATGTGATATGTCATCGTAAGTGTGCAGTCGTTCTCTGAATCGAATAGTGGCAAAATATAAATCTAACAACTTTTTGAACTGTTGCGCAGATGATGCCTCAATCACATGTTCAAGCAAACTGTTCCAAATGTTTACCACTCTCCGTTCGAAGCACAGTGGGTGGGGAACACATTTCACATCTGACACGACAAGTTTGTATCTGTGTCCGCGTGTGCTGCATGGCCCTCGTAAGTGCAGCATTGGCCTTAACATGGGGAAGTCACCGAGATGTAGAATACGGTAGGTCATTATGAGGTCGACTCGCAACCGACGGTAGGATAAGGTGTAGAGTCCTAGTTTCTCGCACCGGTCTTCATACCCAAAGCCACGTAAACTCGGGATAAGCCTGGTAGCAACATGTTGGACCCGTTCGATCTTTTGTGCCTCGCCTCGGGTAATCGGAAAGTAGGCGGGCGAACCGTACTCTAACATTGGTCTAATGATAGAAGAGAACAGGCGGGTGGCAACCTCTTCAGACCTTGTGCCGAAGCTACGTTTGAGCGCCCAAAGCATGCGCAGTCCGTTACGATAAAGCCTGTTCGTGTTGTCCACGGACTTCAAATCGTAGCGTGAGAATACACCTAGGTCCTTCACGGAGGGTGTGGGATATAGCGTTTGGCCATCAAGGGTGTAGTTTCGGCCGTTAGCACCCTTCCCCAGTCTCATAAATACAGACTTGGCTGGGTTGACCGGGAGAAGAACTTCTGCAGACCATGTGGATAGGCGGTTGAGGTCTTGCTGAAGTAGGCCACAGTCATCGGGACCGTCGATTTCTCGCCAAATCTTCATGTCGTCCGCAAACACGACACACGGCGACCGGAGAAGCTGCGGTAGATCTTTGATGTGGATCAGGAACAGAGTAGGCCCCAGCACAGTGTCTTGAGGCACGCCAATTGTAGAGGGGTACCAGTCAGTTAGATGGTCGTCGACCTGTACCCTCCACTTTCGTCCAACAAGCAAGTCGCGGATCCACCGGTGCAGTGAGCCACCGACACCACACATGCTGAGTTTGTGAAGGAGAACCTCATGACTGACCTTGTCGAACGCTTTACTGAAATCGATGAATATCACGTCGACGGACTTCCCCTCTCTTATTGCCTTCAACCACTCATGCCTCGTAACAAGCAAGTTCGTAATGCATGAGCAGTTCGTAATGCATCAGCAATTCGTAATGCATGAGTAGTAGGACTACTTTGCCCACACTTCCACTGCTCCAATGTGATTATTGCAGTTTACTTATAATCTAGCAATTACAATTTACGGGACTTCCGAAAGTTCCATTTGTTTGCTCGCACCTGATGTCTGATATTCTGGCCGATCTTCGTTGCGGACCTTGACACTTCCCCTATACTGAATGGTCTCTAGTTAGGAGCTGCATCCATGACATTGTAGTTTTGTCTATTTCATAATCGACGAGAGTTACTTTCCATTCTGCGGTTGTCTCCTACCCTAAGTGATGCTTTGCTGAATGTCCAAACTAGCATTCATTCGTTATGAAGGTGCCGAATGGAATTACTTCTACGCTGCTGAACTGCAATTCGAATAGAGACACCTTGGTAGTTGTCTGCATGTAGGTTCTACGCGGGAGCAGAACTTCAGGCATTGCTTCCCCTTACGTCATATTTGTGTTGGTTACCTTTGTCCCCACGAATAGATTAAAACCGGTCATTTCGCTTGTTCATGGATGATACCGTGGCGAACTCGTTTCAGGATTCGTCAACTGTTCAATGCAGCCGACAATACCCACTATTCAAAGCAGGGTTCTTGGCCCAAATAACCTATTTTGGTATTCCTAATCTAACTGGCAGGTTGAACTCAAATACCAGTGTCCGGTCTCGTTCGCGTGAGTTTGGATCTGTACGACTCATTGTCATCAAGTAAAGCGACCAGTAATCATTGGGACTTAATTGTATCATGAGCTACTTAATGGTAAAGTTTCAATGACGTCAAATCCCCGACATTACGGTGGTTAGTCAAACTTACTCGATTACAGTATCGGTTTTGTGTTCTAAACTTGCAGCTTGTTTAGCAATTTAAGTAAATCTAAATGTATAGAAACACTTCTGCAGCGATTGAAAGACTGTCTGCAGTACCATCTATTTGTTGACATGGACCGTCTAATTCATCCAGTGTCGTTAAGCTTTTAGCACTTTCTGTTTATTGCCACCAATAAATTACTTATTGTCATGCATAACCTATCCCAGATCCTAAAGAGATGAGACGACTGTTCTTTCGTTGCACTCGGCTTTATGCCCGCTTGTATGTGAATACACATTAACTTCGTGAATTCAACTGTCCTCTGCTTGTCCAGTGTTTCAGTCATTCACTGTGAAGGCGCACAACGGCATGAAGTTGCTTGAAGTATATTCAATGCAATGAGTGGAAAATGGTAATTATGGGTAAAAGAACCCGGGATCGACAAGCCTCTGGATTATTTCTTCGCAGAATAATACTTCATGAAGGAAACTACGCCCTCCTAGTACGGTGCGCATTTACAGACTATAATATCCATGTTAAATATTGGTGTCTTAGTTTTCTCTAAATTTGTGGGCGCTGGGGAGCACAATGTTTTTTCGCGTCTTTTTGGCATTTGATTGGCTGGATTCATATATTTTAAGCCGTAATCGTAATGTATAACTCAGTCGGCTTTACAACTAAAATACTGGGTGCAGATATCTGCTGGTTAATCCTAAAGAAAATTATTTCGACGGTATTCCGATCGACTCTATTACGTGGCCAGTTTCAGCTGGTGTCCTTTAGTACTTTACTGCGGTTAAATTCTAGTAGGTGCCGGTCATCAAGGCTAAGAAGTTTTAACACCAGATACATCAGAATGAGGTCTCACATATACTGCAATCATTTTTGCAACACAATCCAGTGGTTTTCGCTTGTAGTTGTTATGCTAGAAGGAACAAGCCCTTAAAGTTTTGCTTGCCTTTCCCAGTGGGGTCTCAACTGCGTGCTCTACTTTGCCAGATATTATTCGCCTATTTCACATGAGGGTGCACATAAGCATTGAACGAGTACGTAAGGATAAAAGGCTCTAAGTTTCCGATCACCATCCATAGGAGCCCAACACACTGGCTGGCGGTATTAGAGACCTTCATTGAATGTTTCGAACTGCAGAGGTAGTCTTGTAACAACACCTAATGGTCATGTCCTTGCCCTGCGATTTTCTCGATAATGGTGATCTACATGTATTATTCTACACGTATCCGGGTTTACCCGATTTGGATTGGGTTGCCTAATCATATGCACGATCTGGGTCTTGATGCCATAGTTCGTTATCTTCTGAATTACTGATCGCCAGCCACGTCTTCATATCAATGGCAACAGTAAGAGATTCAGCTCAATTACACACAGGAGATATCGTTGTAAACCGATAGTAAGCGTGATTCCATCACCGAGCCTTGTGGAACAATATGGTCTTCCTCAATTAGAATATAAATTGAGCGACGAACACGCACGGGCAACCGCCGTTGAGGAAGGATGGTTCTGATCTACTCGACGACAAATTTCATAATAGTAAAAGTTTCCAGTTAATTAAGATGTATGTCTCACTATCTGTTGATTCCGTGCAACTTTAAGCGCAGTTAGTAGATTGGTTGTACATGCAGGGAGTTGACTGAACTCATTCTGCTCGGTAGCCTTGCTGCAAGGGCAGTTTCAGTAGCTTGTGGTTGCTTCCGCATTGCCTGACTTCATAAACTTTGAAAACAATTGGAGGAGGCTCACTGGGCGTTGCTTGGCGGGTTCTTAACCGCTAGCCACTTAAAAATCCGGGTAACAATACCCTGCTTCAAACTATAAGGGAACCTTTGCTCATCTAAGCACCTTTATACGAAACGGGTTTATGATTCAGCTAGGGTAGCAGCTACAAATTGCTGTGCTTCGGTTAATTATTGCCAAGTCTGAGAGAACTTTGGGTGCGCTACAATGGCAGCTTCCTTAAAACGGTCATTGGTATAATAGTGACGTGTGGCAATAATGCTGTCTGGGGGAATGGGACAGGTATATGGCACATGCTGAATTTGCAATGGAATATTGGAGCACATGGTAACCCAATAACTTATGTTCTTACTTGAGGCATCTAGCACATTTTTGTGCTGAGATGGATGAGGATGACCACGCTTGACTTTTCGTATGTTGCTCACACAGTTGTATTTAGTTTTATTGTTACACGACCTTCCTGCTAGTTGGTGTTGATGCGTTCATTTATTTTCACCGACACATGTGTTGCAGTGATTATACCACGCTGAGCAGTTATTTTACTGACCAGAATTATGTTGGCTATGTGTGCACGCACCACACTGCGTCAGTTATCGCCATGCTTCCTCTAGTTCCATCCGGAATAATAAATGAAACGGTTGCAGTAAACCAGACCTGCTTTTCAAAAGGGATGTGGCTAGGTCATTGAACTTGCCAAACTAACTCCGACAATTTATTAGCAGTAAATCTCTTTTCCTGAAACTGCCCAGATTGTTTTTACTTCAATAGGATTCTAGGTGGCTGGTTCAATCGTAATTAGGACACGTGGTAGTGGCGCTAAAGGTCATCCATGGGTAGGGATGATGCATTTTAAACGTGTTCCATAGCATGCTTTTCAAACTTGTAGCCTATGAATCGCATCTTAACAGCCTTTCTCTTAGTGAGGCAATGTTAATGTAGCACATTTGCTCAGTCTTAGCCACGTACCCCAAGGACCTCTGGGATAGTTAATGTACAACCTTAACCAGTGAGATGACCAAGCATGACCTACTGAGCCCTAGAGAAGCAGGCCCGATGCTTAGGGCTTCACTTCCTTAGTGTGAGATCAGCAAGTTTATAACGGGAACTCAAAGGGGTGTGGAACGCTGGAATTCACAAATATATACCTGGTGTGAAGTAAAGCCACGTGTTAGTTTTCTGTAAATCACGTTGTGCTCAACTTAGTTATGGCGGTAGTTATAACTCATTGTGTCAGTTTGCCTGTCGACCGGTGCTTATCAGGCCAATGACAGAGAGCTTAACTAGACACAAAGTCAGTTCGCATGGCTGCCTGCCTGGTAAGTACTCGTTGGACTTTCAGTATTCGACGTTAACACTTGAGCATTACGTTGTAATGCTTCAAAGTGCTTTGCAGCGCAGGTTTAGGCTAAGTGATCCTTCGTTCATGGGTCGCTTTAAAGTGTCAACGAAAGGGAATTAAAAGATATAAGCCTTCGGTTTTCTTTTTTCTCAGTCGACAGAAGTAGTCGTTGAATCCCCATAAAGACCACAGATTAAAATTTCGTATAAAAGCAAATGTATTGCAGTGCTTCTCGGGATTTGGAAAAATGTTTACGTATGATTCAGATAGAAGAGTGCAAAAACAGCAACGTGAAGATGAAAAAGACCCAATTAATCTAGATTTAAAAGATGTGGTACGCAAACTTTGTTGGTTTATTTGACCAGCTTTTGTTACAGCTCAATTGTGAGTAGTAAAAGGTTAGTGCCTAAATCTGAGCAAGTTACAAGAACGACTAACAAGTGACCGCACAGTAGGAAAAATTTGATGCAAGCCGGGTGCTAAAACTATCCAGATGTTACTTCGTTATTTTTGTTCATGTGTTTGATGAAAGAAGTAAATTCTTGTAGCTATTATGAACATAGTATAATGCGGCTCTTCCAGGCTGTAGCCTTTAGCAGTCACGATATCTGTTTCTGTCAGTGAGGACATGGAATTTGTATGTAAATTTTACGTTTTACATTTCCATAGGTATTCTTTTTTGTTCGCATTCCTAGCTCACCAAAGTTTCTTACAAACATACAAGTCCTTCTCAATAACTTAGCACAAGAACGTGCGGAATCTGCGGAACTAGGTGTGCGAAGTGATTCCTGTATGGAAAATTCCCATCCAGATGTATTCGCTTTCAAGTAAACATGTTTGTTTGCTGATGTCACGGAGAGTGAATTATACGTTTCGGTCTACGCAGTAATTCGACCTGACCGTCCTTATGACCACCGCGGAGTTGGAACTGAGCTATACATGTGGGTCAAACAACTCAAAAGCACAGGTTACGAACTCGGCAGTTAGAGCTACTTAAGCTTTTTCAGTTGAATTCCGTAAAGCGTCAACGAAGTTTAAATTTGTGTTGCTCTATAGGAGTCCTGATTGTGTTTCTCGAAGTCTCACTGACCATCCACGATCACCTGACAAACAGGTGCATGATGATGGGATCTTAAAACAGCCCCGAATCAACTTGCCATTATATATGTTATTGAGTAGCGCTGGGCAAGCTGTCTTTCGGGTACATACCTTATCGAAGTCTTTGGCTGAGGACCCGAGACCTTCTCCTTCAAGTGTCGGCGCCCTGGCAGTAATTTTTCTAACAATCAACTATGAATTATGTCAATCGGCCGTCGCGCAGTGGCCTTAATAAAGGCTCGATTTATGTGCTTCGTACCGCTGCGTGGATAATGGAAAACATGCTACTGCTGGCGCCTCCTTTCTTCTATCCTTGCATTTACTCACTCCGTTCCCGTTTCACCTAACACACTAATACATCCAATCCAGGACTTCATTGCCCCTACGGTTGCTCGCCTAAACAATTGTAAATCACTGCGCAGGGCGCTGAATATTAGGTGGTAGAACATGCGCAATTTGCGCGACCAGATTAGAGTGTGCGTCCCGAGTAACGCACTGCACAAGTCGCAAAGGAACCGACGTGTTACAACATCGATATTGCAGCGCTCAGCGAGACCCGGCTAGTTACACAAGGTGAGTTGCAGGAAGCTGGAGCTAACTATACCTTCTACTGAGTGGGCAAGGTCTTTTCAGCACCACGTGAATAGGGGGTCGGATTTGCAATATCCGACCGCCTAAATGGCCAGCTGTTGGATCAACCAACCGGAATCAGCGCGCGACTGATAAATGTTAGCCTCCGACTCAGCAGAGGTGCATTTGTCAATTTTAGAAGCAGGTAGGGTCCCATCATGTGTTATTCTGGTGACACACCTTATCCATTCTACACTCAGCTAACCTCCATGATACGCTTTGTGCCGAAGAACGTCCGACTATGTTTCCTGGGTGATTTCAACTTGCGCGTTGGGCGTGATGCATCGGTGTGGACAGATGTTTTCGGTCCGCATGACCTCTGTTCAACGAATGCGAACGGCGAAAGGCTGCTATCACTGGGTGCCACTAACGGTCCGACGGTCACGAACACTCTGTTTGCACTGAGAACGAGTGACGTAGCAACTTGGACGAAACCACGGAATGGTCACGCTCACCAGCTCAAATATATCATTGTACGTCAGTGTGACATGCGTGAAGTGCCCACGACACGTGTACTGCGTGGAGTTGAGTGAGGTGCTGATTTCAAATTGTTGTGAACCAAACTGGACGTATATTTTCGTAAATCTATGTATTGCATTCCTACAGTGAAGCAGCAGAAAAATAACGCTTTTCCCCAGATACTGTGGAGAACATGATGATGTTTCAGAAGGCGATGGCTGCCTGCTTGTGTGGTTTGAAAGGCATAGCCACAGTGGGCGACCTGTGTCATCACATTCGCGATCAGGTGACAGCTGCTGCCGAAGAGACGATCAGGCGCTCAAACTGCAAACGACCCGACTGGTATGATGCGAACAATGCGACGATTGACGCATAGGTGTCTGAGATGAATGCAGCATTTGATGCACATGTAGCAGACTCCTGTGATTTGGGGACTAAGAGTCGGCATGTCAATATTCGACAACGACTGAATCGAAAAATCCATCGTATTAAAAATTCGTGGTGGTCGAAGATGGCGTAGCAGATGGCATGCTAGGCCGAACGAAGCCAACACAAGGGCTTCTTTGAATCTTTGAAGGGGGTGTAGTGGCGGACGTGGGAGCATCTGAGGACCCTAATCGTGGTAGTACAGATGTTGCCTGCACACAGATTGCCGACATATGGTTGATGTGGCAAAGTCACTTTGATTGTCCCATTGATAACCCTTTATAGATTATCCCACATTGTACGGTCAGAGGCAGTGCGATGCATAGGGGAGTGTGGTGGACACGCTGTCACTAGATTAGAGGCAGAGCGCACTTGCGCAGCTGCGTAACAGCAATTGTGCTGATACCGGCGGTATCCCGCCTGAAGTATTGAAACACAATGGACCCGCGTTGGTAACTCCGCTGCATCCTGAGCTGTAGGATGCCCTTGTGCTTCCACTGTATAACGGCTAAATGAGGAAGCAATTTTTCATGCATTTTTGTGACGTCAATTTGCTGAGTTGTGTATGTAAGGTACTTGCCCGAATCCTGCTCAAGCGCCTCGTTAGGCAGGTACTGGAACCGGGCTTAGTGGAAGAGCAATATAGATGCCGTTCGGGTTGCTGCACCTTCGATATGCTTGTTGCGGCTCGCCGGTTCCAGGATGTGCAGAGAACGACACCAGCCGTCGTACCCGCTGTTGGTTGATTTCACCAAAGCATTTGATCCAGTGAACCGCGACGCATTGTGGATGGAAGTGGGTAAAGTCGGCTGTATGAATATCCGTATCAGTGTAATTGAATGTATGCATATTTGCGTGCGGCCTAACGCAGGGCTGAGTGGAGAGTCGTCTGATGACCATGTCGTCTGTGGCGAGAACCAATGAAGTGTGTTAGTTCCTGCTCTCTTTAATATTTATCTTCATGCCACGCTGCTTTTTGCTTTTGATGTGTCTTGTGGTTAATGTGTAAGTGTGGAGCCCGGAAATCTTGTTGTGCTGCTGAACAACTATCCGTTAACTGAGAAAACAATCACAGCGGAGTAATCGTTATCAAAGGACAAGCGGAGAAGCTTGTTTTCCATGGTTCACATCTGGCCAATACACCACAGATAATAGGAATAAAACAAACACAGTGTATTCAAATACGATGAATCAATGAAGTATATTGACCGGTCAATGCGATCAACTGACGGCACTGGCTTGGGCGTCATTAGTGGAACGGTCAAGCGTGGTGTCATAACACGTGAACGCTTTAGGCCATGGCAGCTGTAGAGCCTGTACGAACCTCTTTTGAACACATAAGTCGTGGTTATGGAGCCGAATAGCGATTGCTAACGCTATCGCCAATAGGCGACATCTGAGGGCTCACGTGTGGCGTTCAGATATCTTGTAGATAGGCCGGAAGGCCTCTCGCACATTCATTTGGTGATTTGTGTCGGCCAAATGCTCCAGCACCGCGCTGACTACTGTCTTTCTGGCACCAGTGTAGAGCCACGTCGGGCAATATTCTCTCTCAGACAAACTTGTTCGCCTATATTTCTTTTGATTCTGATGTCATCTCAGGGATTATTTTCACAGTTGCAATAATCCAAGGATCTCACTGTGTTGAAAGAACTTAATCAATACGTCGGCTTCATCACGAGACTTACTGTAGTGTAGGTGACGGTGCAGCATTTGGATGAATGCGTTTTGCGTAGTAAAAATATCGGAAACACTTTTGGAAAATTCTCAGACGTAGTGGAGTTATGCCAACGAGCAATGCTTTGAAGTATCACACTCCGAACAAGCGAAACATGGTTGTTTCTCGCATTGATGAGCTTGACCGCAAGCGGTGTAGCTACTCCGACGCACTGAATGAATTGGACGATGAGGAATACAAACAATTAGAATCATTCTTTCAGTGAATCATGGCTTGGCAAGTGGAAATGCGAATAACCTCATTACGGCGACAGATCGCTTCAATAACGCTGAGCAACTCGTTTCCACCTGACCTTGAGAAGAAAGTGCACAATTTCTTCTTTTTGCAATTAGCTAGAATACAAATGGAGGTCCTCTCACTAGGCCCGAAATTCTGTTACCCCCGAGGTAATGTACAACAGTCTGACTTGGAAATCCAGTTTGAAAATCTCTATTCTCCATTTTCTACATTAACACCATCGTCAGAATTAGCAACTGGACAGTACAAATCCACATTGGTAAACACATGCTACCAGTACCTGAGGTACAAACCGACCATCAAATATCTTCTAAAGAATAGGCAATTGGACGCTCTGAAGAATTCAAGAAAAACGAGAATGTTTCCTTATCTAGACCGGACAAAGGAGCCGAGATTGTAATGATGAACAACTCAGATTACATTGAGAAGATGAACAACATACTAAGAGACACATCGAAATTCCGAAAAGTGCAAAACGAGAAAGACAGGACGCCGGCAATTGAGAAGACCATAACAACACTTTTGCGGCGTTTGAAACAAAATAACATCATAGACTCTGACACTTTTGAATACGCCAGACCTAGTGGAACCGTGATTCCGAGACTTTATCACTTACCCAAGATCCACAAGCAATGTGAACCGTTGTGACCAATACTAGACATGTACAACTCTCTCTATCATCTGACTGCTAAGTGGCTTGTCAAACGCCTCGAGCCGGTCAGGAAAGCCAAATCTAGGTACAGCCTCCGGGACACTTTCGAATTTCTTGACTCGGTGCAACAACTCAATCTCGCTGGACGGGATGTTCTCACTATATGTGGAGTCATCTTTCACCAACGTCCCGTTAGAAGAGACCATTGAATATCTCTGCGAGTTTATCCAATTGCACAGCATCAACATCGGTATTCCAAATGATTGTGTAAGGCAGCTGATATTGGCGTGCACTAAGAACATTCAGCTTCAGTTCAATGAGACATTTTACAGACAAATAGACGGGGTAGCTATGGGTTCACCATTATGACCGCTACTCGCCGACGTCTTCACGAGTAAGTTAGCGAATACTCAGTTAAACGATTGTATCAACAACTTGGTTAACTACGGTCGATACGTAGATGACATATTTTGTGTTGCGGATGGTCGAGTATGCATCGAAGATCTGATAGCCCACATCAGTGCTGCAAATAACAACTTAGTGTACACCACAGAACTTGAAAGTAACAACTTTTGTCATTCTTAGATGTCCACATCACCAGGACATCAGACAGGACAGTACAAATGAGAGTAAATAGAAAGATGACTTGGACCGGCCAGTATACCCATTTTCGCCAGTTTCGTTCCAGCGAGTCAAGAACGCAACCTTGTCCGTTGTCTAACGGAAAGAGCGAGGAGAATATGCACAGAAGATTCGCTGTCAGATGAATTGAGTTTCATTCAAAGCGTTCTCGAACAAAATGGTTATCCGGAATAATTCATCCGGAGAGACATCGAGCCATGAGCACCAAAAGTCCAACCAATCACCGCAGAAAAGGGCTTAATCTACTTATCACTGCCTTTCAAGGTTGGTGTGATAGCGGAACGAACTACTCGAAGACACTGCAATGAAACAGCGAGAACCTACTTTGCAGCTGACCTCCGTGTCAGCTTCACTTCTACGCCAGTCGTGAGTCAGTATCTCAAGGACAGACTACGGAGGTGGAATATATCCTTCTGTGCGCACCATTTTTCTTGCTCGTGTCGAGCAAATGATATTGGAAAGACGACCAGGAGACTGTCTGAGAGAGTCCGAGAGCATTGCCCGGCGTGGCTCTACACTGGTGTCAGAAAGACAGTAGTCAGCGCGGTGCTGGGGCATTTGGCCGACACAAATCACCAAATGAATGTGCGAGAGGCCTTCCGGCCTATCTACAAGATATCTGAACGCCACACGTGAGCCCTCCGATGTCGCCTATTGGCGATAGCGTTAGCAATCGCTATTCGGCTCCATAACCACGACTTATGTGCTCAAAAGAGGTTCGTACAGGCTCTACAGCTGCCATGGCCTAAAGCGTTCACGTGTTATGACACCACGCTTGACCGTTCCACTAATGATGCTCAAGCCAGTGCCGTCAGTTGATCTCATTGACAGGTCAATGTACTTCATTGATTCATCGTATTTAAATACACTGTGTTTGTTTTATTCCTATTATCTGTGGTGTATTGGCCTGATGTGAACCATGGAAAACAAGCTTCTTCGCGTAACTGTCTTTTGATTCTTATCTATCTTTACTTTAGTAGATCCTAGATATGTGAGGTAACTGTCTGTATATTGTTGTATGGTGAGGATTGTGCTTTGTTTTCACTTCGCGCGGATGAGATGCAGCACATAACTAATGCGCTGGCTTCGGCAGCCCTCATGTTCTGTCTCACCACCAACGCGAACAAACCAGCCTGTCTCTTTCAGTCTTTATGTATGATGTAATCTGCAATATTGTCTCAAAACAGCATTAGTGACGAAGTGTTGGATTCCATTTTCCACTTCTGCTACGTTGTTAAAGATACACTTGAGTTACGCATCCGAGTATCGAAGGTAGCGGAAGCTTTCGGGTAGCTTGAGTACCGAGCGTGGAATGACCAATAGTTTACCGTCAGCTCAAAGCTGTTCTGTCCCTTCTACCATACGGCCGCGAAACGGGGACGACTCACCATGTAGGTTTGAGATATCTCGTGCGGTTTCATTAACAGTGTGGGCATCAGTTAGTACGACAGAGTTATAGACGCTATGTTGTGCCGACGTGGAATGCATGCAATTGACTGCACACTTTTGCTGTGATACTTGAATTGTCTTGGTCAGGTGTGGCGTAGGTTTTCTACACGGGTACCGAAGCAGTTATTATATGGTCAACTGCGTTGTGGACAGCTGCATGTGAGGAAACCAAAACTTCGTTAGCAGGATATTATCACTTGAGACTATGACTTTCTGAGTTTGATTTCAGGTCATGGAAAACGAAGACGGTCGATCAGCTTGTATGCACGATCTGATCACGAAGGCAGTTGCCGAGGTGCTGGAGAAATTCCTCATGTATGCGGAGAAGATGCTGCAGCTGCGAAAGCGACAGAAGCTGTTGGGTTGTACACTAGTGAACTAGAGTGCATGGTGTTGTAGCACATGGCGTCGCGATTGCCTGTGTCAGGCAGGTCTACTGAGCCTTGGGCACGGCCACTCAGGTCCAACATCGAAATGACGAAGCACCCTGGTGCGATCGTAAGCAGATCCGGCGCAGCATCGGTAGATATACAGCATTCGATCTATTAACGGCTTGCTTGCGTGCTGAGTTTCTTAATCTCAGGTGATTGGTCTTCAGCATTTTGTTAATGCTTACTTTGTTAAGTAAATTAGAAGTCTGTCTGAATAAGCTTCTTTATAATTACACATGTTGCTTAGGCAGACTGTGATTAGGTTTTTCATTTTTTCCTGTTTGTAACATTTTTAAAATGATCTTTTCCTGACAAGTTGAACTTATCGCGGATTTGTTGATAAAGAAATTATTTTGTTCTCATTTAGCAGAGTTAAATCGGTTTATCCGTTTGAAGTATTCCATAACTATTAGTTGACGTTGTCATTTCAAGTGATTGGCTGTATTTTTATGTCCCCGGTGTGGCTGCGCGTGATGCGTATATTGACAATGTGTCCACGATTTTAACACCATCCATCGCAATTACTGGCTTCAGGAGACTGTGTACCGTTGCTTGGTTAGACGGGGTGCACTGTTCTCGTGAGCGTGCTAAGCTCGAAGTGTGGTGCCATGCACTCAGTGCAGAGCGGACTACCGTGCAGTCAGCGCCTTATGTGAGCTTGATTTCATAAAATCAGCGTTCTTGTTTTTCCTGTGAAGCAGTTTTGGCCGCCTCCGTTGATTATCCTTGGCTCCCATCCGCACGCCTCCTGGTCTTATTACCACGGGTATACACTGCATATGGGGTATGTGGATAGAGCTGTGCGTTAGATGCGCGAGCCACCCATGGTCACTCTACAGGCGCAGTTGTCCTGTGGTTGGCGGATGGAGGTCACAGTGAAAACCTGACGCCGCCAACAATGTTTGGTCACACCCCTCTCTGAATAAATATTATTGCGAGTTATTGTTGAAGGCACTGATGAGACAATATGGAATGCCTGCGCTTTTCAAATTGCAATAGGAAAATAACTGGTTCAACGAGGGAGCGTCGTTCATTTGAGGAAGCCATCAGTAAATGGATTTCAGTGAACTGAATAAGGAGTTGCGTCTGTTTCCTTGGTCCCTATTTTGATGAATCATGCAGTGCTTTTGTGTTGACTGAATGGTCAGATGTTAGTCTCGGTGCTGTTCTGTCACAGCTGCAAAACAAATAAAAGTTCGCTGCTCACTTATCCCTGGAGCTCTCAGTTGCTGAGCGTCATTATTCAGTTTGGGAGAAAGGGACTCTTGATTGTATGTGGGCCTGTGAAACATGATCATTTGGGATCCCATATGATCCCTGCCTTCTTCCCTCTGGTTTTCACTGGATATGGGGTGTGAAGACGTGGCTATGTTTGGTTGATAGCATGCGACCCATGGTCCCCGTGTATGTGCAGAAGTCCTGGGGCTGTCCTACACTTACTAAAATTTAGGTCTGAAAATTCATGATTGGCGCCGCACCACGTTATTTCCTAACATATCTGCCGTAACGCAACTATCTACTGTGTCTTCGGAAGCGGACCGGATGTAAGTTCATCTAAACTATGTTGTCGGTGGTAAGTTGTGTCAAGCGACGCGTGACTTAAACCAAACTGCCATGTGTTATCTGTCAAAGTACTACTCTCATCACCATGTTGTTTAACCAGCCGCAACGACTAGCGGTGGTTAATTTCTTTAAAGCCCAATTTAAAAAAATACATATCCGAAGACCGTCCATTTGAACCACTAAACTCGGAAGAATACACTATATTCCTTTCATCCACTGCAGGTAGGAATCACTTTAGATTCATCTAGCCTTGCCAATTGCCGTTACTTACATACAATATCGCCATTTACCTAATACTATCGACGCAATAAAACAAATTCATGAATGGGTAGTTCTTTCACCGGCATTACCAACAGTGGTGTAATTAGAAGTATCGCCCGAATAGCATACATTGAACTTACTTGTAGAAAAATCGAAACTTGGAATGTCGGGATGTATCTCCCGCATTTCTTTTATGTATTCGTTCCAGGCAAACCAAAGATTTTCGTCAATAGACAGCCGGGTGCACCAACTGGCTCTCTGACGAGATTCCGTCAATGGGCTCATTGTGTTTGATGGGAAAACATCGTAATTTCCAATTATCGGTATAAGTGGCACTTCCGTTGGATCAAAAGCGTATCGAAGATGCTGCGACAGAAACCGCAGACTCTCGAGCACATCTTCCTTGGTCTGCCTTTGATCATGCGGTGCAGCGTCCCTAATGATTTTCACAACGGAAACGAAGAATGGAAATAAAAGATAATACAACAAGTGTAAATAATGTAGCTTTGTATCATGGAAGACTCCGAAGCTTTGATTCGCCGTTAAACGTTGGCCCTATCAACACATCCACAACGACTAGGTAATCTGCTGCAAACGGCAAGACGTCAACCCGGTAAATGTAGCGAGTCGTTAGCGTGTTATGGTAATAACTAGCCGAAGCTGTAACATCCATTTCTCACTAGTTAGCTCAATACTGTTATGATTGTTAGTAATACTGTTATTGTTTTGGTGTATAAAGGCATAGAGAAATAATCCACTGCACATAACTAAACCGATCTTGGTTGGCAAAGTTAACAAAAGCAATCTGAAGAGGACAAATTATCTCGTAAAATAAAAGCAAATGTAATCCAGACGCAGGTTTTTCCAATTTGTTCTAAACACGTAAATGTCTTTCAAAAGTTGCTTTCCTTCAATGAATAAGATGAAAATTTTTAGTACTTTATAAGACGTGGCGAACAGCTCACTTTCTGCTAAAATGAATTAACGTACTTTTCAACTGACAAAATACTCCGGGAGGTTATCAGAACAAACGTTAGCGAACAATCTCGTTTCCAGTGGTTCCCCACCTGGCTAATACACTACAAATGAGTGACATGGAGGTTAACATAAGGTAAGGGTATAGGTTCTAAAACCCAGATGATCTGAGTGACCAAGTTAGGTGATTGGCCCCATGAGAACAAGTATGTTTGTGTGTATGTGTGGCGTGTCCACACTGTGTCCGTGTTACAGGGGACCAGGGTAGCGTTAGTGTCCGGAGAAATTTCTTGTCCGCAAATAGGTCAGGGTCATGAAGTCTGATGGCTATTGCCTCGACCGCTACATCAGACAGACATTTTTGCACCGAAGAATTAAGGACGCAAATTAACTCAGTCCACGCAAACATAAATTCACCCTTCAATCTGAGTGCAACGATAAAATGCCGTACTTAGACGTTCATATTAGCCGAAGATCTGACAAATGTGTCCAGCACAGTGTTCATAGAAAGACAACGTGGAACGGGTAATATACTCATTTTGCCAATTGCGTTCCGCTGAACCAGAAACGGAACTTTGTTCGATGCCTAACCGAGCGAGCAAGAACGATGGATAACGAGGATATGCATCCGGACGAGCTAAAGTTTGTACGAAACCCATTCTATAGAAATGCATATCCGGGGTGGTTCGTTCGGATCAACGTGGAAGTACGAGAAGCCAAAGTAAAAGTGGTTTCGATAGGAGAAAAACCGATCTACTTGTCGTTACCTTTTAAAGGGACGAAGCGACTGAATTGACGTCTAGAAGGCTTTCTGACTCCGTTGCTCATACCCACGGTGCAGCGAGCCTACGGCTAAGCTTCTACTCAGTGCAGACCCTGAATAAACAATTCATGGACAGAATCCCAAGTCAAGTACATATTTCTGTGTATACTCTTTCTTTCGCTCCTGTTGATCAAAGTATATCCAGAGAACTACCGGGCGACTGTCCGAGAGAACCAGAGAACACTGTCCAGATTGGCTGTATAGCGGCTGGTCGACTCGAGCCACCACGTCAGAGCGCATGGTGCGTTCCAGCCCATCTACCGAGTACCTAGATGCCACATAAGAGCGGTTAGATGTCGTCCACTGGCAGCGGCCAAGGCAATAGCCATCAGACTTCCTGACCCTGACCTATGTGCGCACAATAAATTTGTCCAGGCACTAACGCTACCCTGGTCCGCTGTAACACGGACACAGTGCGGACAACGCCACACATACACACAAACAAACTTGATCGCCGCGGGTTCCATCCTCTAGCTTGGTCACGCAGATCAGCTGGGTTTTAGAAACTGTACCCTTTTCTGAATTTCACGTTTGTGTCCGTCAGTTGTGGTGTTTTAGCCTGATGAGGAACTACTGAAAACGAGCTTGTTCGCTAACATTTGTTCGGATAAGCTACTTTTAGCGATGAACACTGCAGCACAAGTTTTACTTGAAGCCCTAAGGCTTTTAAATGCTGTGACAAGCCAAATCTACGAAAACATAAATCCTTGTTTTTTTAATGTTTTCCAGCCCGTTTACATATACATTGTCCAAAATGCTAACAAAATGTATATTTTACCGGCAGTTACCCATGATGCGAGCGGAGTGGTCATATTGGTGCTTAAAAGGCAGTTCTTAAGGGATATAGAGATATAGCAGAACGAGTTAAGCTATTCGCTCCGATAACCCTGTTAGTCACAAGCGTAAGCAAATTTGTCTTATGTCATTTGACAAGCATTTGGTGATTGGTTATGTAGCACATCGCAGTGAGTTCTCATGAAGCGTAGGGATTTGACTTAAACTTCTTCCATTAGCTGATTTGTTTTAAAGATTCGATGTTTGCTTACAGCGCATGCGCTACGGTGTTGGGGTGAATTAACACGGAAAGCTATCCATTTTGAATACGACCCTAGGGCTCGAAATGACCGCGGTCTGCTTCCAACCATACCTAGGCCTGAATGGAATTTGTGCGTAGCACTTCAACCGCATGGTGGCCATTTCAATGCTCAAGTTTGCATTTTAAAACCACTGTGCCATTCCCCGTTCAGGATATTCTTGATCTAGGGATCAATGCATCAGCCGTTAATCAAAAGGTACTTTGTTCCATTTTCGGCTATCACTGCCTGGTGCGTCCAAACTAGGACAAAATATGACGAGAGCTACACCGTAATCCTTCTAAACAGCGCAAGCTTTGAACGCTCAAACGTAGTCTTGTAATTAGTTTCAAATGGTTATAACTCAAATAGATTGTCATCGGTCTACAGTGCAATCATCCGCATACAAGTGTGAACGCTCCGTCTAGTCCAGCACGTAAATGTCAAGTCTTGGTCTAATCCACGGGTCATGTAGTACGGAGGCCGACGCAGGAGGCTAGGGCTGAACAACTGTCCTAGCGGTGTTTTAGAGTTAGCCACAGAATCATATCAATGACTTTTTCATGCTATGGACACAGATGCACATATGGACATCAAAGTGTGCACTTAGGAACCTGTAAAAGTTTGCAAAATCGGTTCTGTAGCTCGTGGCTCATTTTGTTTACTTCGAGATTCGAATGGTGGAATGATGTTGCAGATTGCCACGGACGATAAACACGACGAAATGAGTGTCGGAATTCAAGGAATTCCCAGCGCATACTTTGCGAATCATGGATTAAAGGAGCCTAATGCAGTTGAATAAGATATTTTATTATTGCAGCATTTTGCAGTTGTGCAGGGAACGTCATTAGTCCGCTTGTGTGACAGCTCAAAGTTAGATGGAACCCAACAAATATTTGTCTCGACACAAGAAAACCAGAAGACGTAGATTGTGACATAACGTCGCCCTTTCGTGCTTTCTTATCAGTCACGAAAATATACTGCAAAGATATGTAAATGAGCAACCATCAACGTCAAAGGGATGATATGTAGCTCCGGATTTGCGCTACCACCTGTTTATAATAGTCGATAGTGTATGATCGCCTGAGTTGTCTTTTCTGTTTGTGTCGAAGCGCTAGCAACTGGGAGTAAAAATTAACATTTAAACACCTAACTTGTATCGTTTCACAAGTTAGTGAGCATAACGTTTAGTTGCATATAAATCCCTTTTTTATCTGACACAAATTAATGTTTGATATTTAGGACGACATATCACATAAACTGTTTTTTGTGTTGCCAGTATAAGGAAGCCATATAATAAAAAATATTTACGCCCACTAGCAGTTTCTACTGCAAAATTGATGTGAAGCTTGGCTTTCTGTCTATTGCTAATATCTTGAGGCGACTGATTAGTAAACAGAATCATCTGTAGCACAAAATATACCAAATGCTTCGAGAATCAAGCAGACTATAGGCGAAGGAGGCGGTTAATATAACAACGTGCTACCACAAAGATATGATTCCGCCGGTTCCCTTTTCATACGATGAACAAGTAATCAACTGTTGTGAGGCTTGGTATTTTAGATAGTTTGACCTCAAACCCCAGGTATCTTTGTGTCATTTCACATTGAAATTCAGATAGAATACAAGGTGTACGGCAAACGAATTAAAAGTATGATCATGCTTACCCTCCCCATACTACAAAATCCGGCTTATTTTCTGCGTAGCCCATATCATTAGCGAATTCAATTCCAGTGAAAGCAACAAGTGTGCTTGTGTCCCGTCCATAGTCACCGAAATAGCCTGTTGTATTTTTTATAATATATGTCGTATTGACATGAAAATCGGTGATATGCCAGAATGTGCCTGTAAAAAGAAATTGGCGGCATGAACATCATAATCAGGCGAAATGAATTGCAGTATTTTCCTAACTGGTGGTGATTGCCGATTTCATCTAACTCAATTTCATTCAAAATAAAGTATGGATATGTTTTCGGCATGATTCATTTGTTAATGAATTTAATGCTAAATAATAGGTTGTGACATAATCAGCGTCTTGTTCTGAAGTAATTTACAAGAATTTATTTCTAGGTAGTTTAAAGGCAACTTTACACAATATGTTATTCTGCTCCAACATTGCTAGTACAGGTTTAATCAAACGCAGATCAACAATATTTCACTTCCAATCAGTACTCATATCCTTCAGATTTGGTATGGTTTAATTGCACGGTAGACAAAAACGCTTGCGCATTGTATGTTATACACCTGGTAGTTGCACTTCTGACAATAAACTGACGAAAATGAGGTAAAAATTATCAGAAGGGAAAATGGAATAAAGCAATGCACAAATAGTTGACAAGGATAAATATAGCACACCAGTAAACTGCAATGTTTTTCCATGGTAAGATGCTTTTAGTTCTAGCAATTGTTACCTGCGTGAAAATCAAAACACAGATGCTTGGAGGGAAAACAGAGCCCTATACGACGGGAAATACATACTACAAAATCCACAAAGGAAAACAAATCAGCAACCAAGTAGGCCCACCAATTTTACACTTCCCTCTAATGCTCAACATTGATTACAGTTGAAGACGCTTTTTTCCCTGCTTTGACTTCCATTAAACGATGAATGGGAGGTCGAATATGGTAGGATTCCCATGTTTGGCTAACAAGAATATCGGAACCTAATGCATATTCGCCGCTTATTAGTTACCAAAAGAGTAACCCGCGTATCACCTTCCGCTAAAACGTTAAAGAAATGTTGAAAGATACCTTCAGATTGCGAAAGAACTTTTAAATGTGTAAGCGAGTAGAGTTATATTTAAGCTTGCTTACAGTTGTCATATTTTAAAACTGTGATCTGGAGGTAAAATTTAACAAACAAATTGATTTACTCCGGCAAGCTTTGTTTTGTAGTTTAACTGGATAGTAACAAGGCAATTGACTAAGTTCCACAAAAACCCTTATTCAGATGCTTCTTAACAATGGTATAAAAGCTCACTGTTGGCTTTAATTGATTCACATATCAATGGTGAGAAACACTTTGTCAGGATAGGCTATCGCTCATCAGGTACCTGGAATATAATTATTGGCGTAGTACAAGGCGGCGTACTCGGATCTATTCTTTTCCTGACATACATAAAGGAGTTTTTCGTTTAATCAAATAACGTAGATATTAACTGTTATCCTGTGGTATCGAAATTGTATATCCTGCTGAACCACGAAGCTCTATTTTTCTTTCTGAACTACAAAACTACTTGATCTGTCTGGTAGAGCAGTGTTCCAGTTCCGCAATGTTTTTCGATAAGTAAGTGTACCGTCATATTTTACGGGTGCTGTGTAGCATGGGAATTCTTATTCTGCACAATCTATTACTTCTCATACGTGAATTTATCTGCGATTTGTTGACAGGTTACTACCCTAGGCATAATTTTGATAAACATATTAGGCGTATAGTGGTCGAAGCACTACAAACTATTAGAGTTTTGCGTCGTCCATTAGGAACAACTGATGATAAACTCCTGGCTTTCAGCGTTTATGTCATACCTATTTTAGAATACTGCAAAATCAACCGCAGCGTAAGATAATGTGCTAAACTAGAAATTGAAGCAACACAGGGCTCCTTTACTAAAAGTCCCGTGATTTCCACATCTACCCTATCTTACGTAGCTAGATGTAATCTGCTAAATCGCGAGCTATTGTGCCTTAAAGATTAAGACTAAATCTATCTGCATTACAGTATCGCCCATCGATAGACACATGAAAACTTTATGAACCGGATTTCCAAGAATGTTCACCATATAACCTGAGAAAGAGAATATGTAACAACTGCACGCCGCTATCGCGCAAGAGCACGCTGCAACTACATTATAATTGTATACCCACTACTATGGAGTAGATAGTCCCAAGGAATTAGGAGCTCAAGTTCCATTAGGCATATACAACACCACGAAACAACTACCTAACGCAACAAAAATCAAAAACTTATTTTGCCGTCACTGACCGAACGTGTATAGATATGAATGCGGACCTTATAATATTTAACCATCCATCTTTCGCACTCTTCTCCCTCCTGTCTTTCCGTATCGTTCAATCCTCCACCGGCGCTGCATAGTTTTACGTCTCTTCCTAGCATTGTTATTCGGATGGAAGAAAGCACTAGGGTCGTTCCCTTCCACATAATCAACACGCCCTATCGGTGGAACATACATTATTCGTTTCAGTGGGACAAAACAAAAACACGTTTCCTTCTTCCCTGTTTTCCACATGCCAGAAGTATACGTATGTACTCTTGTACTTTTAGCGTCTGCATTTGGAGTTACCTTGGCGGCATGTCAATTATGGTGCATCATACTATATACCAGTGGCCACCAATGGAATACCTCCAAGAATTCATGGTTGTTGCTATCAGGATCTATATACGTTTTATTATTTATTCTTTTACTTTACTCATATTTCATCATTGGTTGCAAATTTGTATTTACCGTTAGGTGACACAGTGAAGCTTCTAAGACGATCAATATGACCACGCAAGGTGGACTGCCTGCAAATGCAATGGGATTAAAAAAGAAATTGCGCTACTCAGAAGAGTCAAATGGGCCAAATGGCTAAAGTGACCAACACAACTGAGTACAAATAGCCAAAGAAACTAACAAACAAATTTGAAACTGCCTTACCTGTATGCATCTAGATCATACCTGAAAGTGGCCAGATTGGACTGAAGAGTTCCTCCTAATCGAGTATAAAAATGGCCTAAGAGATGAATGAAATCGGTGATGGCTTGCACGTTTTTATGTCACACCGGTACTCAGCCGGATCGGAGTGAAATTGCGGGTCAAATCCTAAGTGGAACTAATCAACGGGGAAGCAGGTCCTTAGGAGACGGTTCTGTAAATGACCGTATTACTTCAATTGAGACTGTTCCTTTTTCTCGTTAAGCCTTGCTACAGTCATTTCACTGTTTTGTTGCATGTGTCACTTACTGTGTTTTCGATCATCATCATCATCATACACGTTAGCTAGAGGTGGGGAACACCTCAGCTACTGTGCCGCAATACATAGAAAAAAGGAGAAAAAAGGCAACTGGTGCAAGCTGGCTGAGCTACCGGTAACGGATGGGCATCGTTCCGGTAAGCTACCAGCTGGCTGCTGTGCACCAAAAAGAATTACTATGCAAAATTATATAAGGCTAAATAATGAGATCGTGGTTGGGGGGGGAGGCTAAGCGGAATGGGGTGGGACAAAGAAACTCACAGCACGAACGCCACTGAGGTCGGCTCCTAGCCATATCCGCAAGTGTGTCCAACCAAACGTGTTCATCCGCTTTCGGACCCCAACCAGGGAGCCGAGACGCTCCAACCGAGGCCAGCTCAGAAGTGAGGGACATCATTCCCCTGGACCAAGTCATCACTTGACCACCTCTCCTCTTCTTCCACCCACATCCCCGGTGAGCAAACAACACACGTCGCGGGAGTCGGAGGGTTGGCATGCGTAACACGTGGCCGAGCCATCGGAGGCTGATGCGTGAAATAACGGTGCTGAGCGGTTCAGTTCCTTTTCCTGTGCCGTAAACGGGGCTTCGTACACGCTCGTTGCTCACGCGGTGTTCCCACCAGGTGTGAGCCAAACTGCGAAGGCGCCGGTGGTCGGACGTAAATAGCCACTTCAGGTCAGCTGCTTTAAGCAGCCAGGTTTCACAACCGTACAATAGGGTCGAACGTACCGCTGCATTGTACACTCTACCCTTCAGGGCAAGAGTGATGTCGCGCCGGCGCCATAAGTGGCGAAGGTTAGCAAAAGCGCCCTGAGCTTTTGCTATACGATTCGTGATTTCATCTTCAATCCCACGGGCGCTGATACAACTTCCAGGTATAGCTGATCCCCACCAACGGTCGGCGTAAGAGGCGTTCCAGACCAATCTGTGAGGAACGCTTTGCACATCGAGGGTGCGAAGCAATGCCCGAAGTGACGGACAGCTAGTGCTAATCTGTCCAGTGCCGTTTGGCCCGTTTGTGAGCTGTCACAGATCAGGGCAATATCATTAGGATACTCTAAGTGAAGAAGTCGTTCTCCTGGAAGCAGATCCACACCTTCTAAGTCGTGTCCTGTGAACGCGATTTCCATGACTTTATCAACATGATTGTGACATCCTGATTATGCCGGAAAAGCAATTCTCGGAAAAGCGAGAATATTGTTTTAAGGGTAATGTTTCGTTTTTGATAAAAAACTTTCATCGGGTCAAGTGAACTATCTGGTGATTGAAGCAGCATTTATAGCAAACTGGAATAGTAATCGCGACAACCGAAATTTAAGTGGGCGTGTTATATGCTATTGTTTAAGGACTCATTTACAATGAAACATTAAGATTGATAAGCTCATAAGTGTTTCACGGCACTTTGTCACCACACGTAATTCAGTACGGGTAATGCGGTTACGGGTGGTTTAATGCTTATTCTCTGGCTCAGATATATCCGCCTACGCTTCTAGACTGGCGACATTAAGACGGCCGCAACACAGCAGATAGTTTCGACCCGTGCATTACTTTTAAGCAAATGATAGATTTGGCAGTTTCCAATGCTTCAGCAATCAGCACTGTTGGTGTCGAACGCAAACACTTCTAATGTTCTCGCCCTCATCTGCCTCGATTTCACGTCATTTTCCTGGCAAGCTCATCATCACAGAAGAGCCAGCTTGAATGCAGGGTAATACTGAGAGATACATGAAAAGGCAACTGACGCTTAAAATTTGTATTCCTGCTAAGAGCTTTACGTTTTGGTCTTTGAACCTAGCTTTGCAAGAAGAAAACGATAAAACTGTGCTTTGAGTTGTGCACAAGGCAATGTGTGTAGCTGACCAATTGATGGCGTGCGATTGCAGTCTATGGAATCTCTTCTTGCAGCACACAAATATTTTTACCTTTGCATATAGTGTAACAGTGGATTGGATAAACGTTCACCGTTTGCATTAACTAGATTTGCAACATGGTTAATAATGTAATAGTCCAGTAGCATCTAATGTGTAGCTAAGATTTATGAAGCGGTATTTCTTATAGTGTGAATTATACTGGTCAAAGTCTTTCCTCGCCATTTAAACATAATAATAGCTAACCATATAATTTAAAGCATTTCAAAACACAATGACGTCTGGGATATCGTTGGAGGAACGAATGACAGTTTCCTAGTCCTTTTCTGCTTCTAAATCTTTGGAGGGTACTTACCGATCTCATTTTGTTCGGAATTCCCAGCGATGAACGTTTTGACCAACGTGAGAAAAAGTAGAAACAGGTATCTGATCACTGCCTGTGTGCACATTCTTGAGATAATGCTGCGATGCGTACTGGTGGTTGTAATTAAGCTTACCTTCCTGTCCAAAGTTCGTGGAGTGTAGGCGGATACATGGCTCCAATGCGAGGTGCGAAAACGCCGGGGCCATTGACTTTGTGGTTTACGTACTCACTGTACTCGCTCTCTAGCAGACCTCGTTTTGTCTCCATGTGATCTTGTCATATACCTAACTAATTCGTTCCAAGCCACTTGGCGGACGTGACTGACGAGATAAAGCCAAATTCGAAATTTTCAAACCTCAATCGCATGCCGTGGTTTGAGAAAAACTTCTACTCAATTTCTGCCAGTATGATGGAAAAACATCGGCTACCCAATCTGAATAGTTTATTGACTTAAAAGCGTAGATTGCTGACAGGTTGCATTGCGTTGGTAAGCTTCTACTTGGGAATATATATACTGATATTTACCTGTCTGCTCCGATTCGTCTTACGCATTACCGATGCATAAATTACCTTCCAAAAGCAGCCCACGATAATCCCATTATCTGTCGAAATAAAAATCTAATATGTAGAAGGAAGAATGGGAGGATAATGAGTGCTTAGTCAATAATTACTATCGTTGTTCGTTATAGTTGAAAAATGCCAACTCCAACTCTGATTTTGGAATGGCAAACAACCGGTAAGAAAGCTCTGTGCCTCTAACTCAGAAGGCGAAGTTTATTCGGGTTGCACATCACGTGTTTGGAATTAATCTCGTAATAAGCACGGTTCTTCTGTAGGAAACACACTGGACAAAAAAGGCAAAATTTATGACTGGGTAAAAAAGTTACAATATAATAAAAATATATATATTCATCAGAAAAAATACACCCTCTAGGTAATCTGGTCCGATCAACAAGCACAGATTTCCTATAGAACTGTTATGTTAAACTGGTTTTTCAGCAATTGCAAGCAAATTCGGCTAGTATTTTGCAGAGAAATCAAGCGGATATTTCCTCCGGAATTGTCTCCTTCCTTAGTGTGGAGCATTCCACTAAAACTTTGGGCGGACGCCGTAAATAAAATGGATGTAATAAATCAAATTCGCCTGTAAATCAAGCTTATCACAATAGGTCAAAAAGGGTGAGCTTGATGTAGCAGAGAGAGATGCGTAACATGACTAGGAACGGACTAGGTTTCGTTTGTGGGAGCTTTAGTACACATTCACATGTTACTTAATTGTCTACCATTCTGTTTCGCATGTCATCATGATTACATAGACAGGGTAACCTTATACCTGTACACAACTATGCGTGCCGGGAGCTTCGCTGTCCACATTTCCAACCACAGTTTTTATCCAGCATGGTAAAATTATGAACGTTTCTTCCTTATATGCTTAATGATCCTTGTGGTTCATGTACATTTCGTTACTGGAGTCACTCAGATTATCAGCCAGTTGTCCCATAACATAATTAACATCACTAGGGTGAAAGTCTGCAATCAGTATTCAATATTTAACTTAATAGCTAGAAGATAAGCAAGGTTATGATTGACCCAAACACAAATATAAAATCGGCACGGGTACGAATATTTAACTACGGCTCTTTAAATGTAAAAGGTGTACGATAACAGTACAATTAAGAAGCTGATAATAACTGGAGAGGTAATCTAATTAGTTTTGCAAATTTATCTGTTTATATTGATCTGTGTCAGGAAATATCAAAAAAGCCATATATTTAAATTAATTCTGCGAAAATAGTATGCAGGTTAGTCAGCACAACATCAACCTAGATTCAATGTTTGACTTTTCGCCGAGCTTCGAAATTCGGATGCAAACGTTTCATCACCATTCAAGGTAATGTCATCAGTGTGTAATAATAACCAGCCTGTAAAATTGCATTAAGCTTTAATTAAATCCAGAGATATATGCCGTCGGCTACAGGGCAGTCCTTCATATATCATTTAATATCTCCTAGCGACGGATAGGCTACGAGTGCGCACTCGTGGATAGAAGAGTAACCTGTGTTGTCTGATGGGAACCTAGCTGCGATGTAAGAAGGTAACCTGAAATTTTGTTGGTCCGGCTGAAATGGTGCTTAAAGAATCTTGTTACAACTGCTACTCTGCTCGTTGTTCAGCCGTTGCTCTGTGTCGGTTGATTTCATGGTTTATAAAAAGTCCTACCCCTGTCCCTCTTCGTTTATGGCCCATACAATAAAAGTCGATGCAAGAGTTTATTCAGTTCACCGTTGCAAACGGAAGTTCCAGAAATGCTCTTGATTTACTTGCGATTTAACTTGTCAAAACCTTTGATTTATTGCAGTGAAAGTCGTGTACTTCTTCATCGGTTTGCGTAGAAATCAATTTTGAGTCAGCAACATTTCTGTGTGCAACGTTGGTTCCAGAATCCAATTGTAAATAATACATTGTAAAGACCGAGTTATAATCCCTTTATCAAGCACCTACAATAAACTGCCTATCTAGGCTGCGAAAATAAGTATGCCTTTGACAATATCGAGTCAGAACTGCGGGTGCAATTGAAGCAAAAAGACCATCACATTACAAATAATGATGTCATAATGCCAAGTAATCGTGTCAGTTTTATATGTAAATCAAAAGAGATTTTTCGTGTACAATCAACGACATATTATACGTAAAACTTAGGGATATGGCTAAAACTACAAAACACCTTCAGTTGTTTGTTATTTCATGTTATGGAAACTGTATATCAGCTGCCAAGCATTCTGCTAGCTAAGAGTCTCAGTGCCAAGCATAATAATTTTCGCCTTGCTTTTTCTAGATAGATATCGTATGGAAGCTATAGTTTATTACAGCTGTTTTTTTGATGCAATGAGTTTAACACAAATGTTAGAACAAATGAAAAATAATATCCCAAGGATATCACACAGATAACTATACTGTAATATGGCACAATGAGTTGAAATGCGGCTGGCTTGACCAGCCCAAAGTTGGTGGTCTAAATCAGAAGAATATGGTAATTTGTACTTAAATTTCGTTCATTTCAAAAGTTAGACTCCATAACTTGTCGGTGACGTACATTAATGATAATTACTTGCTACAGTCACAGTCAACCAAATCAAAACGGTTGTTCATGTTTCAGCCAATGCTATCAGTATATTCCTGCTCTAAGAAAAAGAAACAGAAACGGCCATGAAGACTGTCAAGGATTTGGTCAGAAGCAAATGTCAAAAGTTTGACTATAATACGCTTTGAAATTAACTGCGTCATAATGAATATTGTAAGCGGTAACAAAATAATCCTCAATGAATAAATAAAGAATGCCATTTATTGTAATCTGCCTAAAGTTTACACCAAAATTTACAATGGCGCTAAGCGCAAAGATAACTCAATTAAGGAAGGCACATGTATTTAATCTCACCAACCTTTGTTTCAGTACCCGCGAACACAGTTCTAGATGCATTCATTATCTTTGCGGTCAGCAATCCGGACAGAGCTGAAATAAAAATTTCAAGAAATTTTGATGCAAGATAAGTTGAAGATGGATAAATATAAACCAGTGCAAGATATAGGGGATTAGTAAAATGTTAACAGCGATATGGACAGAAATGCAAAGTATTGTGTTGATTGTTTTAAAATAATTCTGCATTTAATATTTGACCAAGAAGTTTGCTCGCACGGCTATCAGCGGATGTTATATCACACAATAAGCGGGTCACGGACGTAAGCGTAGATAGAGAACATCCAAGTTGGTGGCATATTGTTCCCGAAGCTTCGGCGACCAGTCTAGACTAAAACTGCGTCAGCCAGTTTGTCTAGAAAGTGACGTGTGTAATTAGTAACGTTAGGAGAAAGACGGAGATGGATAATCTCATTTGAAATTTGAATGGAAACTTGAAGATAGATTGAAATAAATAGCTTCCCAGGAACTATATATCATGAAGGTTAACACAAGATAGCCGCAAGGTTTAATTCCGGTGATGCTTGTCCGCATATGTTAAGGTGCGTACTACAGAATTTGAATTTATAACATCAGGATGGTGTCACGATATCGCAAAGGTCGTGGCCTTCAAAAAATTTGGCCCAAATCTATGTGCAGAAAGACGCATTTGTGACCCCGGCTCTGCCCTGGTAGCGGGCCGGGAACAGATGACTATGTGACTGTATATATGTGGGTTTGGTGACCCTTGCTGAGGCGGATATTGCATTCATGATGCTTCCTCACCCCAGTTGGGCTTAACCAACTTACACTTAAACTAGGTCTTTTGAATGTGGATAAAATTCGTTACACGTTATTTGGTTTGCTCTGCGTACTTGATAATCTTCTCCTTACTTACACACGTCGCTCACGCAAACTATGGTAAACTTGCGTAATTTTATCGCGTGGTATGTTTTAATTAACTTTCGAACATTTTGTACTTATCACAGATTCACTTATAACCGTTTGCTTCTATATGCTTATTTAGCGAGTATTTATGTCGTCATATGCGTTTACTTTAATCGATATAGGCATTTCAAATGATTGGCTGTTCCTTGACATCCCAGGTGTGGCTGCGCTTGCTGTGCATTTTAACAAGGTGCCTACCTAACTATTACCCACTACCTCGTCCATACTGGCTCTAGGAGAAAGTTCCGCGTTGCTGGAGGGGACGGGGTGTACGGTCCTTGTGGTTGGGATAGGTTCGAAGAGTGGTTCCAGGCACTGAGTGTGGAGCGGACTACGGTCCAGCCACCGCTATGTGTGCACTTGCTTCCCCAAATACAGTGTGCTTGTGTTTGCCTGTGAAGGTGAGTGGGACGGCTCCGTTGATGAAACATGGCTCACATCCGCATGCCTCCCGGGTCTTTTTCCTTTAAGTTTACACTGGATGTTAGGTGTGTGGATGGATCTGCGGGTGGTGCAGCGCAAGCCATCCATGGTCCCTCTGTAGGCGCAGGCGTCTTGTGGTTGGCCGCAGTGACAGGTGGTAAATCCGAAACCGGATGCCGCCAACCATGTGGGTTTGGTTTGGTACACTTGCCATTTCAGATGTACTTGTTCCCTGATGAGGTCAGTTCACAGGCCTGTTGTTGGCGCTGAAAAATAAGCAGAAAGATTTCGGAGATTGTATCTTGCAGCAATCTGGTCTTAACCTTTCTAATGAAGCCAAGTTGTTTAACACGTTCCTCGCATTGGATGCAACACTTCTGCAGTTGAAATACTCCGGTATAATTTGTGCTCCAATAGTAGTGCTAGTTGACATCTATAGTCAAATTGTGTTTACCATGCATATGAGATCTTCAGTTGGTAGAAAACTAAAATCTGCTTCAACTCATTTGTGAGTACACAGCACTGCGCATTCCATTTGGACCTTTTGGGGCTCGAACTGGCAACCCGAGTGTTACCAGTTCGTAGTGAATACCAGTGGGCTACCGAAGACGGTATCGACCGCTGTAACTGTTACTAGCTGTGATCTGACGCTGCTGACTCTGCACTGACTTGCCCGTTAGTGACGTGCATAGGCCAGGATCGCCCCCTTACTAAATGATGAGCATACGAAAATTAAGCCGCTAATTACCTTATGTCATTATAAGCAGTTTGGTATGTGTGTTAATTACAATGGAATATTAGGAAGTTAAATTATATAAATAGATATTCATCAGATCTACCCTCATTCAGACAGTCTTCATACGCCGCAGCATAGGCCAAAGTACAACCTAACTGACTTAAGAAGCACAGAGTTTTGTTAAGTTAAACGTTAACGGAAACACTTGCGAGCAGTCAGTTCTGTTCAGATGCATATTGAGTTTGTGGTTTTTGTCGCTTATAGCCAGAGGTGACTGTGACTTATACTTCATTTCGGATGGCAAAAATGTATCCGACGAAACAAAACGTGTACCACCTTGACGCACAATGGCTATCCAAAGGTCAGTAAACATGAGGAATGCTGGAGACTAGCATACATCTAACAAATGTGTTGGTTGCCCTTTGTTACCGTCGTTTACTGCAAATCAGTGAGTAGGGTACTAATTTAGTTAAGCCAGTTATGTTAGTATTTAGCCTTATACATCTTCTATATTTTGATTCAGTAAGCGTAAAAGACGTTCTTGAGAATTTGAGACGAAATTTATCTAAGCGATAGGTAGTTATTTTGGATAGTTTAAATGAATGTTTAATTATATGGTTCCGCTGCAACCAACTATCAAATGATGTTTGCATTACCTATGGACCTCCTTGATGGGGAATCTCTTATACACCTACAGAAATGAGGATGTTTTGTATGAACAAACGTCTTAATTACTCCGCCCGAGATGTCGTGAACTCATAATGATTGATGTCTACCGCAGTCCGTAAATACGATATTCCGAATGGCTACCACATGCCCAACGTCACAAGTGACTTCTCCGCTTCATGCTGATATGTGATTCTAATTTACCACTTATAATCTGATCTGACGTCGGGCATTGTAAAATACTGGCAGAGTTCGGCGGGAAGTAAGAACAATGATTTAAGGGTAAATTCGCTGTCTGTGCGACGCATAGTCCAAATGAGTTTTGTGCTCAATTTGTATATAGAGGACTCACATCCGCTAATTTATCCATGGTTTCAAAGCAGTTTCTAAAGGAATTTTGAGTGTGAATTATATGTTATAATACGCATAGCAATTTGGCTAATAATAAAAGTAAATTTTGCTGCAGCAGAATGTTCAGGTGAATTAGTAAGATAACACATGGAAACGTATCCATGGGATTTGCCTTCATACTGGATAGTATTGCTGAAGGCTTCACTCGTACTACCAAGTCCTTCAAGACATGTGACGGTGGTCTATAAAAATATGTCGGCGAAACTAATTAAACGCATCTTTCGAGCCACTTTCTTATGTATCTCACGAGTCCGGCACATTTATTGCAGGCCAGTGAGTCTATAGCAATACGATCTGCGTGATTGTACTCAGTACTTTATAAAATGCAAGCATTCACTTCAGGATATTGGCCCAATCGAGTATGTGAATGAAGTGAGGTAGCAGTAAGAATGATAACATTTTGCAAAGGGTGAATTCCGCTACAGCAACAGAAGGATCAACGTATATAACGATCACTTTGTACGTTTGAATCGCCAAACACAGGTTTCTGTTCAAAGTACATATTATCAAGGCTTTCCTAGAAGGAAATTCAGCTTTATTTATCAGTTTCATGCATTCATAATTCGGATAGGTCAAATTTGTTGAGCTCTAAGACTTGTTAGATATAACTGGTTTGTTGTCATCGAGAAAGTAGTGGTGGTTAGCCCTGCAGAACAAATGCAAAGCGGAAAGCCGTAGATAAATATTACGCACCGGTTGGCCTCAAGGGGGAAATAGCATGCGATACTTGCTATCATTACAGTAAAATGTTGTTGTTACTTAATTGCTTATAGCACCAGAAGCCAGTCAATTTACGCAGTTTCAGTATGAGGTAAATTCGAAGATTTTAAAGAAGGGAATTTGAAGCTGGTTGACGTGCATCACTTATCAGATCAATGTCTTTCTAATTACACTGTTAAACTGAGCATGTGCAGTAAGTCCTCATTAAATCGCTTATATTCATATAAGTCCAAATTTATGGGATAAATCTTTCGGCTGCTGCCTCCGCCATAATTCGTACCGTACAGAATTGCATTGTCGTGAACTTTACTATCCATGCCAGACTCTTAATGGGGAAACGGAGGCAGTTGCTCTTATCATAGGCTTCCCTAACTGCTGGAGAAAGCAGTGCCATGTGCCTTCATAAACACGATTGTCCGGTACTGCTGAGATTCACCAGGGTGAACGCCCCAGGAGCAATCGTTGACAAGCGACCAATGATTATAACGACAAATTAATTTGAAGTTGCAGTGATTGGAGCGAATGGAATTCCAAAGGAAAAAGGGAAGCCAGTTAAAAATATATCTCACTAGTCCACACAACTTTAGGTTCTAGAAAAACACCTTTGACAACCTATATTTCAAACAACATCTGTGCCCCTGATGTCGATGCCTCGGTCGAATTTGCTAGAAACCAAAAAGCAGAGCTTTTCCCCAAAGTTGTTTTCTTATATGTAGATTTGACTGTAAACAAAATTGCACTTGAACATGTACTGGAGACATGCGCCTTAACTATAAGGCAGTTTAGGACCGAAATATTACACGCAAGAATAAATAACGTCACTCAATCGTCGAATCGCATTGAAGCAAGACGATAGCTTTAAAGATATCATCCTTTGCCAAACACACTGCCTATAAGTGCCGCAGCTCAAAATAACACTTGGTACAAACTGGGAAATATCTTTGAAGCAATGAAGAGTCAATGTCAATAAAATGGCGGCTAGTCCCAGGGTAAGGATTTAATCGTCTTATATGCATTCCTCCGAACCCGTGCCCCTTAACGAATCAGATGCATCGAAATTTAAGAAGCAGTATTCACATTGTCCGTATTTGCTAAGCCACACCACACGCGAAAAAGTGACCTTTGAAACACCGAAAGAGTGTTCAGTGCCTGGTCCACAACTCCTGCAACACAGTCGAATCACTGCCACTCTATGTAATCTTGTGAACAATCCACCAGTGCTAATTTCGTCAACAGTACTACAGTCGAATAGTTTAGACGAGTCTTAGAATTAGCCTTCATTGCCTTAAAAACACTGTCTGACACAACCTGAACGTCAATGTTTTGATAGCCAATTTCCCAGCCTAGCCAAACTACACATGTAATATTGTCTAAAATGATCCTACTACCATCACCAACTGAACAAATACTGTCGTAGTTGTACACCTCCTTTCTGTGTGCTTTTAAACCTGCCATCTGACCGTGTACTACCGTTATCCTTCTTATTAACGCATGTTCTATGAATAACAAAACGCACAGCTTTCTTTACCGTATTGCTATCTCACTTTCTCATTTAATAAGGGTTACTTAAACGTGCTTCTCTCCCTACGTACCTCATATATACTAAAGTGTTGAGAGCAGAACCTTTCGTGAATAACTGACATGCGTGCAATAGGGAGAGTGCACTATCTTTGCCGAACAAAGCAACAACTGAACGGAGGGACTTATTGGCTCTCAAAATATATTGTGACAAATTGCAAATGTAATTCGCTACGGATAAGTGTTGAATATTAACGTATCGATGCACAATTGCGATGGACATCTTACAGTTCTACGGAAAGCCAATTCCATTTCCCAAAATTATACGAGATTTATGTATTCAGTAATCAAGCGCCCTCATTCTTGACCACCAGATCCTTTTTATTACAGTCAAAGCGTACCATACAGCGAAGGTTATTTTCACATCACAACACTGAGTGTCCACCAAGCTCATATATTCATGATCTACGTGCCCCCTCATTTGGAATACTGCACCATGATATATACCACTTTATAGGTAGAGAAAGTGTAGGATTAATCACTAACTCGCTATTTATCTAATCTCCAATGTCAAACTATTGCGAGTACTCGTTAGTGCTTACATTTGAGCATTTGTGGCTACAAGGAATAAAACGTTGTCTAATGTTTCTTTTCGACATTGTGAACAACGGCGTAATTGCTCCGCACGGTAGCATATATTTCATTCAAAGTGTAAGTTGTGACATTAGGAATGCTACCGGTAGCATTTAATCAGAGATTCGCAGGAAATATTAACTAGAAATTTTAGCTGGAACCATCTACCTACTAAATTTCGACTATGTGAGCCCAGCAACACTTTTAACAAAATGCCTCCCCATATTTTAGGTTAGAACTCTTATAGCACTAGACTGCAAACTAAAAATGGTGCATGAAGAATTGTTTGACGTGTAGATACACAGTGACAACCTCGCATGATAATGTGTACAAACTTTCCTGGTATTATCGTAGTCTTTTCGTTAAAGATATTAGCTTTTAACAACTCAAAAAGCAGTTATTGCTCCTTTGCGCGATATCAACTTGACAACATTTCGCTGTTTATATTTGTTCCCTTCTGTTAACTATCAGAGCTACTTTCAAGCAAACAATTCAACTACTCGTAGCAGCGTTTTGTGGTCTGCTTGTTTAACCACTGGATTGCTTGGTGTCGATGAATCTATCATAAACCTGAAACAGTATCCCTTGGTTATATGCTATTTTTAGCAATGCTTTTTAACGTGTTAATGTATTTTATTTCTCGAAACTTGGCAACGATTCGGTTAACCTCCTGACTTGATGGAGTGGAACGATCGAAGTAGTCAGAATACCTACTAGCGGCAAATTGCCATAGACCTACTGCAGTGTAAAAGAATGCCCACCGAAGGCATAGTGACCCTTGCTTACTGTGTTGCAAATAATGGGCCGGGCTCGAAATATTCGAGGAAACGTTCCGCATGGAGGCATGTCACCGGAAATTGATTCTTCCAATTGCCATATTACTTAATCATTTTGAATAACCACTTTCATCTTGCTCTCGACTTCGCCCTTTTCAAAATTTTGTCTCGAAGCCAAACTGAGAATCATTTTCATGATTTAGACGTACATCCATTTTATGAGATCTAGTTGTATCAAATGATCAGACCACTTAGTTGCACGGTATCTCGCACAATCTAGACATTTACAACTTACATAATTAGTCAGGTCCACAATCACGCTTGGTGACTACAATGGCGCATAAGAGGAATGCAAGTATTCAGTCTTCGATGTTGTTAAATGCTCATCCAAGTTCACTTGCGGGTTTGTCGTAAGAAAAAGCTCGTGTATTAATAAAAATCCAAGAAGGAGCGTATTTAGGTTTAACGTTTGAGCTTTAAGAGTGAGGTAAGCTATTTCTGTTGGCACGGTAGCAATTTGGGCGCATGGCAAAGTATACAAGTATAGGACCGCTTTATTGTCGCTGCGTGGCGAAGTAATCGGTGATGTAATGGAAGCGAAAGACATGAACATGGAAACAAGTCTAATATGTTATTACTCCCAATAGGAAAATGGACATGCTGAGCCAAGCCAAAAAATGTAGGTAACAATGGCAGCTTTAGTCATTTCGTAGGAGCCACATAGCGTGTGCAATTAGTGATAGACAAGTTGACGTATACTCAGAATACTGTGGTCTCAGTGGCCTGTTCGTCTAAGTGAAGGAGATGTTTGAAATATATATTTAGCTCTACCTCACCGCAGTTTGCTTTGGTGTTGAAGCAACTAAGGATTATTCAGCGTTTCCTCTGGAAAAAATTACAACAAGAGTGTCAGCATTGTGCCCTGAAAATGCGTTGTTTGGCAATAGTGATCGGAATTTTCGGGAACAGGTACGTTTCATTCATTGTTGTGCCCAGAAGGTCTGCAGTTGAAAAATCTGACAATGAGTTTTATCTGTGTAGTGTTGGCAGTGAGCTTTTTCCTTTCCTAAGGAAAAATTAAGTGCATAAATTAGTGCACGGGAGCGAATAGTGTGCAGCTCGATCCTGAGAGTAATGCATTTTATAAAACCGCTTTTTGAGAAGGTGGATGATTGAAAAGTGTTATTGCCTGCTTTTTTGAGCTCGGACGACTTGTAAAAGGTGAGCAAAGGTCTTTTGTATACTGCTGCGACAACCGACGCTTAGCATTTCCCCTCGGATGCTCGGTAAGGGGCTTGAAAAAATTTAAATCGAAACCGTGAACACCGATTAAAAGTGAACTCGCCAATCAAACTGTCATCCGTTTGAACCTTTCCCACAGGGATTTTTCAAACTGGAGGTTTCTGTCTTTGGCATTCCCGGCAACACTGATGAGAGTTGATAAGTTTTGGGTGGGGGATCAGTGTCTGGCAAACACACAGTGAGAAGTAGTCCCTCAGATACCCAGACTGGTTGTACTATTCTAACATTTTTGGACTGGGGCCACTCAGTCTGCTAAAATGGCTGGCATTTAAGTGCTGATAACACGAGGGATTATGGTTGCTTTAAATCTAGTTAACCATGAAAGGACCATTAAACAAAAGGCAATAGCCTCCTCTAAAAGCTCCTAAAATTCTTAGTCGATGTTCCTGCGGTAACTGGGATGACCCTTCCATAATGTGGTGGATCGCAATTAGGAAATCTCTAAACTATCGGAATCCAGATTCTGCCGTGGCAGATATGCTAGAATTACAAGTTCCATATGATGGCATATGCATACAAAAAGCAGTCAGGAGAAAAAATATGAACCGAAGCGATTAAAGGCACTCTGTGTGTGTCCAACTTTTTGGATAGCCTCTTTGATGCAGTTTTGAATCTTTCCGAACAAACAGGTTGCTCCTGGATTAACAAACCGAGATACCTTTTGTAAAAATTATGCTAGAAATCCTGTTTACCTAGCTTCTAAGTGTTAATAATTTGGTATCGTGGATGGAGTACTCGTACTTAGCTATTTCAATTTGGCCACAACTACTTGGCGTGGCGAAAGCGATATGCTACTTTTTCTCGGTGAGGAGAAATACACACCACTGCGCTGCCTAACGAAAAGATTTTCGGTAATTGACTTACTACGGTGCAAACATGTGAACAAACTACGAAAAGTGAAGTGTGGCTTTCCTTCAACCATCACAGTAAACAGATGTACACCAGGTGTCAAATATCCAACCAAAGTGACTACGGGTAATGCAAACTTCAAAAATTCCGACGCGACTCTATTTTTTCACATACCAGGCTCAGTTCATCAAACACTAGCCTCCACACATTTCTCTGATGGTTTTAAAAAAACTGCTATGGCTGCGCACCCATAATTCTCCCGGAATTGAATAACTTACCGGAATGCATTGTAGGTGCCAGCAAGGAGAATAGCCGTAACATTAACCTGATTCCGTTAAAGGTGACTGGACAAATAGCTGGTTCTTTGTCTGTGGATTAAATATCTACGCAGAATTCTAAAACCTGTAGCCATCTAGAATTTGCAAACTACTGTGCGATGATTTCCATCCCGGTGTTCCCGAAGACAAAGGAAGCGGTCGTTGCTGAGGAACAAAGGAGCAATTTATGAATATGCAACATCATTAAAACTGAACAACATTGTATCCACCAACACCCGTTGTGTATTACAAATCAAATGAATCAGCGTAACGCTTGCATATATATATATATATATATATATATATACGGTTGGCGGTATCCGGTTCCTGAGTTGCTTGTCACAGTGGTCTCCATACGATAGCCACAAGACGTCTGAGCCTACAGAGGGACCATGGGTGGTTTGCGCTACAGCAAACACTGCTCCAACTACACCCACACACACACACATCATATCCGGTGTAAACCCGAGGGAATAAGACCGGGAGGTATGCGAATTGGAGTCAAATTTCATCAATGGAGCCGGCCCACACTCCTTCACAGGAAAACAAAAGCATGCTGTAGTTTGAGAATCCATTACACGCATGTCGGTCGCTGGACCGTAGTCCGCCTCACACACAAATCTTGGTATGGTATCACCCTTCGAGCTTAGCGCAGCCACAAGGACTGTGTAACCCGGACCCTCCAGCAAAGATCACCTGTCTCTTAGAGCCTATGTAGACGTAGTAGGTAACAGACAGGTAGACACCTTGCCAACATGCACATAAAGCGCATCCACACAGGGGATGTCAAGCAGCAGCTAAACACATGAAATGAAATAACCATTAAAATTGGTCGAACACACCAAATGGATATGACACTAAATTAGCACATGATATAACTAAGTTAGAAACATTGCCACAGTAAACTGAGGATGGTAGATAAAAAGCTCATAGGAGGGAGTGCTCATGATGCCATGAAGCTTGATTTGGCGACATCCTGACAGCACGTCGACCAGCTAATGCTAATGTTGAGCTGTGGGTTTATGTCCTGGACGCCTGCTTGTTGCAACTGCTGGGTGGGAGTTTGATTACACCCTTATTCTAGCAAAGATTCTGTACACAATTCCGCAGGAATCGGTTTGCTGCTTCACGGCACTCGGTCGGTTGCATTAGTGTGTATATTTTATCGTAGATTTTGGCTGAGGACCCGAGTCGTTTTCCTATTAGCTGTGGGCACCCTGACAGTATCTAACTCCAAAACCTTGCAATAAATTACGCCAATAATAATAAATTTATGCTGCATTTACTGTCGCAAAGTGGCCTTAGGAAAAGGGTCACCTTATCTGCTGCATAGAGTGACGTGGATAAGCGAAAAGAAGCTACTGTTCCCGCCTCCCTTCTTTCGTGTTCCCCTGCACATACCCTCCACATTCCCATTTCATGAACCCACTACTTCCACCAATCCAGGACGTTACCACCCATAAGGTTGCCAGTCAAAGCAATCGTGTGCCGTCGCGCAGGGCGCTCAACATTAAGTGATAGAACATGCGCAATTTGCTTGAGCACATTAGAGTGTGCGTTCCGAGCAACGCACTGCACTAGTCGCAATGGAACTGACGCGCCGCAACATTGGTATTGCGGCGCTCAGAGAGACCGTCTCGCTAAGCAAGGTAACTTGAAGAAAGCTGGTGGTAAGTAAAAGTTCTAATGAGTTGGCAAAGCCTCCTCAGCACCAGGTGAACATGGGGTTGGCTTTGCAATATCCGATCGCTTAAAAGGCTAGCAGTTAGATCAACCAAATGGCATTAACGCGCGACTAATGACTGTTCGCCTTCCAATCGGAAGAGGTGAGTTTGTCACTTTTATTATCATGTACGGTCCGATCCTGTTATTCTGATGACACTCGTTATCCATTCTACACTCGGTTATCTTCCGTCACATAGTCTGTGCCGAGGAGCGTCCGAGCATGTTTCCCGGGTGGTTTCAACGTGCGCGTTGTGTGTGGTATATTGGTGTGGACAGAAGTTTTCGGTCCGCATGACTTTGGTTCAGCAAATGAGAACGACGAAAGGCTGCTATCACTGGGTGCCACTAACGGCCTGACGGCAACGAACACTCCGTTTGCACTGAGTACGAGTGACATAGCAACTTGGACGAAACCACGGAGTGGTCACGCTCACCAGCGTACGTCAGTGTGACATGCGTGAAGTGTCCATGACACGTGTAATGCGTGGAGCTGAATGAGGCGCTGATTCCAAATTGGTGTGAACCAAACTGCACTTATATTTTCGTAAATCTATGTATTGCATTCCTACAGTGAAGCAGCAGAAAAATAACGCTTTTCCCCAGATACTGTGGAGAACATGATGGTGTTTCAGAAGGCGATGATAACCTGCGTGTGTGGTTTGAAATGCATAGCCACAGTGGGCGACCTGTGTCAGCACATTCGCGATCAGGTGACAGCTGCTGCCGAAGAGACGATCAGGCGCCCAAACTGTAAACGACCGGACTGGTATGATGCGAACAATGCGACGATTGACGCGTAGGTGTCTGAGATGAATTCAGCATTTGATGCACATGTGGCAGACTCTTTGGACTTGTGGTCTTAGAGTCGATTTCCCAATCTTCGACAGCGAGTGAATCGAATACTCCATCGTATTAAAAATTCGTGGTGGATGGAGATGGCGAGGCAAATGGCTTACTACTCCGAACGACGCCGACACAAGGGCTACGTTGGATGCTTGAAGGCGGCGTATGGACTGAGGTTGAAGCGGCTGAGGACGTTACACGATGCATCTTCGGGCGCTACCAGCACACAGACTGCAGACGTAAAGAAATTTTGGTAAAATCACTTTGAGTATATTTTGGACAACCAAACAGGAATTGACTATGCTAATGTAAACTGCCTGATGCGGCACTAGACATAGGTGACTTTGGCGGACTCGCGGACACTGGATGTGACCCGGAGAGCCCTTGCTTAGCTGCATAACGGCATCTGGGCTGATAGCGAAGGTATCCCGCCTGAAGTATTGAAACACAATAGACCCGTGTTGGTGACTGCGCTGCACCACTTGGTGCAGCACAGGGATTGAAAAGAGAAGGTGTCTCCTGATCTGAAGGCTGCTCCAGTGCTAACACCTTACGAGGTAAAGTAAGCAAGCGACGTTGCACGAGCTATCTTTTCATCAACGTGCTGAGTTGTGTGGGCATGTTGGTTGCCCGAACCCTGCTCAACCGCCTCTTCAGTCAGCTTGTAGAACCGGACATGGCAGGAGAGCTATGTGATTCCGTTCAGGTCGCAACACCACCAACATGGTAGCTGCGGCTCGTCAGTTACAGGAGAAGTGCGAAGAACGACAACAGCCGTTGTATTTGTCGTCTGTTGATTTCACCAATGCATGTGATGCGGTGTACCGCAATGCACGTGGCTTATGTTGGGTAAGTTAGCCTGTCCAAATAATTTTATAAGTTTAATTGTATGTCTGTACATTGATTTGCAGGTGACGGTGCAGAAAATTAGAGAGATGTTGGACGATTTGTAGTTGTCTGTTCTGTGAAGCAACACTGTGTGTTAGATCCTGCTCAGATTACTATTGTCTTCATGTCATGGTATTTTGTGATTTTGATGTGGCTTGCGCTTAAAGTTTACTTGTGGAGCCCCGTAATGTTGGTGTTCTATTGTAAAGCGCTCGTTTCGGTGCGAGAACCATGGTATGTGAGAAAACCGTCTGTAGGTTACTGTACGCTGACGATTGTGTTTTGTTGGCACTACGAGCGGATGAGTTGCAACACATGATTATTGCTCTGACTTAGACAACCCGTCTAATTCGGGCACACCATCAACACAAGCATATCTGTCTGCCTGTTACAGCCTTCATCTGATGTGCAATGCGTAATGTTTCCAAAAATCAGCCTTGGTAGCAAAGCGTTATAAACTACCTACCGCTTCTGCAACTTTGGGAGTGAGGTTTCATTTGAGTAGTAGATACCCGGTGAGCTGCGTTTCCCGGTTTCGAACACAGTAGGGAGATTCTGGAATCTTGAACACCGAGTGCGAAACAACCTCCTGCTTACCGGCTGCGGGAAGTTGATGGTGTACAAATCCATCGAGCTCTCCGTTCTTCCATACGGCAGCGGATGGTAGAAGACGTATCGTTTAGATGTGAAATATTTCGTGCGATTTCATTAACTGTGTCTTCGACCGATTCTGCACATCGGTAAGTGCGACAAAGTTACAGACACAGTTATTCGCCGTATTGGAATATATGCGGTGGACTGTATAGTTTTGCTGAGACACTTGACGTTGCTCGGTCACATGTGGCTTATGGATGCGATGTGGAATCGCAAACAGCTGCTGTATGGTAAACTGTGTGCAGGGTTATGGCACATAAAAAATTCGAATTTACGTTAACAGAATATGATCATTGTGAGCCTATGACATTCTAATGTCACCTTTTGGTCACGGAAATTGAAATCGGTTAATCGGCGTGCATGGCGCAACCTGATCACAAAGGCAGTTGCCGAGCTGCAGTAGAAAGCATTTGTATATGCAGAGAAAAAGCGACAAGTAAAAAACGACTATCTCCGATGGGGTGCACTCCATCTATTTTAAACTCCTGGTGCTGCAGCACATGCGGTCGCGATTGCATGAGTCAGGCAGTCCTAGTGAGCCACGAGCGAGGCGACTGGAGACCGGAATCGAAACGACAACCAGTCCTGCTGAGAACGTACGCAGAACCGGCGCATCATTGTTAGGTAAGCTGCATTCGATTTACTAAGCGCTTGCTTGTGTGCTGAATCTCACGTTATTTCAGATGGTTTATATGATATTTTGTCTTAATAATCTTTTACCTTTTACTGTCTGCCTGAATAAACGTATTAATTGGAAATTTCGCTTAAACAAACGTTGCTTAACTAAGCCTTTTCTCCATTTTGCATATATATATATATATATATATATACATTCATAAGTCTATATACGAGGTTCCATCAGAACCATGACAAATAGAGAAAAAAAGCGAAGAGAAATGCAGAGAAAGGACAGTTCATTTCTGAGTGCGACAGATTCCGTGTTTTCATTTAAATATATACGGTAGATTAATTAACATCTAAAGTGGCGCAACAACACTGGAACTATTGACGTCTGTTACTTTTCTTCCCATGCAGCGTTTGCAACTACAGTTAAACCTAAAGTAGGAGGCGCACTGATCCGACTGATGCTGAGCTTGAGGCGGCTTTTTCATGCTGCTTTTCCACGGCATTGTTTATCCACCACAATACTTTTCAAATCGTTTCCGGGAAGCGCAACTGATGTTTACCACGAAGGCGGTAGTCTGGCTTCCAAAGTACGTGACTGAGACAATGCACGCGGTGTCGGGGAACAACTTTTTGAAGGCGGGAGTGGTTCGCTCCGCACACCCGTTTGCGAACCTCCGGATTGTGTTTGCACTGCTGGCACGACATACTAGCGATTCTTCACATGCAACGTTTTGCAACAACTAACTTTCGTCTCATGTCTTCCGAGCAAACAGATCAGTTATCACAGCCGTACAGCAGGACCGTACGTACGAGAGCCTTATACACCCTGCCGCTGAGCTTGAGAGTAAGGACACGACGACGCCTCTGGTTGTTTCATTTTGATGATAGCAAGGCGGGCTTTTGCAATGTGGTTTGCAACCTCATCTCTAACTCCGTACCGGCTGTAATGCTGCTCCCCAGAAAAGGGAAACAATCCACTTGTTTCGAAATGCTGTCAGTCATGGTGAGTGCGAACAGAAGGCCCTTGCAAATCCTGAAATAACACTACATTTGTCTGGGGTGTAATGCAAGTCCAAATTAGATGCCCTAATCGCTAAGCGGTATAAGTTGTTTTGGAGGGTTTGCAGATCGTCTCCCAGAAAGGCGATGTCATCGGCATACTGCAAGTCCGCCATTCTGGCGATAGGGAGGATCTCCACACCACACTTCTGTACAGGTTTTGCCGTTCACTCTAACGAATCTTCTATGTTCAAATTGAAGAGAAAAGATAAAATAGGGCTAACTTTACGAAACCTTCTGGTGAAAGTAATACAAGAAGTACGGCTGCTGAAAACATTAATTTTGTTCAAAGTGTAATCGATGGAGCGGAAAGGGAGTTGAAAAATATGTCTTGTGCCTTGACTTTTCTAAAACGCTTAACCGATTAAATGGCCACGTGCGGTAAGATCTCCATAAATAGATCACACCGATTGCTAAAACAAAACAATCAAGTTACTGAAATGGCCAACCCACAAATATCTATGTCCATTTAGTGTAGATAGTGAACATTCGAGAAATGAAAAAGAAAACGGTCTAATTATGTAATTGGTCAGGATACATGGGTAGTCAATTTCCTAAAGTTTTGCACCTTCAATTTTGTGGCTTGAATGCCTGGTCAAATCGGTTCAACCCTTCTTTAACGGCGGCTGCAGATTTATGTTCGTACACTCCACTAATGTCGAAAGCTGTTTTATACAATGATCAATGTTGGGGCCTCTATAAGTTTTGTCCTCCTTTAGTAATTTAGTGTATCCCATTGAGTAAAATTTTTTACTTTTGACAAGAGATTCTAATGTGTGTTGGGTGCTAGTTTATCAGCGAGTTCATGAACAGCTGCAACGGGAACTCAACCTTGCTTTTGTATGGTCAAAGATTAATTAAGTTCGGCTTAGCACAGCAGAATGTAAAATATTATTTGTAAGCCACAAGCGTAATAACACATGAATGCAGGGATATCATTTTTAGAGTTCACCTCAAAACAGCATGACATTATGGTAGTTATTCCAGGTGACGTCGGATGTTCTGCGCAATCCGTGAAGGTGTCCAACTTTGGTCTCTTACGGAGGGTATTCAAGTAAGTATGTCCTCAATTATTCACGCAACTGCGCAATACGCATACGAAGTCTAAGGTAGAGTACGGAGTCGACCCATGTAAACCCTAGTTTATACGCCATCTACTTTTACTGGTGAGCCAACAGCGTTGGGCAACCAAAAATGTGGAAGGTTTGCTCCCTCTGCTATATCAATTACAGTTTCAAGCCATAGAAGTGTATTGTGGAATTTATACAGATGTTGACGTATCCAGCTTTGAAACCCCCAGTCACACATGACGTCACCTCCTGCTCTTCAAGTGTAATACAAAACTAAGGGACGAGCAGCCAATTCTAAATATTGGAATACAACAATTTGGTGTGCTGTTAGAATTACTTTACTTCTGAAATTGTCAGCTGTGGAACGCGCTTTTGAGTTTCTATCTTAATGCGCTCATTGTGTCTATTTTTAAAGACGACTGGATAATCTACGACTTCCTCTGCATTCTGTGAAATCGAGTAACCCCAAAACAAGGACAAACACGGTGCTTATTAGCTCCTACACAACTCCGTAGCAGAAGCTCCCGAGCGGTCGCAAAAAATGACCTCCTGCTTATTCGCCTCTAAATCTTTCGGTTATATTCTCGCAGAGAACTGCGTGCTATCATTCGATTTGGATCCGCGAGCTCTTCCTACCATTGATCATCTATTGGATCTGTCATTCGCGGATCAACAGCAAACGGTGCTCTTACGACTTCGAAGTCAAACGCAGTTCAACCCTATCGGAGGATTTATTTTTCCTCTCGTCGCACAAGAATTGTGTTGGTCTTATTTTAAATATCCTTTTGTGAGTCCCCCCATGAGCTTACTACGATCCATTCAGCTCGCTGTACAAATCAATAGTCGTCCATTTGACCCGCTCCTGGAACAGCCACTGTAGACGTCAGACAGTAGTTTCCAAGTCACCTTGCTTTGCCTTAGTTCTACTCTGTATCGCCGCCTACCCACTTATCGGCTGGATCGATAGCATGCACGTAGCCTATCTACACTAAATAACGTGTGACTTAGCTGGCCGCGACACATCTGAATCCGCTGACCTCAAACCAGCGCCGATAGTCACGCAACTGTACATCAGTATCTCTGTCCTCTTGCTACCCCTTCAAACAGCAGGCCTAGTGTGAACATGTTTAGTATAAGGAGCAAATGCGAACCATGTGCTAAATTGGTAACAAGGGTGTGGTTTGTACCATGTGTTTGCAACCCTAGCACATTACCTGCCTTGGGCAGGGGTCGACAAAAATAAACACCGCAGAAGCGTTTTGGGTCTGCCAAGTATGCAATTCTCGCCCAGTTGTTAGCTGTCTAGATTTGCCATTGAAGAGGTGTAAAAGACTCACCGAAGCGATCGAGCAAATGGTGAGCGCCAGAGTTACACCCATGGGAGGAAACGGACCTGCACTTGTGAGTGAAAATAACACCGAATTCCCTAATCACGCTGAAGAAAACAGCCAGGCGTCCTAACCTAACTCCAACGACTCAGCCTCCAGCAGTATCTACCCCATTCTTTCTCCCTCCTATAAGTGAAAACATTGTCTGCAGCGCGCCTGACTCAACTTCTGTACTGTGTGAAGCACCTAGTAGACTGTTCGCTACACACGAGACCGTGAGCTACAGTCAGCCAGCAATACTGAACAACCCGGCAACGTCTTCATAGGTTGCCGCCAAGCAAACTTTGGAAAGAGCACCGGTAACATTTGTGCCCGGACTAGAGAAAACAAAAGTGTCGCAGCAAGGATGGCAGCCATCAGTGCCGTTCACAAATACACCAAAAACATCGGATACTAAGCCTCCAAATCCAAAACCAATAGCCACCAAGCGCAACAACAGTGCCCTAAACCTTGTATGCACAAATGTTCCCGAATCCAAATCCAAAACAATTAATTGTTGGTTGACGGACGAGCGAAATCAGTGTGGTTCCACTGTACGTCGATCTGTATCCATGCTCATCCCACGACATTAAAAAGATTCTCGCGCCACCCAAACGCGTTGCGCTAGGGCGAACCCCGGTTACTTCGGGTAACACTGAACTCGGCGGACGAGACTGAGGCCGTTCTGCTGTCTGCAAATTGTATCCGCAACGACTCAAGGGGAGAGCGCATACTACCCGAATTGCCGTGGAAAAAACGTTCAGTGGATCCCGCTAACAAAGAGAGGTACAGAAAAGTCATGCTAAGAAAACAGTTGTTGCTCACGGTGTTTCTGAGCATACTGACTCCTCTTCCGACGATGCCCAAATGCATGACCGCGAGCAATGACACTACATCAGGAAGGCAATTACTCTAGAAACTGTGGTGGTCACCTTGTTGACAAGGATCCCCATATCACCAAACTATAAGGGGTGCGGTGCCAAGCTGTTAAAACTTGTGTTACAGTCAGAACTAACGGCACAAACCCTACCAGCGAACTGGACTAAATTCCGTTGCAGATTGCCAACAGAAATTCGTCTGAAAGCAGCAGGAACACCAAAACCTTCTAATGACAATTCAGTAGAGGCACAACTCTTAATGAAAATGCCAACTGCTGGACCCGACTCGGGGAGGATATCAAGAGTAGCCATACTATTCGGAGGGATAGCCAAACAAGAGTCAACACAGGGATCCGGGGCATCTGATACCTGCTTATATATCAAATACCTCTCGAGAGGATGTAACCCATCCAAAAAAGGAATTAGTCGCCGACCATTTATTGGTCGGCGTCAACACACTTGCTTCATCGACCCAACCGAACACACATTTGGTCACCGAGAATCTCTCATGCATCTACACAAATGCCCAAGTCTACTCAGCAAATTAACTGAATTAAGACTTTAACACGCGTCAGCAGCTTGGGATCTCATTGCTGTCACCAAAACGTGGTTGCGCTACGAGATAACGGATGCTGCAATCGAGCTAACGCGCATGTCCATTGTCCGGAAGCATCGAACCAGCAAAGGTGGTGGGGTGGCCCTTTATTTTCGCAACATCATGATATGCGAACGCATGAACGATTCGGAAACGGACGTACTTGACACCATTTGGTGTAATTTCCGGCTGAGAAGGAACGGTCTTGGCCTATTGGTTGTGGTTTACCGCTCACCATCGTCTACTCCTGAGATGGACCGCAACTCCATGTCTGCTTTGAGGCAAGTGATAAACGGGAAGTGCAGTCCCATTCTAGTCACCGGCGACTTCAACTTACATGCTCTAGATTTCCATGTCACACCAGGAGAGCAATTCAAAGCAGACGAGCAAATCTGGTTTCAGACTTCCCTGTTTATGACCACGTCACTAAGCCCACCGGGTGCAGGGGAATTGACAGGCCATCCATATTGGACCGAATATACACCATTGAAGACCTGAGCGTCGCGAGAGCGATAACCGATACTTCTTTGGGCTGCAGTGATCATGCAACACTAGTGTTTCATTACATGTGCTACGCGGATTATCAAAAACAGCAGGTTGAGGAATACCATGTCGTAACCAAGTATGACGACCTGCCTGACCTCACTGATGCAATCAGCTGGTCGCAATTAGCTTACTTAACCCCTGAGGTGGCTTGCGGCAACTTCGTCAATATATTTATCAAGCTCATGGTAAGGACAACTGAAACCAAACTCTGCCGCCCTAAAATGATGAGGTCTATCGTAAGGAGTAGAACACGTAAATATATGGAATTCAGAGACTTGGCATGGCACACCTACATAGCCTCCCCGAACGACCATACCTGGGACGTTTATACAATACAAAGAAACCACTGTGTCAAACTCGTCCGGGAGGATAAACTGAAGAACTAACAAGGTCTAGCAGAAAAGTTTTGCTCCAATCTCAAACTGCTATACAAACCCGTAAACAATTTGCGCAGTGTTACGCGCGGTATTCCTGCTCTGCACACAGCATGCGACTTAGTCCAAACCGCAAAAATGTGGTCTACGTCCTTGGACAACAATTTGGTCGTACCTGCCAAAACGTGCAATCATCAAACATCTTGCCTAAAGAGATAACGCCGTCAAAAGGGCTTAATCGCATATGGTTTACTTCCGCAGCTGTACTGAAGAGACTGATGTCTCTGTGCGAGTTCAGCTCCCCGCGTGCCGAAGGCATTCGCCCGAAGGCGTTGAAAATTACTGCCATGAGTCGGGCAGGACCACTGCAGTTTTCATTCAACGATGTCTGAAAGAGTTGCACGTCCCCACGATGCAGAAGCACAGAATCATCACGCCCATCTACAAATGTGGCAATCGTGTTGAACCAGCAAATTATCGCCCGATAACACTATTTCTTGTGATCTCCAAGGTTGTGGAGTTTATCGTAACTGATCCTTGGATGGAGTACCTGGAGAACAACAAAATTCCAGTTCCGGAGCAGCACGGTTTTCGCCAAAATCGCTCCTGTACCACTAACCAGTTGATTGCTCGTGCAAGCTGGACTGAATCTGTACACTCTGGTGTACAAGTAGACGCGACCCACTTGGATTTCTCTAAAGCATTCGACCGTATAGACCATCGCACACTCCTCCACAAACTCCAGAAATATGGAATTGACGATCCTGTTCTGGGCTGGATAGGAGACTTTTTCGTGAAACGTCACCTGAATATGAGGGTTGGAAGCAACATATCGGAATCCATCGAAGTTCAGTGCGGCGTACCTCAAGGTTCGGTACTTGGACCCCGCCTGTTCCTAGTTTTCGTTAATGATTTCGCGAGCGTGCTATCTTCTAAATGTTTGCTATTTGCTGATGACCTAACGGTATGGCGTACTACAGCTGCAGTGGCGGATCACACAGTGTTACAGGAGGACTTGGACAAAGCGTACAATGGTCCATTGAGAACATGCTGCATTTCAATGTCACCAAGTGCAAAGTTCTAAGTATACGGCACAAGTGTATGCACAACTACCGCCCAGGAGCACAAATTCTACAGCTGGCTTCTCAAGAGTTTGATCTCGGCGTGATAGCTCAAGATGACCTCGGCTGTTCGAGGCAGACTGAAAAGGCAACTAAGAAAGCGAACCAGTAGCTCGGCCTTCTTCTCAAAGCTTCCGGGAAGTTTGACCCTTCAGTCTTTCCAAAAATGCTTAATGCGTACGTGAGGCCGCACGCGGAATACGCTATTCAAGCGTGGAAACCCTGGATCAAGCACCATCTCACCGCGCTCGATACTGCACAACGTAGGGCAGCGAAGAGCTTCAGAGGTTTGACCAGCCTCCCCTACCCACTCAGGCTGAAGACCCTCAAATTATACAATGGACCTTATCGGCGTCTAAGGGGTGCTCTCATAAGGGTGTACCCGATCCTGAGAAACCTCAACCACCCATGCCATTTCCTTCCAATACTCAGTCAAAACACCCTGCTAAGAGGTTAACAGTTTAAGTTATTCTCGCAGTACAGCCCTTCGAGTGTCACAGCCTTGAAACGCCCTCCTAGAACATGAAATTAATAAACTCACCCAATCCCATTTCAAAAATCGCCTTGACGATACTACGTCATATTTACACTACGTGCTATAGTCCATGACCACCAGATGCTGGCACGGATGCACAGTTGACAGTGGATAGTGCCATAACCCTACTCGAGAATGAGTCCCTGCAAACACTTGCACGAAATTTGATAAACGCTGCTACCATAGAAACTGGATTCCTGTATGCCCTCGACCAAAGATAGTTGCACACGAGTAAGCGTTGTCCTTGCTATCTTTTTTATTTTTCTCACCTATTATGTGATCAATAACCACTCCCCTCATTGCTTTGTGCAAGTACATATGCAAGTAAAATTCCATTTATACGACAGTGCAGTTAACTATGTAATCGCCCGAACTGACGACTCCATTATCCCTTGATCTCTCTTGTTTTCACGCTAAAAACACTCCGGGACATGTCAAGTACCTGCTATTTTTTTACCCATTATTCATCATTGTTCATTGTTCGTACTAAATCTTGGCAGAAAGAATTAGACAGGTGTTATCTTGGATATTATCTTCAGTTCATCTGCTCTCCGACCATGCGGTGCTCCTTATCAAGACATAGAACATTTACTCGTGCAATACCATTGCTTCATTTTCTATTTCTGTGCTCACTATCCACAAATTTTGACAATGCCGCTTTAAAACTAGTAGTCGCAGTTTACTTGGCTGCCAAATGTTGATGTCGTCGGTTTCACTTAAGCAGCTTGAAGCGATTAGGCTAATTAGATGGTCAGTAAAAATAAAGAACAGTCAGGGCTAAGATAACAAAACTCGTAGTACGCCTCTTTCTAAATGGATCGATTTTAACAGGGATTCAAGCACTTTCACCTCTCGACGACTATGTAAGAGAAAAGTTTTTATCCATGCTAGGAGTGGAGCAGTTTCCCTGAAGTTTGTCGGCAAAATTCAACAGTCCAACTGGTCGAGTGCATTAGACAAGTCAAGATACATATCATTAATGTACTCATGTACTCATTAATACCTACGGTCAGCAACCACTGTCTAACAGTAGTACTGGTGCTAGTCACATTGCTGTTGTTCAATGTAGTCAAATTCGTTAGTGCTAGACCTGAGCGCGCCATAAGTACTAGCATTCAAATGGTATGTGATAACTAGAATAAAGTTCACATCAACACCAGTTAGCTGAATCGGATAGACTACCTTCCGTTGTATCTTACCGATGACCTGACTGCCAATGAGTTTGTCGGAAAAGCTAATCCAATGACCAACAACACAAAATTTAACTCCATTAACCTTACTGCATAAAAAACACACGCTAATAGAAATTTGACGAAGACAAATACCGTTCTATCCAGTTAGGGAAAAGTCTGCACTCAAGTGCGTTTGCATGTACAGTATTTAGAGCCATCAGTGACATAAAGCACTGTCGCCTATAGTTTTAAATGCAACCATGAAGCTGACAATAATATTGACAGGCTACCTCCGATTGAAAATTTTCCCGACATTTGCCTAATGTAATACGTATAACAATCCACCAATGGTCGCGCATACAACTTCCAGATTTCGACTTATTATAGAAAGAAAAAGCAGATCCAGCAGCGAAGATCGGGAAAACCAGGAAGAAAAACATTTCGATGCGCGCCTGCTCAGCAACGATATCGGCTTGGATAATGGCCACCGGAAAGTTGGATGACCAAACAATTTGTCCTATTGACGTTCCGTTATAATCCATTCAGTTAAAACAATAACACCACCACCTGTTTGAGGACACCACCAAAGTTGGACGACATTCTTTTACAGTGTGCAGCTATGAGGGCACAATTATAGTAGGTTAGTTTGAAGTATTAGTTAATTGGGTAAACTAGCTATATCATTAGATTTTAAAAAAATCATTTGAACCTTAAAATGAATGGCAAGATGACAAGCTGTTTGTTATCTCATCTTATATAACTCAATGCCTTATTACATGGAATTCATTTGGAATGAGGAACGAAACACCATCCAATAAATTGCGTCCTTTGGACATGAGCTAGACTCGTTAGTATGGATTAAAACCCTTCCTAAACTTAGATTCTTAGTTAAAGACGCACAGCGTGTCCAATTCTCCCTTCGTTGGGTTTATCATTGCAGAAGCTGGCTTTTGTAAGATAACGTGCAAATTTTTATCGGAAAACTTACAATTTTTCACCAGATCCTGTATTATTAGGTAGAAAACGATAATTTATATATGTTCTAGGTAGAGATAAAGTGTATGTGCATTTAATCCAATGTGCTCAACATATAACTAATCCTTACAATGAAATATTGGAATGAGATTAGTAAGTCCACGCAACTAACGTGTGACGCGCTGTTATACACCACGAAAACTAAAAGATGAGATTGCGGTATTAATCTTAAACATTTAGCATCGTAAAACACCTGGACCTCCAACGGAAATTAACGTCCATAACAGTTAAACTTTCACAACTGGTTTTCTTTTAACAGCCTTTAGCTAGACAAGTTGGCCACCTTATTTAAACTTTAAGACTGTTACTATCAGAGAAAGCCACGAACAAGTCATCAGTTTCTAAACATACCTGTGGCAAAATGCATTCTAATCTGCAACATAGGATCATAATCTGCCGCACCAGGTGAGAAAGCTGTATAGGAACATGCGAATGAATCTTACAGATTTTACAATGAATGTTTTACAGGAAATACATATTTTAGGAAACATATTAAATCTGATTAAATAGAAGGTATGCTCCTAAATAATAACTTGCATTCAGTGCTGACTAAACCTCGGGGAATTTCATTGCCTCAAGTATACGTCTAAAAGAGGGGTATAACGTTCGCTTTGGAGATACAGAACATTTCTGACAGAAGTGAAGGCATCGACTGCTAAAGGTGCAAACACTTACAGTGGTGGATTCTAAGTAGGTTGGCCAGAGTCTTGTAGTTTTTATTGTGTTCCTCCAACATTATTGTAACTAAGGTAAAATGCTTCAACCACAATACTTACGTGGTATACATAATACGATTGGAAAATGACTAAATGTGTTACAACACTTTAGTATTGCTGCTGCTTTTTCGAATACATGTTGATGTCAACTGAATTATGTAGCTTGACAGTGACATGTGGATGACATCATCTTTGCAAATCAAAATAGTTATACTTAATTTTACACTCAATTAGAAGCAGTAGCCTTCATCACGTAGAGTCAACGTGCCATATCAGGGGTAACCTTGAGTAGATAAGCAGCAACTAATTCCTAAGAAAAGTTCCCACTCCGCCGAATTTTAGTATTGATGAAAGTTGATAACTATTACGTTATTAACAAATAGAACATTTTCAGTGATTCATCAAGAACATCAGTCTGAGGCAAACAATTGTTTTTAATGATTCGTCTACGGGCCGGTACAATCATATAAGTTTAACTTACAAAGGGATGGATAGTGTTTGGTTCTGGGGTTTGTTCAGAACTGACTCGGTCAATGGTTAGACAGCGAATAGTTCGCCGCTGTCGCATGCACACAGATCGATTGTGGGTTACGTAAGCACGATGCTTGACCCGATGTCTGGGTGTCGACTAGGCTGATGGTTGTTCTGCCAGGACAGTATAGAGATTGAACAAACTTTTTCTGCAAGCACATCGGGGGTTGGAATATGCGGGTCGCAATGGCTTCTGCAGTGGCGAGCATTCTTAATCGCGCACCTTTCGATTTGCTCATTGGAACCTGATAAATCACAGTAAAAGCATTCGAGAGGTTATCCTGGTGACCAGATTCGAACAGATGGGACAAGATACCGCTTGTAAGTACTCCGGTGCCCCGTGAAACAAATATTTAGGGCTATGTACCTTAATGAGACAAGACAGTTGAAGTGCAGTACGACCAATGTCTTTGTCCCACAAGTGCACTCAAATCGTTAGATAACGTAAAAAGAGGTCAGCTTCAGCAGTCTATCCTTGTTGCACACGGGAATTAGCTGATTCGTGACGAAGATGCATCGTTACTCCGCAGCCGGAAGGGTGTTCCGTATCGATTGTGTCAGTTTCCTTGTTAAAAGCTCACTAACTGTACCACCTTTAAAATCAAGGCGGATGAAGAGGGCCTTTTGTGCGACCACGTCCTTAACGACAAGTGTTATTTTGGTCTGCATTTAGAGCTGAATGAATCTTTCTGGATAACCATTTTCGCGCAGTGTCCTGGATGGATTTCATCTCATCCACCAGAGCGTCCTCTGAACATATCTTCCTCACCCTTGAGGTGAGACGATGTACTAAGTTACGCTTGTATTTAAGCGTTACGAAACTACTGAAATATGTATACTGACAGGTCCACGTCTTCTTTCTGTTGGTCTTCCTTAATATGGAACCGTCAGTTCGTCTACTAAGGTGTACATCCAGAAATGAGAGTTGACCATCTTGTTCAAGTTCGTAGGTGAACTTAATCGCCGGGTGCGCACCATTAAACTCTGCCAATATATCTTCCAGCGAGCTATCTTTATGGGTTATGCAGAAAATGTCATCCATATAACGATGGTAATGGTCGAAACCATCTATAATTGACCCCAGTGATTCAGTTTCTAGTTTGGCAAAAAAATATCTACCAGCACTGGTCGGAGTGGTGACCCCATTTCGACCCCATCATTCTGCCGATGATATATGCCGTCGAAAAGAAACTGCATGTTGTAGGTGCATATCCGAAGTAATTCTTTCAGGCTTGGTAATGGGTATAGCTAAAGGAATGCTGTTATCATGCTCATAGTTGCATAGATATTCTATTGTATCTAGTAGCAAGACATTCGTGAATAAAGAAGCTACATCAAGTGAGAACATCTTCTCCCGCAGGGTCCCATCTGTAATGTGCTCTACGAATGTAAAGCTATCCTGAACACTACGTTTGGCAAATCGTTTTCTTATTGGCTCCAGTAATTCTGCTAACCACAGGGCTGTTGGATGACATGCGGAGTTTGTCATGGACAATACTAGGCGTAGAGGTACCCCTTATTTGTGAACTTTTGGCAGTCCATACATTCGCTGGATAGATGTTCCAACTGGCGTCAGACTTTCAAACTGACTACTAGATATAAAACCGCGGGTACATAGATCTCTCTGGCAATTCGTCAGGTTTTGTTCCGTTTTGGCAGTTTGTTCTAACTAAGTTATTATCCCTCATTTCTTCACTATTCTATTTTTCATCCCAAATTACTGACCGAAATGAACTCTTTGTACATGTGTCATTCGACCGCACTTGTATTCAATTAGGTTTTCCAAACTTGACCTTCAGAAATTATGTAAAATAGGTAGGCATTTACCGAGAACCTAATCATCCTGGATTTAAGCTCCGCTATTATGTATTTTGCCTTGGTAATTAGTGTATGTCCAGATAGTGTCCAGGCCTTGGAAGACGCGTCATCAGTAATATGCGTTTCCAAATAAAGGAATGTATTGTACTGTACAATTAAAAGTGTGATATCTATCAAACGGTCCAATTGATTTCCTTTTTGGCTTGTCAGTTATAAGCACAAATGATTGCACTTATACGTGCTCAATGATACTTTTAAATAGTCTCCTTAAAATCGATAGATTTTGTAAAATATAATAGGTTTTCTATCAAAAACAAGTCAAAGAAATCAGGTTTTTATTCCTAGTCATCCCTACAAAAACTAAGGTGTCGTTTCTTAGGATACATAGTCCGATTGCAAAAGTAAATGAATACTATTTGTTAGTTATGACATTCCCTCTCACCTTTGGTGCTGGAGAACTGCATTCAAAACCTATTAACACATTTTAAGTAAATCCTCATTGTGATACACATGTACTAATAGTCTACCATTAATGTGCAGGATTTTTCACTTACTGCTACTAACCTAGTGAGAATTATCGTTCAGTGTGGCTTAAACTTTTTACGAAATGAAATGTGCAACTGTCACATTATAGCGGAAGTATGGAACCATCTTAGAGGTTACTACGGTTTGTTCAGTGGATTTGGCTCCAGAGCAAGTAAAAGTGAGTTAACTGATGAGCTTTGAGCAGACTTTACATGAAAATGTGCAGAAAATACACCAGAGGAAAAGATAGAAGTAAAATACCAGGAACACATATTAACAAACTTGTGAGTTAATCCAGGCGAAGTTGCTTAACTTACTCTGCACAAATCTGTGGGCGTTATTCGTTAGCAGACCAAGCGCATGAGAGAGGTAGCAAGCTACTAAATAATGATGAAGAGATACAGCATATTTTGCACTAAAAGCATTAACCAGTGAATTCAAAGTCAACAAAAATTACCTATAACTCATAACTCTATTCCTTTACACCCAGCTAATGGACGATATAGGTAGTGAATAATTCGTGTTACACTCTGATCTCGAGAACATAATCACGGCTGTGAAAGCAATGTCCTGTGATATATAATAATTAATACTTCAGTTGAATCAGTGGTTCGTAAGCGATAGCAAAATTTTCCATTCAATCTACACATGGTTTTGCGGATATCACAATAACAGCACAGTTCTCTAATATAAACATGCATTAAAACTAGATGAAAATATTTTGGATATCTCCTGCTAATTAAGAACAAGCAACGAAATATTTATTTGTTAATCTATATATGACTACTTTTATGAACAGTATATACTGGTAATTAGCCAATGTATAACATCTTATAAGCAGTGATTCAGTAGAAAAAGTTGGATTGCATCGCTACTGTTAATAATGTACACAAATAAGAAACTCCCAAGTCCTACTGTAGAATTTGTAGGCTGAGACATATCCCATTAGTAATGAAAAATAATAGACTATGCGAATTGCCTGACGATTTGAGACTAACTTTCCAGAAGAGCACCGATTTGTTCACAATATTCCTATATGCTCCAGTTACACACTTTGCTGTAATATGTCTACATGAATAAAGTATTCAGAAACCGTACGCAGTCCTCGGTTAGTATACATTTTGATTTATTTAAATAAGTTATCTTGGGGAATATACCAACTGCAAGTTAAGAGTTGTCGTTAAAACATTGTGCGTCTTGAACTCCCAAATGGAGTTAGTACGAAAGGTGCACTGCTCATTGAAGATTGAAATGCAATACAAGGCTAACAAGAGCTTACCTGCATGCCGTACGATAAACGCTGTAATGATTAAACACGGTAAATACCTTACTGACATAATTCTTTTACTTAATCGGTAAAGAAGGATTCAAGCGCGAATTTCGTGTTTTCGATTTATGAAATACTTCTTTGTCGAACAAATATTATTTATTGACTTTAAGAACGGGTATTGTTGACAATGTACTGAAATATTAGGTTGTATCTTTCTGGGCATTTGTTAATGGGAGTAGTTAATTTCAGTTTTTCCATCAAGCCAATGAAAATGGCGATAATATAGTTAATTTTCCTTTCCTTATATTCAGATAGACCAACGTCTACAGTTGTTTTCCTAACCTTGGACTTCAATTGGTTTCAACTAGCACTAGCCTCTTCCAAAAGTCTGAATCCTGCTCCTTTGTTTACTTTATCAAATCAACTGACCTCTTGACAAAAGTGATAGTTTATTAGCAAATGACTCTCGGTAAGCGAAACTGTTCTTGTAGACCTCACATTTTGTCCCATGTGCGAATTTACACTGGAATGGTTTACGTCAAAAGTAGTGCATGACTCTCATCAATTATCATCGTGCATGGAGACCACACAATACTTCTTTGTGACAAGTGCCCAGACAAGCTTTTATACATCTTGCTACTCATGCTGATTTGCTTGATATACCAGATGAAATCTCTTGTCTTGTCAAAATGAAAATTTTGGACTGCCTTAAGAAGATGATCGATATAATAGCATCGTCGACTAAGTTTTCGACGACACCTGGTGGAAAATATATGACAACTAATATCAGCGCCAAATTTGCAACAGTCACAAAAAGATAAATAAACAAATATTATTTTAATGAAGGGGAGTATTATTACGGTTATTTATAGACCTTACCAGCTTTCCCAAAACGTCTAACAAATATACTTCTCTAAAATTGCCTTTAAATATGGAGGATTCCCAATAACATGCTACCGCACGATGGTTAGATGATATGCTTGCTGCCATCGAAAAGAAAATATCAGCGTAAAATCTGAACGAAGGTTTTGATTTTGTAAATGTAATATAACATTTAAATGTTTGCGGACTGATCCTGTGTGCTCTGAATATCACCTCATTGATTACAAACGTGTCAACGATTGTGACAGTATCTTACATCTGTGGATGCGTTGATGGGTGCGAGATGAAGTTCGAGTTTCCCAATGTTGCGATGAAGGAATGGTTGGTTGAATGCATGTCCGAATTACAAGTTCCATTGAACGGAAAGATATGTCTATAGGTATATGACGTAGTGATGGTTCTCCTCTTAAGCTGACACTGTCTGGTTGGTATGCTCGGATAGTGGAGGTTAAAATATGCCATTGACAGTTCCTGTACCTGCGGAGCCGAATGTCATGATTCTAGACTAGTTTGCTATCCAAGAAAGTGAAACAACACCGTCATGCTATTTATTGACAGGAATCAGGAGGATATGTAACAACTCCATAAGTGTAAATCTTGCCGATCCAGGTCACAAACCTAAACAAGCTGACGCATTACCAATTTTCTACAAGACCCCAGAAAGTCGTATTAAGTATACACGTAACGGATACTAGAAGCCCCTGGAGCTATCGCATTTAGGCTAAACGAATGGAAATTTTCCACTCAGGCGCGATTTATTCAAGCTTTACGGCTGCCGCGACCTTACCGTCTGCTATCCCATACATGAAATCATTAATGACGATTATTTATTTCCAAACAATGGGATTTACACCCGTTTTAACGATATCACTTCTCCGGTGGGTTGATATTATTGGTAGTAAGCTGATTGTTAGTAGCCTGAAGAAGAATTAAGCCACGAGTAAATTTGCTCACACTGAGTTTTCATCATGGAACGGTCTGTGTAAAGGCATGGAACAGACGCGTGCGAGAAGTACTCGACAATTATTGATGGTTAACCCTTTTGCTACATCATAAAATTGGCATCTCAGACTCGTCGCTAAACATAACTTGCGTCTGCACAATCTCCGAATTTCAATGAACTACAAAGCATTGCTATCAACCTGATGGTAGAGAAATCGTATGCAGAATAACTGTCAAACGCAGCTAACATTCCAACTAGTATCCTATTAACAGAACGTTTCTAAGCATCAGCCAATTAACGAACATGCGACTATGTAGGTTGAATTCATGTACGTAATAAACATATATGCTACTCTACTCAGGTTGAACTCACTTGCTGTCTCTGTTGTGCATTCAACATCAAGTGCATATAGGTTTTGGGTGTCAGAAAGAAGACAGATGAAAGCAAAATGCGGAGTGTCCATTTCAAAAGTTAAACACGCGTGTTATCTCTTTTGAAGCCAGTCCAAAATATATGGTAAGAATACTGTGTTTGTCTTGTGTAATATACTAGGCCAAAAGCATTCCAACGGTAACTCAGGAAATTTATTGATCGACACGTACACACTACGGAGGGAAACGAATACAAGCATTAGAAAAAGAGGAAGAACATTACCTTTAGCATCTTCTCTGTCTTCTTTCCCTCTTCTGTGACAGCACCAAAGCGCGGCTTTGTAGGAGAAGCAGGAGTTAACGGGTGGAAAAAATAATAATTTCCTTCGAGCGCTTGCTTGTTCCGAGCATTTGCTAAACAACACCTCCTATAATCAAGTAATGTCCTTGATGCAAAGCCGTATCAGCCTTGCAGATGTACATCAGTTTGGCGACTAATTCGGAAGTAAGTCGGACTCTTAGCTATCAACTTGGATGGACTGCTGTCGAAATGGCTAAGGTCGGTTAAAGTGCAGTACAAGGGGCTGGCTTTTGGAGCTATCAAAACGATTGCTGTGTACTCTGCGTCGGAGATCACCCGCTCCAATAATTAGAAGCCCAACCAATCGCGGTGAAAGTTTGTATTCATACCTAGGGTTTGAGTTTGATGCAGCCGAAGAAATTCACCAATTCTCAGGGGACACAGAATATCTTCCTATCCTATGGAAAACAATGGGACAATGGATTTATCACGGAGATAAAAGCAACCGCTTATCAGTTTACCGTAGCTAAAGGGTGAGATCAGAATTGGATTTGTGGTAAGAAAAATGCGTACAATGCGACGAATTGAGACAAAGTAGGAGAAGATATGGCAAAATGTGGAAGGAAGTTCCACGGCTGAGATACGAAATAAGAAAACCTGGCGGCGACATTCCAACTGGCTCTACTGTGTCGCCAAGTTCAACTGGTGGCTTTTCAATGTGGTCTTGTTAATGCGTTTCACGAAGGGGCGGCGTGGGTTGTTGGAATTCTTGAGTATCGGGTCCAGAAATTTGAGAGGACCACACAGAAGAGGATATTGTCCCTAAAGGGTCCTAGAGTAGTTAATCTCAACTGGTAAAGAAGATGAAACAATGGCCTTAATTATTTTGTAGCCTACCGTTGTCTTTTCTCAAAAGAAATGATATCATGCTTTTGCTAGAGATACTAAAACTGAATGGAGTACTCACTACGTGGTCGCACGTAAGCGTTAAGGACACAAGTATTCTTTTCGACAAAGCTCTTAAGGCATTTAAAAATCTAAAATGAAATGTCAGAGCACGAAGTACTGATGAAGCCAAAAATGGAAAAAATCGGAATCGTGACAGTTAGAAAGTAAAAATATTGATCGATTATGCGGTTTACTACACATGTTAGAGCTCCTGTGTTAGTTGATAAGTATAATACCTAGCGTAGCACCCGATCGGTGTCAGCACACAAAGTGATAGAATTTTACAAAAGAGTTAGAGCCAAGTGAGATAAATCCTCGCAGCAAAGCGTTCTGTTTGTATAGTTCCAGTTGGGTTATCCGAAACGCGATCGCATCGGTCCTCCGTATAATTTGCTTCCTAAGAACTTCAAGGTACCGTTTCGGTACTAAATATTGTACAATCCAATTTGCTCTAGCGTCCACTTGTCTAAGGCGATCACCTGTCTATGGCAACCAGCTAAATGCATCCCAACATTTTCTTTTATGAGTAATGTGCCTATTCATGAACCTGTCTGTGATGACCACCTGTCCAAGGCGACAACTCTTTGTCGGTCTATTGTGTGGTCACGTTAGACACGTTCGACTGAGCATTGAAGAACTTGCCATCCTCCAATCCCTTTGGTTCGCTCCATTTTCATTCCCTCTGGAACCTGATAGATATCATTCTTACTTATTAACCGACAATCTAGGTGCCGTGTGATTGTTGGCGTCGAAATGTCCTTGTACATTTCTGCTCATACTGGTACTCGCATTGCCCGTAGCGTAAGATTCGAGTCCCTTGCGATCAAATCCAATATGTCATCCACGTATTCCTCCGACAGAATCCACTTACGACCGTGCGCCTGCGTAGTACTCGGCTCCTGATCAAAAGAATGACGAACCTAGGAGTAGGCTGTCTGATATTTGATGTTGTTCACAGTTGCTACCGGCTGCCAGTCATCACCGTGGAAGAAGACGCCAAAAACTCGGTCACGAATGTCTGATGAGATATCCTGTCGAACGCAAGAAGGCATGCGGACGACGTTAGCATCATGGTTTCGGTCGTGCGCTTGTGTTCCAGCTGTTCATTGCTCTCAGAACAAAACTGATTCACCGTTTGGACGTAAGTGGGTCGCTTACAAGCCCGTTGCACCGTCGAAGGGCATGCCTCTAAGGTTCATTCACAACTCTCACCTTGTCAACGAGCAGCGCACTCACCTCATCAGACTAACGCACCGAACATTGGCATCCGGCCAATGAGTAGAAAATTAAGGTCATAAGATTGGCTCTGAGCGGCTGGCGAGTCGCACGGAGCTTTGCAACATTTTGACTTTCTTTGCAACCTTCTGGAGTTAGTAATATTTTGTGCACTCTTTGCGAAAGGTTGGACATTTTATGCAACTTTGCGGGTAATGCCATGGATTTTGCGAGAAATGTTTTTACATTTTCTGAACTTAGCACTGTCTTTCTTTTATCACGATACCTAAGCCCATAACTTGTCTCCGTATTACAATCTTTTCGTTGCGTAGCTATTGCGTTAAGGACTAGCACTCTACCTCAGGTTATATCATTTCTCGGTGTCACTAGCACAGTACTGTTTGTCAAGGTCTAACCTCGTTGTTTTAAAGCAACCGCTTGTCTCCTCATGGATCTGTGTTCATCTGGGAAGGTGTTGGTTCAAATGTGCAAACTGAGCCTCGACTGCTATTCTATTACATGGATTTGGTTGAATAAATAACTGAACCGTTGGGACAAGGTTTCAATTTTGGGTTGACCTACGGGAGAACGGATATCGATAACTATTTAACACAAAACACGCGCAGGTAAAAACAAAAGAACCATCAGCTGACGTTCTAACTATAAGAGAGCATTAGCCAGCGCAAGAACTTAGCCGAAAAATCATTGCTTGATACATATATTTAAAGATTATCAATGTACTGCTCAGATTCGTCAGTCTGGTTGAGGTTAGAAGCGCTTTCCGGCGTTTTGTGTACAGTGCGGCTTTCACCTGACGGCTTTTGCTAGCACTTTCTCCAAAGTAATAACGGCTCACTCGAAATTCAAGTAAAATGTTCTGTTTTAATTCCCCAAGAGAGTTCGTTTTCCTTTTCTAAAGTCGCTGTTTCAAGTAACCTCAGAGGAAGAAAGCAAATTGGCACAAATCTTTTGCCCGTGCAGGCCACTCTATAGGTCCACCTACCGATTCAAAGGCAACAGGACGTCTGGTTGAGAAAATCCAGCGCTGTTTGACGCAGCGTGCGGGTGCGCCATCAGGTTGCAGCCAAACAATTCTTAGTAACCCAGCGGCTGCCATTTACGGACTAACACAATCTTGCAGTAATTCCTTGCACAAGGATACTAAACAGCACAAGGCATTAGTATTGCGTGGCAACAACCTACCGTTCACATTACCGGCAAAGAAAATGGTCCCCAGGAACTTTGGCCAGTTAAGCCAGTCCATGCCATAAGCTTTGTGCCATGTTGTATAAGTAAAGCGCTGCATCCGTGTGAAATACACTTCGCACACAATTGTTGCTTCTTCAAGCGGTGCAAACGGGAAACCGCCATCGGCATAAAGGATAGAATGGATGTCAATTGCTTTCAAACATCTGCGCAAAAACGAAGTCGATGCTCCGAAGCACATGGGTTTAAAGTCTGCACTTGCATGGTGTTTTAATTCCGGAATTTCATTCCCTTCATAATATTACGGACAGCATATCTGGTCGGGTCGCAATGCTGAGCGAGTTTACGAATGCTCAGTTCGCATCTTCTGGACATTTCAGGAAGAACCACACAAGCAGAAAAGTCATCCGTGGTGATTTGTGGTCGCCCTGAGTTTTAGGGGCTGCAAAAGCTCCCAGTTTTCTCAAATGTTTTAATAGCCTATGTATGTACCGTCCATTGATGGGTCGCTCGTCAATGCGGATAGTGTTGTATCGTCGAGCAGTTTGTTTAGCGATATACCCACCCGCACCATAGAGAGGGATAATAATCACTTCCTGATTAAAATACACGTAACGCGAGTAGGATTGAGGGCAATTTGGTGACGGGGGTGCATGCTCGTGGTGCATCGTCTAGTCAGATGCGAGTAAGGAACAGAAAGGATTTCAACTATTTACCTTGGTCATAGCCTTACTGCTCTGTGTGAAGTTAATGACCAGCTTCGACCTATACTGGTGAGGTCGCGCTAGTTCCCTTCACACTGACCACCGTTAGTGGTTTGCCTTTCATTCCGCATTGTATCGGAGTCAGTTTATAGTGTGTTTTGGTTAATGATTTTTGCTGAATCTCCCAGCCAGAGTGGCCGTCAAACGATGCAGTTTGCAGTCGAGTCTCCACTTCACACGCGGCCCGACAAAAGGAGCAGGGAGATATATACGACAGAGTTTACGCGCAGTCCCATGGACGCTTGCGCTCCTACGCAGCTTGCTGATAGGATAGGTTCAGGCGCCCATTGTTATACTAAACAGGGATGCCTCTATACCTTTATTCTTTTATTGCCTGTAAAAGCCTGGTCAAAGTCGTTTATGTCTGGCAATCAGTCCAAACGTTAGTAGTAACTTCTCACAAGCGGTTTGTTATCAGTGTGCATTAAGTTGACTAATTGTCGTGCGTATCGATGTTTCCAAGCTCGTCAGGTAAGACTGGGTGCATGCCGCAGGAATTAGATTACCGGTGTGAACCGGTTTGTTACATAATCGGAAATTGGGTCGTAAACACGACGATGAGCAGAGTTGCGTTCTCCTCTACATTCTTGCAATACGGCCAGCACACGTTACAACGAGTAATCCTTGTTTTCATGATATTACAAGCCCCATGCTACTGTCGACACGTTGGCTTCCAGAATCATCACCTTCGCTGCTTATACTTTCATATATTCCTTAGAACGATCTCCCAGAGGATCTTGCAAATACCTGTTAGTGGAAACCCGATCAAGGTAATCCATACACACGCGTGACGTGTGTGCTACTGGTTTAGTTGGATTATTCCTCTCTACGCTCTCTCTCTATCTTCTTGCCGCGTTGCCACTGTACACTTATTCGAACCGGTTTTACCAGTCTTCCATAGTGATCCATCATACATAGAAATATCTACTATGATTAGAGTCTGTGTCATCACTAACAGTTTGCACTAGCACCCTTGATTAATCGCAAGCAGATAACTCAATCACATTGAGCCGAGTGCCTTTATCTGCCACTCCATCCGATACAGAACACTTGAGCAGTCAGAAAAGCCTAATTTTTTCCGGTCCAGCATTTCTCAATTCAACGGTGAAAGAATTTGTGATTTCTCAATCAGGGTTCAGCTCTGTGTTCAGATACAGGTAGCAGGTTCCAATCACGAGTCATTTCTGGTGAATTTATCAGCCAGTGCAACTGCATAACCCATTCCACGGACCGCGCAACCACGCCGGCCGCTCATTTGGCCTTGCAACCACCATGTTCGCCTGACCAATGTGCGCCGCTCTCAAAGCTGGAAAAGTACAGCAAGCTAACCAACCCACTGGGTCACGTAACCACACCATTTTGAATGGCAGAAATGCAAACAGAAAACGCTCCAAACGAAAGGCGGTTGCGGGTTAGGAGAATGTCATATTGTAGTTAAAACCGGTCTGGCTTGCTCGCACTGTTGGGAATGGTATAATCCGAAATGTGCCAGTGTGTCCCGACAACAGGTACGAGGACGAAATAGCTACCAAGATGCAATTTGCTTCCGTACTGCGTGCTCCACCATTCCGCTCGTTAAGTGCTTGCTTAAGCTTGTTCAGAAAGACGACCGGTTAACCGCAGAAGCCGAGCAGAGGACAAACAATAAGTTAATTCAATAAAACTCAATATGCACCACGGAAGCGTAGCGGCTTCTGAGCAGCGAAATGCTGCACAATCGGCTTCCCCTGAATTGCAATCAGCCACGTTCCCGTCGCCGTTGTCTTCTCCAAATTTGGAAAAATGCCAGGCGAATGCTGACTGCACCTACGGTAGTCAAACAGTACTCCTTGAAATGATAATCAGGCACAACTCGAAACATCTGGTTAAGCATTTTCCATTGGACCTGACATCTAGCATTAACAGGGATGAAGCAGCAAAAACCAACCCTCGGTACCTGTAGCTCAAATATCTCTTGTGGTGATAAAGTCACCCGGAACAACGGTTACATATGTAGAGATTGCTGCAAAGGTAGTCGGGAAGCCTCGGCCGCGGCCACTTTTGTTGTAAACACGGTTAACGCGAAAAAAGGGACTAACCGTAAACTATCAACATTTGGCAGACTGTTGGGACAAACGACTACCCTACCTTGTAGATCAATGAAAATGGAATCCAACAATATTGCCCGGACAGCTGTACGTTCAAATGTCCCTGAATCTACCGCCATCACATTGCGGGAAAAATTATCGGATGACCAAGACCAATGAAACACATTGTGCTTGTTGATGAGAGTCAAAGTCAAGCCTATAACCTTTTCACTAATTACTCGTTATCTGAAGTCACCACACTGTGGAGAACGCAAACTAATTTGAGTAACACTAGAATCTTCCACGAAGTAGAAAACGTTGTGCTTTCCCCAAGCGCATTAAAACCCGAGTCCTGCGGGATACGCATGTCCCCTGATGTCGCTTGGAGCGCAGTACAAGCAGAACAAAACAGCTAAGTGAAACACAGTAAGCATGACCGCCTAAACACGAACTTCATATATAGCGTGTCAGGAGATCCTCCTAAGGATGTTCAAAAGGCCGGGAAGCACGACGTAGAACAGTGGCGCTTCATTTGTGTTACATTTTCTTTGTGACGCTACCGCTCACCAGTATAACTCTCTCACCAAAATATGGAGGATGCCACACTAGAATCCTAAAAGTTTTAGTACAGCCAAAGCAAAAAGTAAAGGACATTTGAGATAGTTAGGTAAAACTTTGGAAAAGCTTTCCTTTTGATCTTCGTTTAAACATCGCAGAAGCTTTGCAAATTCCAAAACTAAAAGCACCTAAACTCGCGAAATAACCGACGATGACAAACTAGTGTAACTTGGCTGCTGCTTAACTGTAGTTTGACGCAATTCTAAACGAAGGTTAGGACGCACCTTGGTTGAATCAACATGCACACGATGTATCTTTAACCAATCAAAAAACGAGTAACTGCCGACCTCCCATCGGTCGGCAATCGCTCACATTTGACCCTTTTAGACCTCCGTGGGCTCCTACAGACAGAGAAATTAGCTTGCTTGTATACAAATGCTCAATTCTTTTTAACAAACTGGCCGAACCGAAAGATCGCCAAGCATCTGGATCCTATGATGTCATTGATATCAACGAAAATTAGTTGCACACGGGAATGACGGAATCTGAAGTTTCGCTGCCGAACGTGTCGTTGGACCGGAACGATAGATTCCCAAAAAGAGGAGGGTTAATTCTGTCTTAACGAAGCGACTTAGAGTGCGCAGCCGTGCAGGATGCCGAATCGCAGTTCCTCGACTCTTTTCGGTGCTGGTTGCGCTTAAAATGCAGCAATGTTTGCCTTATTGTCTTTCGGTACCGCCCCCCCAAATCTACACCCGAAACCGAATGCCACCGTACGGCTGCTTTAAGATAAATTTACAGCGAATTACACACATATCACATTGATTTCAATGTCCATTGGTTAGAACCTTCTGTCACGATCGAAGAACCTTTCAAAGCCGATCTACAATCTCTCGTAAACAGTGTTCTACTTTGCAATCACAGCTCTTTACCCACGAGGTTCAGTACAGGTAACAGTCCATCTGTGTAGTATCTTGTGCGAGGAGGATATGATTGACGGGTTGGTTTTAGGCCGTTAGTTGGGCAGCAGTGAGCACAGTGTCATCAGTTTCAACTTCGTCTACTATGCGGAATATTAAATTGAGAACAAAGGGACTGCAAAGTATCACAAGTTACGATCGATGAGTCTAGCCCGTACGCTCTACTACTTGGTTGTTCATGCCGAAGAGCACCCGGAAATCGCCTGTTTTGAGTTCGTCAAAAAAAATCCAGAACGCTAATTGCAGAGACTTCAGGAATAAGAGTCTGCAACAAGGGTACGTCTGTTTTTGTTAGAAGCAGAACTCGAAAGTGGATGACAGTACAAAACCCAGAATGACGAGTATACGGAGAAACTCCAGCATTAGAAACTTGGGACCATTACGTAGCCCAACGTAAGCCCTACACTCAAATTCTAAGTGAAGACAAAGCCGCCTATCCGCAGAACGTTTTAAAAGCTTAACTACAAACAACTGTACAAATAAGTCGTTAGCCTACGAAAGGATTCCTTCTACTTATGACAGCTGCTGGCCCAACCATAACGGCTGTGGAAGCAGCAAACGCGTTGCTGATGCAATATGCCCTCAAGTTTCAGATGGTCATGGCACCTAGCGATTTTCTAAACTTCGTCGTCTCCTTCCCAGGACCAAACCACTTCACTATTATCAGGGAGACTGTCTTGCGAAATTTGGCGTCTCTACGCAAACAGAGCTCGCCGGATCTCGACACCATTTGTCCATAGGTACTGGCAGCAGCAGCAAGCACACTGGAAGGACCTTTAGCTCAGTTTTTCCAGAGCTAGAAGTAAGCAGGTGCGCGAAGAATATTCTTTTCCATAGCTCTCATCAGGCGAGTACAATTATGAAGCAAAACGTTTGGAGAGAATATAGCCCGTAGAGGCCTGTAAAGAGAGCAATCAACGCATTAACTGGGCAATATGAAAACTAAATGAATGATTTGATCAATCGGATTGTCGCATTAGGAAGCAGGTGATCAAGGAAGGTCAAGTTCAAGGCCAAGGCAATTTCAGAGCCTGTAGTAGTGTGCGCTGTTTGCACAGCTCTGGTTTTAGCACTTTGATAGCAATGGCTTCAGAAATGCTCAATAATTGTTTCTTCAGCTGTTTTGGGTGTCGTTTAGGGATAGTATAAACAACTTGGAATGACTGGTTTATCTGGACATGGTGTCCAGTGTCGACCAAGTGTTGTAATACGGAACTGCTTAGACCATAAGCAAGTTTCCGCTATGTGGAAGCTTGGAATAATAACCCCGATCCACAATGATGGAAGCAGTACTGATCCCTCTAACTACCGCCCGGTATCCATTCTTCCTATAATCTGCAAGTTCATGGAATCCATAGTTGCTTATGCGCTGGTGTGCTAGCTGGAAAACGGTAACATCATATCGCTTGAGCAGCACGGTTTCCGCCGACAGTGGTCATGTACAACGCAATTACTTATCGCACGCAGTAGTTGGACAGAGGCAGCTGTAGCTGGATGGGGCGTTACTGTGGTCTACCTAGATTGTTGGAAAGCTTTCCATCGTCTTGATCATCGGATACTACTCTCCAAGCTCCAGCCTTACGGGACCGGAGAATATATTTAAGCTGGATTGCCAAATTTCTACGTCAGCCGTAATTAGGGGTCAGAGTTCTTAGCCCTTTCGTGGAGACCATACAACTAGAGTGTCGTGTGCTGCTAGAAAGGGTTCTAGGTCTACGTTTGTTATTGATGTTTATTAGTGATCTAACACAAGGAATGGTTTCAAACTAGACAATGTTTACTGACGATGTGATGATGTAGTGCAGAATCGAGGCGGAGGCCGACCAGCATCTTTTTCAGGGTGACTGGTAACTTTGGTGCAAGACGTAGACTACTGGCCATGATAAAATGTGAATAAGTAGCAACTATTTCCGCCAACGGGTTGTTAAAGGGGTACGGAGGACATACTCCAACTCCTTGTCTTACATGGACCACAATTCGTTTGAGGATCCGCCCAGTAACCACGGCGGATGCATGACTGGTCAACTTGTAATAGTGACAGACGAATCTGACATAGCTACTGTCCAACTCGAGCGCGCTGTGGACGACATTGCATGTGACTTTGCTCACCCCAACGTGGATGACATACTGGGAATATAGCAATGGAGAAATAATTTATGACTGGTATAAAGGTGATGGCTTGCCAACTCCCGTAGAATGGTTACGGTGAACATTACAAAAAGCAGTGTCGGTTAAAGAACGTGGGGGATACATAACTCACCGTTAGCACTTGTGAGTATTCTTGCCTGTAGTTTAGGAGAATCATGAAATTGTCCACTGTCGGTTCCGCATTAATGTCATCCAGTTATGTTTATGAGTAGTATCCTACAGTGTATACTTGAGAGGATATCGCCAAGTTGCTCTTCGAATAAGGATATGATGGATACATTAAGTAGTTTGCCCGAAGGGCGGGCCCGGGATGTGACAGTCAGAGAGCGAAAAGACATCATCGATGTTCCAGTCGGGAGTATCACTCAACTCAAAATGATAGGCTTTCAGAAATGTGTTTTGGCTGAGGTTCAAAATACACTGACGTGCAAAGAATTAAATAAAGGGTTTATGCTAGGCGGTGTGAGACAAGCTTTCAAAGATACGATCGTGGAATAACTGGGGTTTATTGGGATCTGCGATACCATTTTGACAATGCCCCGTAAACGCTGAGCACCTCAGCTGTTTATGCTTAGAGTATACCGCCTGAATGTTTATGAAATGTTCGATAAATCTCCAGTGCTCTCCGCCCTGCGCGGCGCGGTATCGAGTGCCATGAGATGGAGTGTCTCCTAAAATTGCTACGCTTGGCTAGCGAATTCTGCATGCGGCCACATTACGCGCAAAGCATTTTCAGTAAGACCGAGGCGTCAAACTTCCCCAAACGTTCTATAAATAAGGCCAAATAGCTGGTTTGCCTTCTTTGATGCATTTTCAGTCCGCCTCAAAAAGCCGAGGTCAAATTGCAACTGCATGCCGAAATTACACTCATGAGAAGCCCACTGTAGCCTTTGTGGCCCTTGCTGATACTTGTGAGCACTTTGATGGTGTATGCTCCTAATTTTGCACTTGGTCGCGTTGAACTGTAGCATCATCCCGATGGGGCATGTGGATGTTTTATCCAGATAAGTTAGTAAAACATTTTGCTCTCCACTGCAGTGGTAGCACGCAGTATCTGAAACTGAGACTGTTTTGAAAAGCAAGCAGCAATGTTTCTATACAACTCTGTCAAAAATTTAAAGCAGTTAGTTCACTTCAACAATGTGAAAAGCACGGAATGAAGACGAAGGCTGGTAGATGCATGCGGTTCGTATTGCCTCCTCAGTACCGTTAACAATAACCGATGTGCATAGGTATAGCTAACGGTGGTTGCAACCAGACAAGGTTAAGGTGTGAAACGAATGACGGAAATTCACACCTACGTCCAAGGCAGCTTTAAGCTGAAAAATAATTGTTTCTGACCACACAAGGCTGGCTTAATCCGACTTATAGCGACAGCTTCATCAAACCATATGAAGCGGGGATTAGTGTGACGTGACACAACTTTAAACGCGTTCGCCGACGAAACTGCCCCAAGGTTAGTACTGTCCCGCCTCGGTCGCCTAAAGGGGATGAAAATCCATGTCCGGCCAGACCTTGATCCCGCAGAACGAGAGCAGCTGAAGTCTGCCGTGGTCGAACTGAAACGACGCACGGACGCCGGTGAAACTAACCTGCGTATCGTAAATTTTCGCACAGTTGCCCAGATACCCCGAATCCGGGTAAACAGAGCAGTGACGCTTCAAGCTCGCCCAGCGGTCCTACCGCGGATTGCGTGTAGCGTTCATTAATGTATGCAGCTTAATGAACAAGCACGATGATCTGATCCGCTTCATTGCTTCACGTCGGCCAGATGTGGTTGGTTTGGCTGAGACGTGGTTGACATCTGAAGTGACAAGCGAAGAAATTGCGATCACGGACTATTCGTGCTTCCGCTGTGATCGACAGTCGAATAGCCGCGGTGGCGTCCTACTTTACCTCCGGTCTACCCTGTGCGGGAGACTCGTGAGCACCTACCGAAGCATTGACGGTCTATGTGAGCAGCTGTGGTGTTCGATCCACCTACGACGCGGCGAACTGCTTGTGGGTGTGGCATATCGTAGTCCACTGAGTAACGGATTGGATTGGCTCACACAAGTCCAAAACCAAATGAGTCGCCCACAGTTCCTGCTCACTGGCGACTTTAACCTTCCTCGAATCTTATGGCCTGAAGTTCAGCTTCTCCCTGGCCATAATGAAGTGGAGACAAGATTCGCCGAACTGGTACTGGAAACCGGAACGGTGCAGCACATCACGCAACCCACCCGCATAACCCCGCGCTCAATGCCATCATGCCTGGACCTGCTGCTAACCAGCTGCGAACAAACAGTGCATGACATAGAAGTTCTTGAGCCCATGGCGGCCAGTGATCACTCGATAATTATGGCCACTATAGACCTGCAGCTTCCATGTGTGCGTCCAGTGGCGCCAACATACAACTATTGGAAAGCTGACTTCGATGGCCTCCTTCTAGCTGCCAATCAGCTTGATTGGTCTATGCCACAGGATTCATCCGTTGAAACTTGCTGGGCAAACATTAAAGGGGCAGTGCACTCATTGTGTGCGCAATTTGTACCCCTCAAGACTCGGAAAGTTGGACCAATGAAACCCCATTGGTTTGACAAAGAGTATAACCGACTGTCTCGACAACGACGTCGACTATGGAATGCGTTCCTCCTGTCTGGCTCTGCCGATGACTATGAGGCATACAAGCGACAACGAAACTTGTGCAACAGCACAAAGACGCGAAAACGCCGTCAGTTTGAGGAGCAGCTTGCTTGCTCAGCTAAAACTGCCCCGAAGCGCATATTTGCGTACGTGAAGCGACGCCTGAAGTCTGCAGGTAATGTGCCGGTGCTAGTGGGTTCGAACGGACAACCACTAAGTTCAAGCACCGAGCGTGCGTCCGCATTAGCGGCGCACTTCGCTTCTGTATTCGCAACTAACCAAACCTGCGCGCCAAGCTCTGCCGTCGCCGCACCGACTGAGCTAACCGACTTGATCTGCGACGTCGCGGAGGTACATGGGCTAGTCAGCTGCCTAGACAGCACGAAGCCAGCTGGACCGGATGGTCTCCATCCGCTGATCCTCAAGTCCTTGTCAGCTGTGATCTCACCTGCTGTAACCGACCTGTTCAACCGATCCCTGTCCGTAGGCTGCGTGCCTTGTGACTGGAAATGCGCCGTTGTCAAACCGATTCCAAAAGGCGGTGACACACGCAAAGTGGAGAATTACCGCCCTATTTGTTTGACCGCAGTATTGTCTAAAGTTCTGGAGAAGATTGTGAAGAAGAGACTGCTCCAGCTATTGGAGACCAACTCTCTCCTGACGCCTGCACAGCATGGTTTCGTGAGAGGCCGCTCGTGCATCACTAACCTGCTGCTAACATGGCATGAATGGTTGCAAGCAGTAAACCAACGTAAGTCAGTCGACGTGGTATACGTCGATTTCAGTAAGGCCTTCGACAGAGTGAATCACGAGATGCTCCTTCAGAAACTGAGGGAGTGCGGAGTCGGAGGCTCGCTGCACCAATGGATCCGTGACTTCTTAGTTGGACGGAAGTGGAGGGTGCAAGTCGACAGCCACCTGACCGACTGGTACCCGTCGACGAGCGGCGTTCCTCAGGGGACGGTGCTTGGCCCCATTCTCTTCCTGATTCACATCAACGACGTGCCCAATCTCCTTCGGTCGCCGTGTGCCTTGTTCGCGGATGAACTGAAGTTATGGAGGGTGATCCATACGTCGGACGACTTTGACATACTTCAGCAGGACCTCGACCGCCTTTCCATGTGGTCCGCCGAAGTAAGTTTGCCTATCAACTCGGCAAAATCGCTACTTCTGTACCTCGGTAAAGGTGGAGCGGGCCGATCGTACACTCTCGACGGCCAAGTTCTACACCCGACGCATTGCGTCAGAGACCTTGGCGTTATACAACGTTACGACATGAAGTCACTGGACAACACGGACAATATGTATCGCACAGCATTGCGTTCGCTGTGGGCGCTGAAACGTAGCTTCTGCACCTGGTCGAAAGAGATTGCCACTCGTCTCTTCACATCCATTGTACGACCGGTGCTAGAATACGGCTCACCCGCCTACTGTCCGTTGACGAAAAGCGAGATACACAAGCTCGAAAGAGTACAACACATAGCCACACGGCTCATTCCCGGTCTTCAGGGTGTGCCGTATGAAGAAAGATGCAGACAATTGGGTCTGTATACTCTAGCCTACCGCCGCGTGCGAGTGGACCTCATCATGACCCATCGGGTATTGCATCTGGGTGCTTATCCGATGCTGAGGCCACTGCTCCATGTCCGTGCGTCAAGCAGCACACGAGGTCACCAGTACAAACTGGTAGTCCCTGACCTCAAGTGGGTAGCTCATCCCTTGTGTCTTGAGCGGCGAGTGGTGAACATGTGGAACCGTTTGCCCTCGCGGATAGTAGAAGCGAACTCGGTGTCGGAATTCAAACGATTCCTGGACGCGCACTTTGTGGATGCCAGATTCGACGAAGCCTTCACAGGAAACTGACGAAGGAATCGTTCAATGATTATAACCCATGGAGCCCGTTACTCCACCAACTGCAGCTTCCGAAACGATGCCCATCCGTAATAGGCGGCGGAGCTGGTGAAGGACTCCATGTGGTTCATTCAAGAATATATTGTAAGTATAAGGAGATTTTTTCTATGCTTGTAAATATTTTACTTTTTTCACCTGGGCTAGCTCACTACTACAGGTAACACTGTGTCAGTGGGACATGTCCTACATTGAGATATAGCTACATAGATGTTCAACATCTTTCTCGCTATCATGACAGTATCAGTATCAGTATCAGTATCTGGTGATCCCGAGTCTACATAGGTGTTATGAGCCTAGGCGAGGAAGCCGGCGGTCTATCGGCGAACATGGCACTCGGATATGAGGGGTAGGCCATCTGAGCAACTTCACGGTGAACCCAACTTTGTACATGTTTCCTTTATTCTGGAATGTCAGCGTTCTATTAGTTTTCTACCTGTGTAACTTTGTTTCGTCCGTCACCAACAATATGGTATACACAGTGTGAGTTTGAGCCCCCAACAGACCTGAGCTTCACTTCGTTGGCGGAATGGGAAACATCTTCGCTTCGGTTTCGTGAGAGGCCGCTCGTGCATCACTAACCTGCTGCTAACATGGCATGAATGGTTGCAAGCAGTAAACCAATGTAAGTCAGTCGACGTGGTATACGTCGATTTCAGTAAGGCCTTCGACAGAGTGAATCACGAGATCCTCCTTCAGAAACTGAGGGGAGTGCGGAGTCGGAGGCTCGCTGCACCAATGGATCCGTGACTTCTTAGTTGGACGGAAGTGGAGGGTGCAAGTCGACAGCCACCTGACCGACTGGTACCCCGTCGACGAGCGGCGTTCCTCAGGGGACGGTGCTTTGCCCCATTCTCTTCCTGATTCACATCAACGACGTGCCCAATCTCCTTCGGTCGCCGTGTGCCTTGTTCGCGGATGAACTGAAGTTATGGAGGATGATCCATACGTCGGACGACTTTGACATACTTCAGCAGGACCTCGACCGCCTTTCCATGTGGTCCGCCGAAGTAAGTTTGCCTATCAACTCGGCAAAATCGCTACTTCTGTACCTCGGTAAAGGTGGAGCGGGCCGATCGTACACTCTCGACGGCCAAGTTCTACACCCGACGCATTGCGTCAGAGACCTTGGCGTTATACAACGTTACGACATGAAGTCACTGGACAACACGGACAATATGTATCGCACAGCATTGCGTTCGCTGTGGGCGCTGGAACGTAGCTTCTGCACCTGGTCGAAAGAGATTGCCACTCGTCTCTTCACATCCATTGTACGACCGGTGCTAGAATACGGCTCACCCGCCTACTGTCCGTTGACGAAAGGCGAGATACACAAGCTCGAAAGAGTACAACACATAGCCACACGGCTCATTCCCGGTCTTCAGGGTGTGCCGTATGAAGAAAGATGCAGACAATTGGGTCTGTATACTCTAGCCTACCGCCGCGTGCGAGTGGACCTCATCATGACCCATCGGGTATTGCATCTGGGTGCTTATCCGATGCTGAGGCCACTGCTCCATGTCCGTGCGTCAAGCAGCACACGAGGTCACCAGTACAAACTGGTAGTCCCTGACCTCAAGTGGGTAGCTCATCCCTTGTGTCTTGAGCGGCGAGTGGTGAACATGTGGAACCGTTTGCCCTCGCGGATAGTAGAAGCGAACTCGGTGTCGGAATTCAAACGATTCCTGGACGCGCACTTTGCGGATGCCAGATTCGACGAAGCCTTCACAGGAAACTGACGAAGGAATCGTTCAATGATTATAACCCATGGAGCCCGTTAATCCACCAACTGCAGCTTCCGAAACGATGCCCATCCGTAATAGGCGGCGGAGCTGGTGAAGGACTCCATGTGGTTCATCCAAGAATATATCGTAAGTACATGGAGATTTTTTCTATGCTTGTAAATATTTTACTTTTTTCACCTGGGCTAGCTCACTACTACAGGTAACACTGTGTCAGTGGGACATGTCCTACATTGAGATATAGCTACATAGATGTTCAACATCTTTCTCGCTATCATGACAGTATCAGTATCAGTATCAGTATCTGGTGACCGGAGTCTAATAGGTGTTTGCCTAGCGAGGAAGCCGGCGGTCTTCGCGAACATGGCATCGGATGAGGGTAGGCAATCTGAGCAACTTCACGGTGAACCCATCTTTGTACATGTTCCTTTATTCTGGAAGTCAGCGTTCTATTAGTTCTACCTGTGTAACTTTTTCCGCAGTAACCAACAAATGGTATACACAGTGTGAGTTGGCCCCAACAGACTGAGCTTACTTCGTTGGCGGTATGGGAAAATCTCGGCTTCGGTTGATGACAACAACTTGTGAGGCATAGTAGCTTGTGTAGCCGAAATTATACGCTTAGTTGTCTTCAGCCTAGCTAAGTCACCTTTGAAAAGTAACTCGATATACACTTTCTTGTTGTTAATGGTACTGAGGAGACAAGAATAAATGCATTCAAATACCAGCCTTCATCTTCTTTCCGTGCTTTTCAAACGCTGTCAAACTTCGAAAATTCCGAGCCAATTAATAGCGGATTTTTAGAGGTAGGGTTTAGTCATTTAATCCTTTATCCTTGTTCGCTTAGAAATTCGTATGGGATTCTTTACTTCCAGGTATTGGATCTGTTACTTTGCATTGTATGTTTACCGTTTCACAGAATCAGAGGTTTTCAAAATTTTTGTAGATACTTGTTTTGAAACACTACACAGAATCGGTATATACTAGTTCTTTTGTCAGTGTATTTCAAAAGGTTAAGGTTCTTTGTTCTATAAAATGCTGATCCGCTATCTTATTCATATAGGGAACGCTGAGTTGGTAACGGTGTCGTCAGGCGTTACAGGGTTTCCACAGGTGAATTATTAGTCATAGTATGGGTACATGCTTCGAATGTATTGTTCCATGGGTCATAATAAGGTCAGTTCGTACTTGGCCGTAAGGTAGTGTGTAAAGTCCGCCTATTTTATAACGCTTTTTATAAGGAGGATTTCGTAGACTTAGTATTATTCAAGTTGCTGTGTTGTATTTTATCCAGCTTTTCCGTTTTCCCCTGGAATACCGGATGGTAAGCTGGGGCACTGTATTCAAGTATTGTTCAGATGAGCAAGGTGAATAGGCAAGGTGCAAGTTCTTCAGATCATGTGGAGAAACTTTGTCGTAATGTCCAAAGCATACCAAATCTCGGACAGTAAAATTTCTCCTTATTTTCTAGTGATACGTCATGTCGCGGGAGCGTTTCTAAGTCTCTGACAGATGTATTTGGGTGGAGCAATTGGCCGTGATTGTGAACTTTCGAGAGTCTACACATCTAGTGATACTGATGAACTTCGAATAGTTTGCATAAAGAGGTAGTTACATTTCAGTGGACCACGTTGACATTCGTTCTAGGTTATGCTGGAACCGAGCGCAATTATCCTGGTTCACAATGATCCTCCGGCTTGGTAAATCCTGTGCAAACAGGACACATGATTACTAGAGCTGATGCGGCTCGTTCATATGAATAAGTCATAATACTGGCCCAAGTACAGTTCTTGAAGCACGCCACTGATCGATGGAAACCAGTCTTTCAGATACTCATCTACCTGTACTCTAAACTTCCCTCCCACAATAAACTCGTGTAACCATGGAAGTAGCGCGCCACCAATTCCGTATGCCCACAGTTTACGAAGGATTACCTCGTGCTTCACTCCGTCAATCTCCTTACTAAATTCATTGTACACTTCGTCAACATCCTTCCGTTCGTTAAGAGCTCGTACCCACCTGTTGTTTGGTAAAATCAAGTTGGTGATGTAGGACCTTCTTTTTGTGAAGCCCGGATGTGCTACCGTCAATAAGTCCATCGATTCGAATGACAGCAGACGCTTTTGCACCACCATCTTGAGAACCTTGGAAAATATCGAAGTCAAGCAGATCGGACTACATTTCTCTACTAGACTCGGATTCCCATCCTAGATAAGCGGTCTCAATATCAAGCATTTTCATTCATCCAATGAGTCTTCAAATCCAGCCTTGCTTTGTGATACGTGTCCACGGGATTTATCAACACAGATGCTCATATTTATTATTTATTATTCTTTTGTTTCAAAACATCAGTGTTTCATTGCGCGAATCATGTCACGATTACCTATGTTTTCTACATTTTAAAAAATCTTAACATCTTCACTAACGTGGACCACGGACTTTCTCCTGGACAGTCTGTACGGATCAAATGGAAAAGAATCAAAGGAAACGCGATAGCTCCACAAGAAAGCACTGTGCAAGATGGTGAGTTGCATTTGAAGGAAACAGCTTAGTTGTGTGATCGGTGCCAACATCCGTTCGCTTGTGAGCAAATTAGAAGAGATGTAAAGTGTAACAAGCTGTCTGGCACACTCCCAAATTGGTGTCCTAATGCTACGAGAAACGTGGCTGCACGATGACGTAGAAGATACGTTTGTGGCCATTGACGGATTTGTAGTGCATCACGCTGACTGCCCATGTACACACAGGCACTGTAGGGGTGGCGTTATCACATACCTAACTTCTTTATGGGGTAAGTTGACAAAGATTTTTTAGTCATTATGCTGAAAACGTTTAAGAAGATTTTGCACCTACTGTCATCAAACATGTAGATTTTTCTTTATATGTGTTTGCCGTTGACTTTAATAGATTGGACAATAATTTTATTACCAATCTAGTATTGAAGAACATGGGTGTAGTCTGCAACAAGGTTACAAGCAAACCTGCACTCTGGGTATGTCAAGGAGTTAAAACATTTTCTGTTTCTACAACGGCACCGCTTGGAAGCTAATAAAATGCCGCGATAAAGTTGTCTACCATACTGGACGACAAAATGAAGTATAAAAATGTTGTTTTCTGAAAAGACCGCAAGTTAACGCAAAGACCGTACTTCCCCGAAACATTGAGCCACTAAGCGAAAATTCTGCCTCTACAAACTTCGACATATTTTACAACTGATGTATCAAAGGATTATAATCATTTAACCAGCTACTTGACGTGTTGCTTTAATATTTTTTCTTCTCTGGAAATCATTTTCATTCTCTCAGGTATATTTTCGTCTCAGTGCATCAAAAGACTGCGCAGACTCAAAGAAAAAGCTTACAAGCGAAAAGAAGCCGCTTCAGTAAAGTCCTTATCGGCTGACGTAATAAAATGAAACCGCCGCCTCAACCATATTTATATCCAAACTAAACATAAGAAGAATAATTGCCGATAAATATGGAAAATGATTAAGGACCTGAGTTGGGCAGTAAAAACCGTCACACACTGCTCTCGATGTGTAGAAATTAAACCGCAACTTCTGTGGTCATATAAATGATTATGCATTACACTTGCCATATTTATCGTTGGAAGTCTACCGACAAACGTCACTATGCATAGATAATTTAAGAGTTCATGAGGAAGTAACAAGTATACAGTCGTGCAAAACGTCTGGTCCAGATGGACTATCTCCTATAGTCCGCAAGGAATGTGCCAGTCTTAGCATAGCTTTTTTCTGAACTCTACACCGTGTGCCGAGATCAGCAGAAGAAGCCGACTGTTGGCGAATCGTCCGAATTACGCCTGTAACAATAGAGATTCTTCTAAGTGTCTGTGGTTTTGAAGACATTAGAATGAATCGTACTTGAAACATTACTTGTCCAAACCCACTCGAATGATCCTTTTCAGTTCGCTTATCGCAGTTTAAAGTCTCCTTTGGTCGCATTAGCCTTGTAACGCAACCGTGCTTTCATCAATCGAGAAAAAACCTTCACGCGGATCTGCTTCCTAGAATACAGCAATGCTTTTGGTTGTGTAAATATCGAGCTTCCGTTATAAGATCTGCTAGTTTCCGGGGATCAACCCTCAGTAGTATCATTTTTACCGACTACTTCGCCAATCGTGCGCAATTCACCAAGATAGGAAGGGAAAGAGCTCTACCTCACACACAACAAATTACGGTGTTATTCAGGGAACTAGCTTGTCCTACCTTGTCCACCTACATGAACTCTATTCCCGCTCCAATGAAGCTATCTTACTGAAGTATGCTGACGACTTGATGCTTGGAGTACACAATCACACCACAGCTTTATCTGCCAAATTACAACGCTTCCTAGACAACTTCACCGGAACCAAATGCTGCTGTCTTTAACTCAACTCATGAAAGTGTAGAGATGTTATTTGCTAGCTATCCAAGAAAGATATTTATCCACAGATCCGGACACACATCTCGCATTTTAATCTTGACAGTGTCGGTCTAAACATCTGTGCACTAGAGAAAAATCTCGGCGTTACACTAGGTCTGGATCGCACCTGGCACATCATGTGAAGAAACCGTTCACTAAAATCAGGAGAATTTCGTTCTAGGTCTCCCGACTTAGGTCTTTATCCGTGTCTCGTTACTTGATTCTATGGTTTTTCCCCGTATGCGTCATCCCGCACTGGACGTATTTCTCACCTGTGATATTTCCCAGACTCTTAAATGGGCAACGCAAAATGATCAACAGATCGCTGAAGAATTTTGCTGGGTGCAGTGGTGTTTCTATCATAGTTTATTGACATCATTGTTCCCAATCATGTTCACTCCTGCAAAAACCTGGCATCAAAAGACTCACTGATTCCAGTCACTCTCTCCAATCGCAATGAGGCTGGACCTTACCTTGGTGCGATGGTTTGTGTGCCTCAGCGATCCATTGAGCTATGCTGGGTGGTGCTTTTGCACCTTCAGAGTCCCTCATACAAGATTGGTCAATGGTTAGAGGCCAGACAAACTCAGCCTCCTGGTCCTCCAGGTTGGGGGTTGGAATGAGGGTGGCACCTTATTCCTTAAAAATGACTCCTTGTAGCCCAACGCCAAACCCGCTGCCTTGCTGTCAGGTTTTTGAACCAAAAGTTTTGATTGAGAACCCAATCAATCTCCTGTCTAGGCCTGGGCAACCTGACAGTATCCTGCCCACGCAATACTATGAATCTTACCCAAAACAAATTGCTGATGCTCTGGCCACCGCAGAGGATAATCAACGATGCCTTATCTGCTGCATGGAACAAAGTGGATAGGGTTTGGATGCTACTGCTCAAGCCTTCCCGTCTTCTTATTCCCCCTCTTACGCTTTTTCACTCTTACCGTCCCCTTCCAACTTCACTTAAATCCCCCAGTTTTCAACCCATCGATTCTAGGCCCTCCCCCAACATGCTTTGCTAGGCATTTACCTTCTAATTTCAACTCACATGTGAACGCAAAAGGTAACTTGTCTCCTGTCGACAAGCCCATGTCCAACCAAGCGGTCTATTCCAGTTCCTCGGTTTCCATTTGGAGCCCTCGATCCTCCTTCAGACTGGCATGCCTCAGAGTACGCAAACTACTACAAATCGGTCAACAGGAAGCACTTGCCCGAACATTGGAGACCTTCTCGATCGAGATCTGCTGCTTATCAGAGACTCGACTGCAAGACTCGAGCACTGTGCTCACTCTGCGATCTCCTTCAGGTGACGCAAGCAGTATTTTCTCATTGCGCCTATCCGGTGACGATGCAGATTCGAGCACCGGCCAAGCTGGTTTTGGCATTGCCCTGAGTCCCCTGGCTGAAGCTGCTCTGGTTGATTGGATTCCAATCAGTAGCCGGATGTGTGCGGTCCGATTGGCTGGCACGTTTAAAGCTTCGAAGTCGTGCGGGACTAATAGATGTCTATTCATCATCTCTGCCTATGTGACCACAAACTGTTGCGAGGATTAGACAAAGAACAACTTCTAAAGCCAACTGACCCAGCTCCTTCGCCACAGAAGAAGCACGGACACTGTTATGCTGGCGGGGGATATAGACGCACAAGTTGGAAAGTTGTCCACTGATGAACTGCATCTGGGAGATCAACACGGTGTAAGCTCCCGTAACGATAACGGTGAGTGGTTACTTCATTTGCGTGAAGATGCTCGTTTATTTCTTGCGAGCACTAATTTCCGACACAGCACCCACAGGAGGGTAACTTGGCGCCCACCAGCCTCGAACCAGCTTTGGACGCAGATCGATCACAATGCCATCAGTTACCGCTGGAGAGGCTGCATCCAGAATTGTCGCTCGATTTGGAGCACATGTGTGGACACTGATCATGCACTTGTATGTGCTGACATGCGGATGCGTTTTGGCGGACGCCGACGACGACGTTGTGAGCGCATTGACACCAGCCAATTGACAAAGCCAGCTGTTCTGAATGCGTATCGAAGTACGCTGTCATGCGAATTGCGTAATCGCTCACTAGAGACAATTGATGGTCACTGGTCACATGTTCACCAGACCTTATTAGCAGGAAGCAAATCCTCAGGTGGTATGCCTAATAGCCAACATGGACATTGGGAGTCTTCTCGGTCTCTGGAACTTATAGATGCTCGCCGGCATATTCCGGCTGGAAGTGAACACAATGAAACTCGCAAAGAGCTCCGGGCAAAACTCCGTGCTAGCCTGAAGAGAGACAGCGAATCTTGGTGGTCTGTTCGTGCGTCACAGTTGGAAGTGACCGCTGCCCTTGGCCACCATCGTAAGTTATTAGGTCTGATACGGGAAACGGGCAGCAGGAGACCTGGTGTTAGTGAAACAATTTGTGATGAGAGTGGACAGCCTATCCATAATTTGTCAAAACGTTTGGAGCGTTGGGCTGAGCATTTTGAAGAGCAATTTAATCGACTAGAATTGTTCGATTCGCCGACCAGTGATCGCTCTGCTCAGTGGGCTGTCCCTTTGGATCCATCCTCTCGCTCAGAAGTCGAACGTGAGATCGGACTGTTGAAGTTGAACAAAGCCAAGGGACCAGATGATTTTCCTCCAGCTCTCTTCAAATTCAAAAGGACTGCTCTTGTTGATGCTTTATATGAATTACTATTGAAACTGTTATGGTTCCCATCTTCAAAGGCAGATCGCGCTCGGAATGCGGCAACCATAGAGGAATCAGTCTGATCTCCATCGCCCCAAATTACTCGTCTCCATAATTCTTCACTGACTGACTGGCGCTCGTGAAAGCCAGATTCATGAGGAGCAAGCCGGGTTTCGTCGTGATCGTGACTGCATCGACCACATCTTCACCTTGCGTCAGTTGTTGGAGCACTGTCACACATATTGGCGACCCAACGTAGTCGTGTTCCTCGACATGAAAAGTGTCTTCGATTCGGTTGATCAATGTGCCCTTTGGAATTGTTTACTCAGGAAAGATGTGCCCGAGAAGTATGTAAATATTATCCAAGCATTACATGCGCGTAGCACGGGCAGCGTGATGGCTTACGGCCAGCTGTCGTCACCTTTCAGTATCCCCAGCGGTGTGAGACAAGGATGCTAACTGTCACATTTCCTTTTCAACTTCGCTATTGACGAAGTCATGGAGATTGCATGTACGGTACATGACTTGGAAGGTGTGGAGCTACTCCCAGGAGAACGACTTATTGACTTGGAGTATGCAGACGACATTGCTCTCATCTGTGACAGCTCCCAGACGTGCCAAGCCGCGCTGGACAGATTAGCACTGGCTGTCAGCCGCTTCGGGCTTTGCTTTGCACCATCGAAGTGCAAAGCGCTCCTCCAAGATTGGCAGGGATCGCCTCCTGCGCTGACCCTTGGTGGGGATCAGCTAGAAGTCGTTCAGAAATTCAGTTACCTGGGAAGTTGTATCAGCGCCCTTGGGATGGAAGACGAGATCAACAACCGCATAGCAAAAGCTCGGAGTGCTTTTGCTAAACTTCGCTACCTATGGCGGCGGCGCGACATTACTCTCGCCCTGAAGGGTAGAGTGTACATTGCAGTGGTGCGTTCTACCCTACTGTACGGTTGCGAAACCTGGCCCCTAAGATCGGCCGACATGGAGAGGCTAGTTACGTTCGACCAGCAGTGCCTTCGCAGTTTGCCTCATACCTGGTGGGAACACCGCGTGAGTAACCAGCGTGTTCGACGCCTTGTTTAAGGCCCAGGAAAAGGGAATGAACGGCTCAGCAAGGTTATTTCACGCACCAGGCTCCGATGGCTGCATTACGTGTTGCGCATGCCAGCCCACCGGCTCGCTCGACGTGCGTTGTTTGCTCACCGGGGATGTGGATGGAAGAAGAGGAGAGGTGGCCAAGCGATGATTTGGTCCAGAGGAATGAAGTCCCTCAATTCGGAGCTAGCCTCGGTTGAAGGGTCTTAGCTCCCTGGTTGGCGTCCAAATGACGGTGAACACGTTTGGTTGGATGCACTTGCTGATACGGCAAGGAGCCGATCTCAGTGGCGTTCCTGCTGTGTTTCTGTGTCCCTCCCCATCCCGTTTAGCCTCCCCTCCATCTGCGATCTCATTTCGTAGGGTAAAACAATAGTCTTTTTTGCCTAGTGGCTGGCTGGTAACTTACCGGAACGATGCCTATCCGGAGCTGGTAGCTCAGCTGGCATGCAACTGTCATATTTATTTTTCCTTTATTTATTATATGTATGTATGTATTTCCTTTATGTATTGCGGTACAATGGCGGAGGTGTTTCACCACCTCTAGCTGACATGTATAATGATGATTATGTCACCCTCTCCAATTGGCATTGTCGAAAATTATCTCAACTTCTTCGACCAGGCAAACGTACAAAGCCGCACACGGGCTTACGCTACGTCAGTTGTTCCCTATTTGTCATGTTTTCTGAGAGAATAAGCTATAGTCAGGCAGGAAGGTATTGACAGACTGAATCAATGATATCACTATTGGTGGAGAACCGTACACATTTTTCATATGTTCAGTTGCTTTTATTTATGCTTTTATTAGTGTGTGTTGTAGCTGAATATTCACTCTGCATGATTGTATAAAGCGCAATTTTGACTTGGCTTGACTTGCATATGTTTATCACGGCTGCTGAAATGATATTCGATAGCAGCTTAAGGATTAGTGGATGAAGTTTGTCTGGTCCAGGGTGAATTGCACCATCGAGATTGACGAGTAGCTGATACCAGTCGACTGCATCATATCGTAGGCTGTTGACCCAGATTAAAACATTATGCGCCAGTACTAGAACAGCCGCCGGTTTAGTGTAAAATACGGTTAGGAAGTGAGAAGCCAAGGCGTCTGCGTGCTCAGCGCTTGAAATGAGCATCTATCCGTTCAAGCACTTCCGTCGAAAGGAGACTGGACCTTAACGTGATGCGATGACTTGCTTACCTCCTTAACCCATTGACCTATATAGGGTGGCACCTGTAGGCACCTTGAAAGATACTCCAACCAGGTTGGTCAATGGTGAGAGGTCAGATAATTTCAGTCACCTGGTTCTCCAGATTGGTGGTTCGAAATGGGATGGCGTCCATTTCTGTAAAACTAAATAATTGCCATCTCCCATTTGGCTTGCGGACAGGCTTTTGAGCCAAAGGCTTTGGATGAGGACCTTAATCATCCTCCTATCTAGATCTGGGTGCTCTGGCAGTATTCCAGCTCACACACAACCCTGCCGTTTTCTACAAAGATAAACATCGGTCGTCACGCAGATCTTCAAGGGTCGCCTTATCTAATGCATACAGAAGGGCGGATAAGCGGAAACCTGCTATTGCTAACGCCTCCCATTTTCCACCTATTTCTCTTACTCCTATCTCGACTTGCATTACTAACCTTCCTTCTATAATTCCCAGCTAAATTGACAGCAATCGAATTGCCACTGCAGTAGAACCATCTACAGCCACCATCTTACAACAACCATCTGACGACTATCAGCAACAGTGCCGTCAAAGGCCACACTGTCCCGTTTCCTTGGCGACGTTCAACCTTCACCCTCTAAGACAAGTACGTCAACAGGCTGCACTCACACGCACCTTGGATACACTGAGTATTGATGTGTGTCGTGTGTCCGAAACTAGGATCAGTGACCCTAACGGGGTGGTTGAGTTAACGGCACCCGGCTTATCATCTCGTTATTTTTTGCACGCCTCCGGAAACACCGATGCAGCTGTCAGGGATCAATCTGTTGTAGGCAGCATTCTAAGCTCCAAGTCTGAGCCACCGTTGGTTGATTGGATTCCGGTGAACAGACGTTTATGTGCAGCCCATTTGACGACATGAGCTAAGGTTGATTCACGAAGTCGTACAAAACGCTGTTTGTTTGTGATTTCCGCTTATGCTCCTACCGTGCACTTCTAATGCTGTCAAGGACACATTTTATCACGAAATGAACGCGCTACTACGCAGTGCTACTAGTTACCATAGTACTTGCAGGCGATATGAAAGCACAAATAGGGCGTCTGAGCTCTTCAGAAACTTAGCTGCGTGTTAATTGTGGGTTTAACTCCGAACGGACTGACAACGGTGAGCGTCTGCTGCAACTATGAGAGGAGCACCGGTTGTTTCTTAGTATCATTGCTTTTCGACACAGTGGGCTCCACTTGGCGTCCTCCTGTAGCTGGCAAACTATGAACCAAAATTGGCTACATAGCCATAAGTTACAGGTGGTATGGTTCCATTTTGCAATGCCGCTCCTACTGGAATAACTGCGTCGACTTTGATCATGCCTTGTTACGCTGTAGTTTCTCCAGGAAGTTTACCGAGAGGCGCACTAAGCGTCCTCTTTGATTAACAACTGCAAAATTGTCTCGGTCATCGGTCATGCAAGCCTATTAAGACGCACTTCATACCAAATTGTCTTGTTTCAATCGCACTAAGCTTCAATGATATAGGGTCTCGGCCGCCGTGAACGATGCAGGTGCATCTGCTTGTGTCACTATAAATCGTTACCGCACCAGTCACCGGATATCCCAAATGTCGATAAACCTGTTAGAATCTAGAATAAATCTCTTGGCTGGCTCTGAGCACAATGTGACCAGACGTTCTATTAGGCGCGAACTAAAGCGGAGCTTACGTGCTGACAAGGAAGCCTGGTGGACATAACAGGCACAAGGAATGGAAGAGGTAGGAGCAGTAGACAATTACCACAAGCTCTTCCCGCTGATCCACACCACTGGTCCCAGGAAACCAGGCGTCAGTGAAATAATCAGAGACAGTTCGGTTGCGCTGATACACGATAAAGAGCTCCGTATGGCTCCTTGGGCGGAATGCTTTCAAAATCTGTTCAGCTGGCTCCCTGGTCCAGGACCCCTTCCAACTCAGGTGATGCAGGACGAGCAATGGACAGTTAGTTTAGAGCATCTGTTGGAGACCGAGGTCCGAAAAGCAATCACAGCCCTCAATCGTTTTTGTGCCGCTGGCGTGGGTTCCCTCTTACCTGCACTAGTTAAGGATGAAGGTGAGGTCCTCTGCAAAGCACTGATCTCTCTATTCTAACGTATCTGGAAGGAAGATATTGTGCCGGTTGATTGGAGCGAATCGATTATAGTGGCAGTATAAAAGACGGTAAACGACTCAGACTGTACTAACCACAAGGGTATTAGAATAAGGGCAGTTGTGACAAAATTACTGGCCTCGATTACCATTCGTCGCCTTACTGTAGCACGGGAATCTCGGATTAGGAAAGCGCAGGCCGGTTTTCACCCAGTAAATGGCTTTATCGACCACGTGTTTACTTTGCAGCAAGTGGTACATTAACGCCACGCATACCGCAGACCGACAATAGCTATGTTCCTTGATTTCAAGAGTGCGTTCGATACAGTCGACTGATCGATTCTGTTGGAAATACTTGCGCGGAAAGGTGTTCCCACGACGTAGAGGAACATCCTACGTGCAGTATACTCGAACACTACAAGCCGCGTTTCGGTCTACGGTAAATTCGCAGATGGCTTTCCGAGCACAAGTGGCTTTCCCCAGGGTTGTCCAATTTCCACAAGTTTCTTCAATTTCCTCGTGGAATGTTCCCTTGCGGAATCTCACGATGCAGGCGTTGAACTGCTTCATGCTGAAAGGTTAGGTGATCTGCATTATGCGAACGATATCCTTTTGCTTTTTGAGTTTGTTGCAGCAACACAATCAACCCTGAATAGCCTGTCCAGTGGTCCCATTAGTTGTGATACGCTTCGATCCTTCATAGTGTAAAGTGTTGCTGCAGAAACACCAGACACTTTATGACTCCTTGACCCTTGCTAACGAGGAACTTGTGCTAGTTGATCGATTCAGTTATCTTAGTAGCTGCCTCAGCAACAATGGGCGCAAAGAAACTGACGTCAGCTCACCCATTGCAAAGGCCAGAGCTGCCTTCTTGAACCTGCGGCAGCTTTGGCGACAGAAGGGAGTTTCCCTTCGTCCGAAAGGCTGTGTATACAGGGCAGCATTGAGGGCCGTTCTGCTTTATGGCAATTAGACTTGGCCCGTTCCGTCTGAAGATCTGAGCCGCCTACAAGTTTTTTTATCATCGTGGTTTGTGAAGCATTGCTATTGTCGGATGGCACAAGCATGTCCGCAACCATGATGTCAGTAGGCGAGTATTAGATGGTGATAATCATGCTAGCTCCCTCGAACAACAGATAGCACTGAATAACTTGCGTTAGCTCTGGCGCCTGCTAAGTATGCGTGGTCAACGCTTACCTAAGAGGGCCTTTTATAGTCTGCCAGGTGTAGGGTGGCGCAAGGCTCGAGGTGGACAGAAGTTGACTTGGCAGCAGGAAGTGGAGTTAAAGACGACCAAACTGGGCACCTCTGGTCCGTCTCGTCTTCCGGGCTGGAGTCCACGTGACTCACCTTGTGCTTGGCTCCAGAGTTTACAGGACATGGCTCGCAGTAGGCCCCAGTGGCGCGCCTGCTGCCGTCTCCTAATCAGATTGCCTGTTTAAAGTGTGTTTGCTGCTGTGTTATCTGTGGGGTAATGGTTGATTATGACGCGTGACAGTGAAAGCCTCAAGGAAGCTGTCTGGTAGATGTCGCTTTATCTTTGCACAGTAGCTAGCTGTTTGTGACGGTATGTTGTCTACACAAGGTGTAGGCGCCTTTACACTGAATATTTGTTTAGGGCATTAAGGTGCTCCAATAATTCCCCCGTCTCTCCCTCTTGTTATTTTTATTTCATGGTTCATCATGGTTGTGTGGCAGAGAGACATCAGTTCAAATGTCTGATATACAGCCGTTTTTGATAGGGATCACATTCATGATCTCTAAGACCGGTAAGCAGTTCACTGGTTCCAGTTGTCGTTTCAAGCAGGCAAATATACTCATGGGGAAGTTTTTGACCAAGAATGCTAGCTGCTCGTTAAACTGCCGGTATATCTTTATTAGTACAGCCTTTCAAATGTTTTGCCCTTTCTTGTACACCGTGTAATTTTCAGCACAATCGGACACGATGTATCAGTCTTAAAGTTTGCGACGTCATCGCTCTAACTATTAACATTCCTTATCAAACCAATGCGGTTTTGCAGGTGGAACTTTTGAATACCTCAAGTGAACCAACCAAGTACCCAAAAGTTAAGGTTCCCTTTTATTAATGATAAAGGTATTACGGTTTTTAAACCCAGAATTCAAATGCACGCGTGTTAGCACAAACGCAATAATTTTAGTATAACTAAAAGACCATTTGAATTGACGTACATTTTGCAAAGGGAAACCAAGTTTATATATCCCGGAGTTCTTGCGGCAATGAGAGTATCGAATGGGCTTTCCGCATTTCCTTAGGTTTAACAATTTCTCTCTCGGAAGAAGTTACACAGGCGCTTTCAAAATTGGTATACGGTAGGTGCGACAGCAAGGGGAGTATGGTAAGTAAGGCGAAGTTTCGTGGCCAAGCTCTTGCTGCTTCCGTAGGGTCGTTTGTGCGACATGCTGTCTTGAGTTATCATGACGAAGAATTGGTTTATTTCTGTTGATCAGTACCAATCACCTGTGTTGAACCTTTCATTGCATTTTTACACATTGTTGACAACCCTTCTCCGCGGTAATGGTTTCCTCTGGATTCAGAACGCCGTAATGGATGAGACCAGCTGCAAACCACCAAACAGCCATCATAATCTTTTTCGGTGCAATTTCGGATTTGGTTAGGGTTGTGGAACCTGATGGTGATCTAACCATTAAGATTTTTGCCGCCGATTGTTGTAAAGGGTTGACCTTTCATGGTAAGTCACATTCCGACCAAGTAAGTGGATGTTTTTATTGCTCAGAAAAGGGCAGACTGCACACCAAAAGGACGATTTCTTTGATTTTCATTTCGTGCGCACCCATTTATCAAGATTTTCGACAATCCAATCTTCTGCGTATGTTTTAAAACTCTCACATGCAATACTGCTAAGTCACCAACAAGATCCGGACTAGTTTTACGCTGAGCCACTTTAACTAAGGCCCTTAATTGGTATTTATGCAACTCCAGAGGCTGTCAAAACGCCCATCTTCAAGCCTCACATAACATTGTCGAAATTTTTGAAACATGCTTTGCGCAGTACGGTTATTACTGGGTCCAGTACCAAACGCACTGTTTATGTCATTGGCTATTTGCGCCCCATTGCGATCAAGTTTAATTTGGTAAAACAAATTGTGCGAGTTTGTCTTCTGTCCATGTTGCATTGGATGTTCTGTAAATATCTAAACGCCTCTTTATGAGGTAAACTTTTACTGGTTTTAGATAGAAGGCGAAATATTTTTTCAAATGATATAAAGGTCAGAGCAATTTATTAAAAGTTGCTCAAAAGCAGCTGTTAAAATAGAAATATCAATAAAATCGCGATACCCTTTTATCAACCTATTATTAAGTATTTGGTTGACAGCATCCTCGCAATATCATTTATGCAATCTAAGAACAAACAAACTCCGAGTATTAAGCCCTGTGTTATGCCTCATTAGGATTCGCCTAGATAGGGTATGATACTGCGAGCCCTCACATTCAGGTGAGGTTGGACGAGAAATTCGCCTATCCATCCCCGAACGGGATCGCCTGCTTTGTGATTCTGAAGCTTGTGAAGTGGATTGCGATGTTCCAGACTGCCAAATGCTTATGGGAGATACATTTAGGTGACATCTGCCTCTAAGCCAGTGCCCACAGATTCTGTCCCGCATTCATGAGCTATCAAAATGTCCATTATACATGACCGATTCTAGCATAATCCATTCTGCTCCGGAGTGAGAATTTTGTTACTTTTTAGATACCCCATGGGCTTCGCAGCTACAAGGGACTCCATGAGCTTGGAGATTACGGGAACTAGTATTATCGAGCGATAACTTCTTGGTTCTGCACACCTACCACTTTTGTAGAATAGATTGATTATCCCTTGATTCCACATCGTAGAGACGTGCGTCTCTTTGAGACATTACTGAAAGAGTATTGCTAGTTGTTCAGTTATACTCCTAGCAGCCATCATCAGTGCCTTTGGACAATTGTCGATTGCAAAAGGGACCTGTACTCGCGCAAGGATATCTTCCGTTTCAGTAAAGCCGTGTTTGAAATAGTATGTGGCTACATGGAACAAGTGAACGATTGCGTATTACAGGTGAAAAACAATGGTTAACAAGTCTCAAAGGTAGAAATTATTGACAAAACAAACATTTGTGTTAGACCCACCAAATATATGTGTAGAAGAGCGGAAATTTAAAAGTGATAAAAATTACAAAATCCGTAAATTTTGGAACCACGCCGTCTTTCTGCGCTATGCAGCGACCAGGCTAACACAATTATAAAAGGAAATACGAATCGGATGATGAGACGTTAATATTTTTAAATGTTGTTATATTAAGCGTAGAGATAACATAATTCAGGAGAGTCTTTCACGGCTGTCACAAGCCAAAGAGAAGCACTTTTTACGACATTCCAGCGGATATACTGTATGGGTAGTTTCGAAGGATGACCTAGTTGGTTGGTGTTGTTGTTAAGTTCCAGCCGTGGGTGGCAAAGGTGGTTTGGGTTCTACAGTAGCTGATACATCATTATGAAATCTCCCCACAAACGTCGATATTGACTGTTGTGCTTTCTTAGAGACTTCAGACTAAGCTGGTATAGGGAATGGAAGAGGTCTCTAACATTCTCGGCTGCTCTTCGTTTATGAGTTTCGGCAGCAACGACGTCATGTTTTCCGTCACGCGTGCAACACTTAGATGGTATTTTACACATGGGGTTGTAAGTAACCTTCAAGCATTTGTGGGATGACTGACGGATGAAATCGGCCGCACTCTCTGCTGAGGCCAAATATTTAGTTGCCGGGTCTCGATGTCTAATTTCCTTGTTGCGGTCATCCGAGATCGTTTTGTACTAGTAAAATAGATCACGCAGCTGAGTGGTCTGTTGCAAGGTGTGGTCACTAAGCTTGTAGACACGCACCGGCTGATGATGCAGGCTAACAAACTTATGCTTAGCAGTGTATAACTGGAGCATGGTCCTGGTGGTACATCGATGAAGACAATCCAAGTATTGTTAGAGGAAATCGTGGGCCTCCTTGCTGTTAATCGCTCTCCATATTTCAACATAATAAGGAAAAAAATGAAAATTGAGTAGACAACTCTTCACAGGTCGTAAAGCAACACCAAGAATAAGCGCAACCCCAGCGGCATTTCGTCTTAATCTGGATGGAGATTTATCCTCTATTATGCATTTGAAGTCTTTGTTTTGAATAAACTTTCCAATCAACCAATAACTAAATCTTCAATTGCATAGCTCTATGATCTTTAAAGCAGTATGCGAAGATCTAGGTGGTCGAAAACCTTGGAGAAATTCAGATAGATGACATCGGATCCGACACCTCCATCAGCAGATTGGCAGTGCATGACCATTGTTGACGGAAGCCATGCTGCCCTGGTGCCATGAATTTGCATTTTTTCAGGTAGTCCACCAGAGCCACAGTGACAACCGCTTCATAAAAGTTTGAGATCACATGGAGATGTTTTAGGACTATCTTGATCCCCAAATGTCTCACAGTGAAACCTCTGGACAGCGTCTACATCTCTGCAAAGATTGTATTTCTTGCTGCCAAGGCCTTTCTGAGACAGCGGATTCAGCTAGTGACCAAACTTTTGAGCGAGATCCGCATGGATGCGAATCGACTGACGCTGGATTTACAGACCGCCATAACACCTCAAGATAACAACCGAATTTTCAAAGTCAAATGGAAACAAGGCAGGAATAAAAGAAAAGACAAATTGTTAATTCCGCATGTTTAAAACCTGAACATCCTAATTCCATCGGTCCTGAGGACAGTTCCCGGTCTATTGGTAACTATTGCAATATAGTCCCTTTATCAGATAGAGTGTTGAAGGAAACGGAATGTAGATTGTTGGAGAAAGGTTTTACCTTTATCCTTAATAAATCTAGGATATATGCCAAAGCGATTATTTGCAGCTTTTGTTGCCCGGTGACAAAGTTGCCCACTGCGAAGGCAGAGAACATTTGGGCACCTTAAGCAAAAAACATTAAGTTTCAGCAAACGGGTGGGCCAAATGTTTCGCAAACTGCACGTATCGCATTAACTTACTTAAAGGAAGATCGCAGAGTTGTACTTACAAAGACTGATTACGGGAATACCCTCGTTGTAATGAACGGGTCAGAATATCTGAAGAAATGGGGACATTTAGAGACGGGTTCATATAGAGTAGTTGTTGATAAGACCGTGGCGTCAGTAAAAAACAACAGTAAAACTGAGGCTGGTAACTACTTAAAGACCGTGGTTGAGGATTCAGGGGCAGGCAAGTGGTACAGTCAACAACCGAAATCGACTTTCCATCCGAGGGTTTGTGGCTTGCCAAAATTCCACAAACACGAAGTTCCCTTATGGCCCGCAGTCGAAGGCATAAGCGCTCCGAACCGTTAACTGGCTAGATAGTTGGCAAGACTATTGCACCTCTAACATGGCGAACGAATACATTCGTAAAAATACTTATGTCTTCGCACAAAAGATAGCAAGTCTCATAATCGTATCAGATGTGTTGTTGGTAAGCCTGGATGTCATCTCAGTTTTCCCCAATGTACGCGGAGAATAGGCGCTAGGATTAACAAGACATTGTCTATATGCAGAATTCACTCTGGGTGATCGGACGAAACTTACCGTTAATCAGATTATAGCGGGTATGACAGTGTGACTTAATATGCCTTCGTTTTTCAGTAGAAGCTGTACAGGCAGGAACAAGGTCTCGTCATTGGATCGCCAATATCCCCTGTACTGGCCAACTTGCATGTGGAAGGCTACGGGAACAGGGCGCCAACAAACACCATTAACGCACCAAAGGTTTGGTGGCGCTATGTAGAGGACAACTTCGTACTCGTTAAACGGGATAAGAAGGACAAGTTGCTTGATCACTTAAACTCTATTGATGAGAGGATCTCGTTTACAATTGATTTGGGAACTTGTAGCGGTACAATATCATTTCTTGATCGCCTTGTTCACAGGAATGAAGGAAATTTAAGGAGGACAATACATAACAAGCCAACAGATGCTGATGGCGTACTCTACCACACTACAGGTCATCCGAAACAGGTTTATGCTGGGATAGCCTAAATGCTGTTATATAGAACACAAACTCTGCGCGATGATGGAGGACAAAATAGCTGCGCGTAAAGTCGCAATGAGTAAACTGTTAGAAAGTAGTTACCCACGGCTGTTAGTCTAAAACCAATTGTATAAAGTGCTAAACCGGCAATCAAGACCCGCAACCGTGTGTAGGGACGACCGGAATTCCTTACAAGGAAAGCACTCCGAAAGTGTTTCGGAGAGTATTCAACAAAGAAAATTTAAGGGTGAATTTCAGCGAGGTCTAATGCTATCTTCGCACTGGTATACCTGGTATACCTTCTTCCCAAGGATAGGAGGAATAAGTGTGTTTATGAAATTAAACGTAAGGGCTGTGCACATGTGTATATAGGTTAAACAGCGAGTGAATTACGAGCTTCAGAGTATAGGAGACACATTGCAAGACGGCCAAGAAACGAGTTCCAAAACCTTGCAATATTAAGAGACTCGCCCGTGGCTGTGCGCACATTAGACACGGGTCACCAGATAGAGTTGGAAAACGTAGAGATCATTAGGTGGGCATACGATCAACACCTCACCGGTTGATTGCAGGGACGGTGGAAATTGCAAACTCTGACGACTACGTTAATAGGTGAAAGGGGTAGAACACTCTATTGGGTGGGGAGGGATCTTAAGCAGTCCATCCTGATGAGCATCGGTGCGTGGATCAGATTGGGAACTGCAAACCGACGCCCTTTGTCAACACTATGGGCTTAACTGTCAATGCCATGAGGTACAAAAGACCATCTGGACTATTCCCACGGTGCTTGAACTACCTGAGGTGACATCACGACTTGGTACCTAATAGCACTTTGGCTCAAATCTCCGGTAACATGGTTGTCGCCCCTGTTTGTCATAAAATCCCACTCCAATTGCACACTGATTCACCTGGTCTGACGAGCTCTTGTGTCAAGGGCGAAATATTACCAAACTACCATACCAACCGATTGTTTCCAAACCGCTGTGAATTAATGTCAAATTGATCGGTTCCAAGTGTCTTCCAAGAATTCAGCCCTTTATTGCTCATCTCATAGGATATTAACGTAAGTTGGCTTTTCCCGGCACAGCACACATTCTTTTCATTGAGCACATTATGTAATCTCTCAGTTAACTCTTCTCGCTCACTCCTAACCGTCTGCTCATCTCGCTCTTAAAAATGGCACTACAGACTTAGCTGTAGATGTTGTTCTACAAGTCCACGCCCGTTGGCAGTAGCAATCTTTCGGATTCTTTTTCAAACAGGGACAGGGGTGCGGTATAGGAGTTACAACCCCAAGCGCACCATCAAAAGCAGCGGAAAGGTCTTGTCGATTCATTTGCTAGGTTAGCCATGTGTTTCAATCCAATGAGCCCACCTGACTGCGCACCACTGATGCATTCTACGCCACAACCAAATAATAAATATAAAGAAGCCTGGACCCAGCTAACTCTACACACCCGCTTTCGCTCTGCCCTTATCAACTCAAAATAGTACCCTAATCGCACATCCTCACTTCGTCTTCCAACTGGTATACCAGTCGAGATTTTCCCTCCCACATAGTAGTGGAAAACCCTAGTATTATACGTGAAACTGTTACTCATTCCGTAGTTTGAAACACTGGATTTTATTATTTCTTATATCTTCCGACCATGGACTTGCTTTCACGATCATACGTCCCATTCACTTGCTTTCTCCATGTGAGTCGCCCTCTTACGGTGATGTCTTGCTTAATTGCCATTGTATCGTTTATTAATAATACGCGTTGACCGCCAACCGATCTCAATGTTCTTGTATTTGACAAGCCACTTACGTGCCACCGCGTTTGACTGATATCTTACTAGCACCCTAAAATTCTGCTGAAATCATTCGGCGCCATGAAATCGCGTGCTTGATTCCACTTGCTATTTCCACTGATATCTCAAAAACAATGTTTGCTTCGGTACTAACAGTCAATGCATATCGACCAACCTGTATCCTCTGACATTCTACGATTCTCTGCATTTCCTTTTCTCATAACGTATGAGAACAGAATACCTGAAGGGATAGTGGCCTACCTATGGGTGTCAGCAGAAAGATGCAATATATACAAATTCCATATTTTATGACACGGAACCACGCTTATCTTATCTTTAATCTGTATTATCAGAGATACGATTTTAAGCATGGTGCCGTTTCATATACGGGTGATTTATTCACAATTCCTAACGCGAAGAGACCATACATGTATATTGTGGTCACTCACTTTGCATATGTGACATGAACTTGCGAAGTAAAACGTCGCTGTGCTACATGACTAGTGTCATTGTTAGTCATGGAAATCCAGTGCTTTTAAAGTTAGCAAATGTTCTGTGCAGCTCTGGCCATTAACATCAATCACATCTGCCGTTATGTCGTGAATCATATGTATGAAACCGCCAATCATGCGGATGCGGTCTGTCTGACAACTTTTCATTACCTTATATGGTCGGTCTTATTGATTGTATCATTTGACTCGAACTTGTCTTCGTTTCTATGGCCATACGTCTCAACCTCTCGCGGTTAAAGCACTGTACTTTTGCTCGGTCAAGTTGTCCCCATAAGCCAGAGAATTTAACGGAATGGCAAAGAGGTTTCTCTGCGGGATGAACACGTTTAGACGTTACGCAGCTACTTTGAGCCTTGCGTGTAACACTCACTTGCGCGGGTGTGTAGGTGAGTGTATAGCCCAGCGCCTTCAGCCAATTTTGTCTCAGACGCACTAAGTTGCGTAACCTAAGTCCTAGGCGTGCAAGTAGGACGCTGCACTGCCTACCTGGTACGTTGTCGGTGGTCGATGCACCAGGTGGGCCTATCCAAGTTAGCGATTCCCACCAATTAGAACGATAATTTACTTTTGAACGGCTAATAAATTGGGATAACGAGCCACAGCCAAGTTTGCTGTGTGATTGTGCACGAGTAGTTCAGGCAAACACAATGGCTGGATTGTGTGCGTGTCACTCAATAGAGGCGGACAAGTTAATACTGAAAACGTACGAGGAGGGAGAGATTGGCTTCGGGTTGCTTGACCATTGAAACTGAATGTGAAAACTTACCGCAACTGGATACGGGTGAACGAATCGACGGAACCGATGAGGCAGCACAGGAGTGCCCGTTGCAGAGCACTGTGTCATAATCACATCAAATCTCTGGTGGAGTAGGTTTCTGCGGTGCTCACCGGTATGCTTGAACTCCTACGTTTGCGGCTGAAGGTGGAGTTCAAAATTGCAGTACTTACCAGCATAGCCTCAAGATATTAAATGTTAGACTTATAAAAACACAGAAACTTCACACTATTCCCGAGTCCATGAACACGATGGGGAACAAAAGGCGACGCTGTCCGTACGTTTTGCAGCTCATGGATTACGAAGGGGAAGGAAGGCAACCGGTGTGTACTGCTGAGACTCACTTAAACTTACTTTGCTCCTGCACTACTTTCCGCTAACGACTTGGTAATCCAGCGCGAACAGCCTGGAACCGAATGTTTGTCAGCGCCATGACAAATAACGGCCAGATAGCGTGTTCGATTTTGAGAGTTACACCAAAAAAAGCTGCGCTGGCTGGTTGCGACAACTTGACGATACCAAGAGAGCAGTGCTTGAGGAAAGTTGCATTCTGAGTTGTGACTACCTGCTCTGTGATACCCAAATGGATAACACTTTCATCGAAGAACCATACAGATCTGATAGACTTCTATGGCTCGTGCCAAACTTTCAAGCACTCAGTCGCATGGAGGACACCTGATGCACAATAAAAGCACATGTAAAATAGGCAATGACGGGACAGTCCTCCATGACGTGCCTGGGGACCGCCATTCTCATCTGTGTGTGCGGTACGCAGCTACGCCCACGCGCAAGGGCTACAGTTTATGTCCATTGTTAATGACCAATTCGGTGCGTAGGTAACCATTAGCCCTTTTCACAGTTGTACATAGCTTCAGTAAAGCAATTGGTAAACAATGGAACAAGGGGTCATCCATGTACTTGAACGCGGAGTCTCAACACGAAATGAAAAATAGTGCGTAGATGTGTACACGACGATTCGTTTCCAAGTTCCGGCGACACTGTTGCTCTAACGTAGTTTTACTATAGTTCAGGTTCCCATGGCAGATTTCAGCTACACCGAGTCGCTCCCATGACATTTCGCAAAACAGGCGAGCATAGAAGAGGACCAGATGATCCCATATGTTGTGCTGGAAACGGATAGGAAATACCTATCGAGCTCTTCCGAGTATTTCTGAGGGTATACGCGCGCAATTCAGCCTTTTTCTACAACACATCCTTCATTTTTGTAAACAAATGAGCTACACAGGATTACTGACACATACCTTCACCAATGGTATCGTCAATGTGCCTCGTTGGTACTGGTCGATAATAGTTTTATGTTGGGTGGAAGTGTCGTTGCTGCAAATTCCATGCAGACAGGGTTATTGCTAGTTAGACCTACATCACTCCAGTTGAAAGCAGTCTCCAGGAGATACTTTTAATGCATCTTTACTGACAGTGATATCCAGTAATGTCGCCAGGCTTGGTAACTGCGCTTTAGTAGTGAAAACTCCTAGTAACCTCATCCAGCACCGGACGCTAGCCATAAAGTCTTGGGAGAGAATTCACGGGGATTTTGATGGCAAAATGCAGGTGCAGTGTTTCGTACTTGTGGTTGATGCGTAACCCAAAAAGGCCAGTTGCGTACGTTATCATCACAATCGCGAGAGCGGCAAACGTAGGAAAATAAAAACCGTCAGTTGGACAGTTCGGTTTAGCGAACACGTTGTTTTTCGATAACGGGACAAAATTTATCTCTAATATGTAGATGGCATTAATCACTGCGGATCACCTCTGAAACATTCCAAGTTCAACCCGTACGTTCAAGGATTCGATTGTATTTAATGCGTTCACTACTGAAGCTGTGGACGAAGGACCTGCCGTGCCGATCATGCAGCTGTTTCTATTGAGATATTCGTCTCTGCATAACCCCGCTTCACCAGGCGACTAATCTCATGCAGAACTTATTTTCCAGCTTGAAATCCGTCTACTAATCCATGCACTTCATACGAAGGCTACGCAACCGCCACTAGCCTCAAGCTTGAACTCACTTTGACTTCCAGAATATTTATTGTACACATTGGATACAAGGCCCAGCCACCTAACCTGGCAACCTCGAGTGGTATGTTAAAGGAACCTCGCGTTGCCGCAAGAGGTGTTTATCCGGCCGCGCTTATGTTGGTCCATTAATCAGTTACGAAAACGACCGATCAAATCCACGATCACTTCCTCTACCGAGTTACTGTTTTGTTTATTGCTGATCACGTTCGAACCTCCAAACACCGTGAAGTTCAATGAATCAACGAAGTTGCGTAAAGAGCTGTACCATGGAGTCATTTGTAGATTCATGCGCACAGCTCAACTGGTCTCACCTTTGTAGGTGATCCGGGGACTGCATTCCTACAAACCGCGAGAACAGCGTGATTTCTATGAGAGTTGTTAAGTCTGTAGCGCCGGCATTTTAAAAGTACTACATCGTCGCGCTCTTTTGGTCATGAATTACTCTCTTACCCATAGCTTGTGCATGATGCCGACGATCAGGCCAGGTCCCTGCCTGGCACACTGTTTCGTTGCCTCATACTGTCCGCCTTCTCACCTGTGATATGTGAATTAAACTTTGCTCAATACATTGTCCAGGGCGGTAAAGTCTCTGTTTAGACGGCACTTCCTCCCATCTAGCTCGGTTATAACAGCCTATACCCGAACCATTGCAAATAGAGCTTGTTAAAGTCAAATTTGCTGTCAGCGCGATCACTGTGTACAACGTGACCTCTACTAATTGGGGAAGAGTCCCTCACTTTACCGTGAAAAGCATTATAATTACTAAGTACAGTTGAGCTGGAGTTACATTAGCTTGGTGCCGCACACCCACAAAATGCCCATATGCCTCCTCCACCGGCGAGCAATATGTGCTGTTGCTGCCTATCGGAGAGATATGTGTTCTACTACGGACGTTCTCCGAAGACAGAGTGGTCAGCCAACATGTTACTGGAAAGCTGTTGGACAGCACTTTTTTCCTGCCATTTCTTATTGGGAGAGCACATCCAACACATGCTAGTGGATCCGAAACTTGAGGCTAATTATCGGATCAATATGTTTAATCCACATGGCTATCAATATGGTGAGGCACCGCCTGCGCTCTTGGGTATGTCATGAATGAGTATGGGATAATTTTTAGCCTACAAATATGTATCGTCTAACGACAACGACTCTACCGGTCAAGAGCCTTTTGCAAGTTGGTCAAAGCATAATCTATGACCATCTAGATCGTCGTTTATACAAAATTGCAGACAGAGCATTCTTTTCAAACTTTGAAGATGAATACTGTGTGACAACAGAATTGGAATATTGTATTCATAAGTTGCCTCCTAGTCTTCTTCAGAGCCCAATGGGTAAGCGCAGCCGCCAATGAGGGCGCGTTTGGAGTCTGCATTTTGGATATCCAATCAGAAGTTCATACATTTGCTCGCGGTTCAGTAAGTGTTTCGAAAGATTCGATTGGATAGGCATGTGACTGCTCCAGTCCCTTCTTTCTCATAATTTCCCTATGTGAAAATCCAGTTGATGCCACTCCATCACTTTTAGGCAAACTTCAATTAATCCAAGCTCTGCTGGCTGCCTCCCATTACGTGTTTGTTGTCATATATATTTTTGGACCTCACTCACTGGCACATGATATAGATCTAACTACCATGTCGATAATCACTCATTTTCTCATGTATGTCTGCGTCTGTGAGGTCACACCACGTCCCCTACTTAGATACACTTTAGCTTAATCAACAGGACCAGCTATATCTTAATCGTCAAATTGAAACTCCCTTAATTGGCTCCGGGATTTGTTACATATTGGTTAACTGCTGCTTCCGTTTGCGATCAGGATACGGACGATTGCATTTTGAGAACAGAATTACCGTACATAGTATGTCTTGTGTATTGTTGAGGCTCGTTCCTAAAATGATGACCTAACCTTTCGTAAAATAGCAACGCAGACCATTTATGACTTGGAGGTCTAAATGTACTCGTGGTCCTACTGGGTGCTCGATATTCATTACCGATTGTTGGTCAAATTAACTTTCTTAGGTACGTTTTCTTATAATAATGCATGCCAAAGTCCCTACAAGTAGGCAAGGCCTGGTAGATACAAACATAGGTTTTAGTGAGAAGTCAATTATTCATTTGTATAACTTGACAGATCCCATTTTCGCGGTTTTCCATCCATCTGAACAACGAGCTGAGGAATTTGGTGCACTCAAATGTATGTTATCTATGTGCGGTAGCTGCGCAGTTGTCAGTCATGTAAAAGCGCGCACTATTTGGCTTTGGTTGTAGAGGGCTAGCGTACGTATTGCAGCGTTTCTCGTTTGAGGAAATTTCTTTAACAAAACAGCTTGCTAAATCTGCAGAAAATAAACGACATGTATATATCCTGGCGGTGATATTCATAGCAGCTTGGTCTTCTGTACAAGCGAGCGAGAAACTCTTACCTTAAGAGCAGTAACAGCGGGCACAAGTTGTTCTCCCTATCCTAATGGTCATGATCTTAAGTGAAAAGTTAATAGAATGCGCGTAGAAATATTGTCAATATTGTCAAATATAAAACAGCAAGTACTGGTATTTAAGTATCAAGCTTCTCCAGGGAAAACCTAAGGGAGCAAATGTTATCAGCCCAGTCAAAGTGGGTTATAACATCTGAACTTGTATATCATCCAGTTTAAATTTTCCTTTGCACTTTGCTTTTATTCACTTGGTTCCTTCTTATTTGCAATTAACTGCACTTGGAGCTAAATGAGATCTCCGATGGGATAATTACCAGGTGGAGTTTTTCTATTTCGTTTTACTCAAAAGTCCATCAAGCAGCATGTCAATGGTGTATTTTGCACGCTTGGCAAAATTTACGTTTTTGTATTCAGTTAATTCTGCCTAATTTTACTGTTTACTAGTGCTTCCTATGCACCAAGCAACCTCACAACGCCGAGTACAGAATATGAACGTTAACAACCATTCGGAATATGTTAATGGTCCGAAGTAAAGAGTACGTATGTCTATATTTCAAACAAGTACAATGGCTAAGCCTGACACAATTAACAAAGGATAAAAGTGGTGACGCTTCATACTCAGGTTTGATATCGTGATCGTCTCTTGTAATAAGAAGAACCAGACCACTTCCGATTCTTTGGTTGAAGAGGGCAGGCTCTTAAACAGTCATTTCTGTTTCTGTCAGCATTGTTTTGACAGATTGGGGTGGTTGAAACGAAGAGGTACATGCAGTTTCCAAGTTGTTGCTTATACTGAACGCTACATTTGGCCGTACAGGTCTCTTTGTTAAATAAGTGACTTGTGGCGATTAACACTTGTGCCAAGTAGGGTAGCTGAAATATGTACAAAGAACGAAAACAATTTCACACCAATTAAGAAGTGGAAATCATAGCTTATCATTGCGTAGACGTTAAAAGCGTAGTTTTCTATAACAAAACAAACCTAGTAGTAAACCGTTTCACATACCAAAATCATCAATACAAGACGGTGGTAGTCTGGCTGCTCACTGGTGTGGATGAACAAGCCAATTTATACAACAACCATAAATATAATCCAATACTACCATTGGTCTGGATTTCTTCCACCTATTGCAATTTGACTTCACCGTTGAAAATACGCAATCAGTTATAGCTGATTTGACAAATTCCTTAGAATGAGCCAGTTTTGCAGAACCTCTGGATTAACAAGTTCATTCTACTATGCTAATCATTGTACAATGCTAAATTTTCTCATTCCCATCTCCTGAAAACTGTACTGGAAATGAGTAGTGGTGTGTCGCACACTGAATTTTCTGATGTACGAAAGTTTTAATTATTTACTTTCCATAAGTGGTCGTGAAGTTTTGCCAAAAGCTATTTACCTTACTGCGTTACCTTCAAGAAATGGACGTCTGCAGATACTAAACGACGTAGAATTGCTGAATGTGCTAGTAAATTTAGCTGCTTTCTTGTCACTTCCCTACTTATAATAAACTGATGCGGTTATAAAATATTGACGAGAAATCAGTCGAAATATTTCCAAAGAAATGTCAAGATTACCAATTGAATTCTTTTAATGAACACCGCAGTTTGGTGCTGCTATATAAGTTAGGCATGATTACTAAGTTTTGCTCATCGTAACAAGGTTTTTTATCCATTGCCTAAGGACCATCTTCATAATTTTTGGATGTCAATCGTGTTTGTTCCATTTGCAGTCTATTGAAAATACCTGACGATCTGAACCGCTTCGTTAACTTATGGATCAAACATATTAGGCCCTGCTGAAACACGGTTACAATTTATATAAGCCTCCCGTGCGGTAAAGGCCAAGGGCTGGCATGCCTCCACTGTAATGAATCCACGAATAACCGCAATGGCGGGCTGAAATATATCTACGGTCCTCATTGTGGGGGCGACTGGTGAACACGCACCGAACCGCCGATGGTCTATGTCAGGAGTCGCCAAACTGCGGCCTGCGGGCCGGATCCAGCCCACTTCCTTAGTGTAAATATGCTGCTTCGCCGATCCAGTAACGCTTGTCGGTGTATTTTCTCACGTGTCGAGTAGCTTAACGAAATCCAGACTGCTTATTTCCCCGCTGATCCTAGCCGTGAGTCTCACACAATCGAGACGAGCGCGATCCCAGAGCTACACCGCTAGACTGAGAGGGAGAGAGAAGACAGTCCTTCGACAAGAGCCCTACTACTGACTCTGAAGAAAGGCGAACATGAATTTCACACCATGGCATTTATAACAAGGTGTTGCCAGGCTGACGAGAGTAAAATGGCATTTACAATGCGAATGTCAATTAATGGGAGTTGTCACCTAGCAACGGTGTTACCGAGGCACCACGGGTTGATTGCTGCATTTTAATTCTTGCCTGATAAAATAAAGTAATTGTCGTAACAGAAGTAGACAACGGTGACACCAAGGGGACATCAGTGTAATTATCATTTGTGTGAGTGTGGAACCGGTGTGTGTGGAACAGGTGGGACTGCGTCAGCCAGAGGGAAACGGCTGGGCGTGGAATTTGTGGAAACATGAGGGCTCCAAAGTACCTACGCTTCTATTCAAACGGTACTGTCTTTGGTGAGGGTTAACTTGTAGCACTTTGGGTCTTCTTTGGACATGTTCTACCCGGCGGCGAGGCCAGTTGGGGTTGACCATGGTTGGACAGCTTCAACAGGCGTCAGTTGTTAGATTGTGATTCCAGAGGTCTCCAGCAGGATGTTACCGGCAGATGTATATTCTTACTGGGTTAGGTAGATATCATTCCGTGTCGCGGCCGGAGCTAATTGCCGTGGCGTACCCATGTGGCACCATCCACAGCAAGGCTATAGACATATCGCCTTGCTAAACCGTCACTTTTAATTCCATCCAGCATGGATGAACACCTGGATCTACTCCGGCGTATGCAAGGGATCCAAAGACGAAGCTATTACCATTGGTGAAAACAGCGGGTTAGAGTGAGCGTTTTGTGTGTGATCCGCAGCTTCCCGCACCTCAATACTTCGGCAGGTGATTTACCTCCTGGAGGTGTTGCATTTTGGTGGTCCTTTAGGAAAACAGGAATGCCTGGAGACATTCATCCACGGTTCCCTCCTCACGAGCTTTCAAGAGAGCTGTCTTGAACTCGTCGATGAAAAAAACTCCACTTGACTTTTTGACTGAGCATGGTATGGCGGTGAGCTGAGGTGTGGGAAGCCGTGAGGACGACAGAAGTCTTCGAAAATGGAAGACGTAAACTGCGGACCATTGTCAGATACCAAGACGTCAGGAAGACCAGGTTGGCTGAATATCCGCTGTAGGCAACTCAGCGTTGCAGTTGTGGTCGCAGAGCTAATGGCCACTACTTCCGGTCATTTGGAGTAGTCATCGACCGTAACCAGATAAGAAACGCCGTCTATCGGACCAGCATAGTCTATGTTTACACGGGACCACTGTTTTTCTGCTGGTCGCCAAGTAACTGGAGGTTGGCGTGATGGCATCTTGGATGCCTGCTGACATCGTGAGCGACGGCTAACAAATTCTGCAATGTCACTGTTCATATCGGGCCAGGAAACGTTACCGTGGGTGATTGAATACATTCTGTTTGTACCAGTGTGAGCAGAATGGAACTGGCAGGGTATAGCTTTCCTAAGGCAGGTAGGAACAATGAATCGGTTAGTAGTCATAAGGCAAGAATCGACCATAGAAAGAGAGTCAGGGATCTGAGACACCTGCTTGAGTTCTCCAGAGGGACCATTGGTGGGCAAACCTGTCTGAACGTATTTGACAGTTTAGCGGAGGACCGGTTCTTGCATAGTTTCTTGACGTATGTAGGCGACAGTAACTAGGAGACTGCGCATGGCTCTCAAGAGCTGGTGACGAATATCCTCCTGGACGGCAACAGCTGCGACCATCGTGTCTTCTTCAGCGAACTGCTTGGGAATTAGCCGGAAGAGTCCGTCAGCTTGACCAGAATCCTGGGTGCAACAGAAGCGGTTTCCGAAATCGTAACCAACAAGAATGAAGTCCCATCGCTGAAGCAAGCTGGCTGAGCATGTTGGGATGTTCTGCTGAAAACCAAAGATTAGAAATGGCGGCTTTTGATCAGTCAACAAATTGAAATGTCGCCCATACAGCGTTTCGTCAAAATTCTTGAGGTCAGAGATGTTGATCAAGGCTTCTTTCTCTATGTGACAAATTCTGTTCTGTCTGAGTTAACGTGTGTTATATGTGCATGACTGAATTCTCCGAACCATCTAGAAAGCGGTGGAAGAAGACAGCTCCGATTCCATACTTGGATGCATCAACAGCGAACATAATTAGCAAGGCTAGGTCGTAGTGAGTCAGTAGCAAGTCAAAGCACAGCAGGGATTTCAGGCGGACGAAAGCTTTCTCGCATTTGGCGGACCAATGCCAAGGGCTGACTTTTTGTAATAACCTATTGTGCTGGGCCCTTGTGTTGTGTAAAGATTGCAGAAATGCAGTGTTGTGGCTGGTCAGGCCGAGCAAGGTTTGTAACTGCGGAACATTCGCCATTGCTGGCATCTGTTGAATAGCGTTGAAGGTTTCGAGATCAGGGTGCCGGTCATTGACATCAAAAACGAAACTTAGTTATTGATCCATCGAATGAAGAATTGGCATTTTTCTGATCTCAAGCGGAATGCGTACTCTTGGACCCGTGGACGGACCGTGATCAGGCGCTCTCCAAGCCTTTCTGGAGAGCGGATCGCAATGAGGAGTTTATTCAAGTAACCACCTTGTCTGGAATGCCGGGGATCATCGAACGGTAGCCTGGTTTACTGGAGAAGAGCGCGATGTGCATTGATCGTCAGCAGGAGCTGCGACTCAGGAGCTAACTCAAGATGTAGGTGGGCGTCTGCCAGGTCTTTCTTAGGGAAGCACGTGCTGCCGTTGAAAAATGTGAAGAGAGCTGCCGGGACATTCAATGTGTAGCAGTTCGGTTCAAACAAATTATTAAGACCAGTGGAGAAATCAGCAAGAATGCGGAGGGATCCATTAGGTTTCTTGATCACAACGACTGGGGCTGCCCAAACGCGATAAGACAGAGGTACCAGGACAGCAATATTCGGTCGCTTGATTTCTGCATCGACCAAAGATAGAGCTGCGCATGGAACAGTTCCTTTGGGACGGAATACCGTTTGAGCGCAGGGTGCAAGTTTTATCACAGCCCGCAGGCGTTTACAAAGTCCAAGTCTATCCTGGAAAAGTGATGTAAACTGTCTGGTGATGTCTTCAAGTTTGTCCGTTGATACCGATGAAACTCGTTCCGCGATGCAAATGGTCCGAAAGGACAGGTAGGCTCAGCCCATGTTATCGAGTCCATCGCGACCAACTAGGTTGAGCTTTACTTTGGTGATGTTGCAACTTCCCTTCAACTTGGTAGCTCAAAAGTAGACTGAGCCCTGTAACCGCCCGGTTAGCTGCAATTATTCACCACAGGAGCTGGTGGCGGTTTGGAAGGTCATCTGGCACGATGACTTGCCAGGTGATAACCAAACGTCGTCAGAGATTATCGTGATGTTCGAGGCAGTGTCGAACTGCAATCGGGTCGGCTGACCATTGATCTGAATGTTGAGAAAGTTTCTGCGGTTGGCAGCATTAACTTGGAATGTAGCCAGCAAACTCATAGAATTTTCAATTGGATTCGCTTTGCTATTGCGTCTGGAACAGAACCATGACTTTGAACCAGGAGTGGGGGCCAGACCGGGTTTGGCCCCCTTTGTTGGTGGAGGTCTGCAGTAGCAATACCAGACACGACTGTATCGGCAAGGAGAGGGTGGCGACTTCGTGTGGTTGAGTTGGGGAAGTCGAGTGAAATATTGCCGTTTCGGTGCTGCCACTGGTTGGACCAAACTGTGTGCGGAGGCGTTCTGGATAATCAATGAATCGTGTTTCAGGTTGGTCAGCACCTGAACCTCCTCGGCCAGCTTGTCGGGTGTGGGTGCGCTGTCCTGATGCCTTCTAGCTGTGAGAGGCGTTCGGATCTCGGGATCTTAAACGGACTAAAGGTCTGGTAAAAACCAAGGAGTTGACTTGGTCTTCCTTAAGAGGTCCTAGCTGAAATGTTTCGTACTCAGGAGTGACGATGACCGCGTACATGATAAAGTCACTGGCATCACCTTTCTTTAAGCTTGATGCACTTGAGCTTGTTGCTGAACAGATGATTGGATCCGTCGAGGCTTAACTGTTAAGATATTAGTAGTCGGAAAACAGGAGACCGTTGAGAAGAAAGTAGCATAACGGCTCATAGAGAGAAGGCCGCAATATTATTGTTGGAATACTAACAGACAGCATCGGCAGAGATAGCAATATTAAGGAAGGAAGGGGATATAATAATAATAAGGATGAATTATGACAGCAATGCACTTGAGATGAAGGTTACATAGCTTTGCGTTGGCAGAGCTTAGATTATTTAGATCTCAAGTTCGAAAAGTAGTCCGAAAGCAATAGACCGTTCAGACGAGACCGAATAAGTCAGCAAGATAATGCTAGGACTAAAAATTAAGGTCGGAAACAAAGTAATGTGTGTCATTAGAAAAGAAACAGTTCAGGACGAAAGCGGCTATATGAAAAGGTAGCTAGTACGCCGAGCAAAGCTCTCAGGCTAAGGTCAGAGAAATTTGAGAACACAGCGTCTAGACCGTTTGCGTCTCGGATGTCTGGAACTAGTCGGAAAGCAGGAGACTGCTTACACGAGGCTAGATTAATACCAGGCCCAAAGAGTTCTATGTCCATTTGAAGAAGGAACACTAAAAGTGAGTGTGCGACGCGCATTTTTCATGCGGACCGCGATTAATATTATGTAAACCTTAGTCACTGCGGTCAATGGGGAATTATCCAAACAATATAAAAGTTGTGTGCCGCCCACTGGAAAACGCGGCACAACACCGACGCATATCGTTGTACTTTCATCTCCGCAAGTGGAAATAGAAGACCTCGAATGCGCAATAATTGATTTAGTAGCGTAAATCTCTTTCCCTGTTGCTGCCATATCTTTTGAGGCAACGTTTCGCAAAACGGTAAATGACAAATTACAGGTAACCTATTGAATACAGGTTGCATGATTGAATTTCGTCGCGCAATCTCCATGTGGACTTCGATTCATATTGGAGTGAACATTGGTCACCGCGTTCACTGGGACCGTGTCCGAAAAAGATGGAAATTGGATGTTGCCTGCCTGAATACACTGCACTACCACGACACATACTATTGTAATTTTCTCACCTCAGGTGGATATATCAGACCTCGAACCCTCGATCATCTGAATATAGCGGAATTCTCTACCACTTTGGCTACGGGGTCACGGCGGGCAACACATGACACAACGTGAATGCCTAATAGGAGGGTGCCTCTCTGAATTCTTCTTGTATGATTGGATTATGACGCGCCATCTCACTGTGTACCTTCGTTAACGAAACACCTACCATGTTCAGTGCCACCAATTGGACCGTATCCATTGTAGATTAGAATTGATTGTTGCCTGCCTTAACAAACTGAGCAACCAGGACGTGTGCCATGTAGATTCATCTCATCAGGTATTATATTGCAGGCCTCGATACCGCGAATAATGTAATATTTGCTGAAATCTCTACAGCTTTGTCTACGAGCTCAAGGCGTGCAGCGCTTGCCGAAACGGTGAATGACTAATTGGTGGTTCAAGTTTGGACCACATGTTGTGTGACTGGATTGTGACGCGTACTCCCAATGGGGACCGTGATTCACAATGAAGTGAAAACTGATCACTGCGATAAATGGAACTGTATCCGTAGAAGATGGAAATTGGGTGCTGCCCGACCATAAACACTGCACAGCTGCCAACGCTATAATTTATCTCTGCCTACTGAGCGCTCTTTGGACTGTTTTCGCATGTTAACAACACACAAGTCGTCCGCAAATCCTGCTCACGGGCAATTTCTACAAATCTCGACTAAGTGGCTTGAGGTCCTTGGAATTTGGTAGTACTTTCTCTTGGATGATATTTGTAACTGAGGCCATGTTACTAACAACCAGCCGATGCGAATGACGGAGCGCTCGACTATGGTGATTAGACTTGATATTGACCAGCATTGAGCAACTTGTGGTTGACCTTCAGGTCCCAGAGCCCCTGAAAGTATGTGAACACTTAGTGATCGAGCCCAGCTTGGAGCTGAGATTGCGGGAGCGCCCTCCTGTGGCTCGAGCTTTTAACTATCGGAATGCAAACATTAATGGCTTCACTAGCGGCGCCAACCAGATAAAATGGGCGTTACCAAAGACCAATCTATGAAAGGTTGTTGGTCTAAGATAAAGGAGGCAGTAAGGAAGTTGTGGCTCCATTTTGTACTCTTTAAGTACCAGAAATTAGAGATAGTGAATCCATATTTTTTTCGAGAATGATAGCTATTAAGGGGCTGGAAGTCAACATTAACTGTGGAGTTAGTTGGTGTTGTCTGATCGCAGAATTGAGGGCGAAATTTCTGCAAAAGCGCTTAAACCCTGTTGCGCCAAAACTTCAAAGAACTGCTTGCAAACGCGACAAAGTAGGTTACAAGGAGTTCATTTCTCACCTAAAGCGGCGCATGAAGCCGGCAGGCGATGTAGCATTGTTGCAGGACTCAGTTCATCAGATCAAACACGGACTGTGCTTCCGCATTAGTGGAGCACCTCTTTTCTGTAGTGAAAATTGACAGGTGTCTGTCTCGAGTTCGAGGGGCAACACCACTAAATAACCAGAGAGTCTGGAGTGCAGCTTTTAAGAGGTTCGCAAGTTATCGTTCAGTCTTGAAGAGACCAAGCCTGTCGGGACTGCCTGAATTCACCAAATGATCCTCAAGTCATTATCAGCCTTCAGCTAGCCTTCCGTGATAGGGCTGTTTATTAGGTTGCTGACTACGTGCTTACAACCGCGTGACCAGAAATGCTAAGTCGTAAAGCCAATACCAGAAGGCGAGGACTCAAGCAAATTGGACTACTTCCGGCAGGTCTGTTTTACCGCAACTTTGGCCAAAATACTAGTGACAGTTGTTTAGAAGGATTTTCCACGGCTTCTCGAGTCAAAAACCCCTTTGTTTCCGACTTAGTAGGTTTTCGTGGAAGTTGCTACCGCAACACCAACCTGGTCATGACAAGATATGTATTGTTATAGGTGCTGCACCGGAGGAAGTCGGTTGAAGTTAGTTATATTGACTTCAGTGAGACGTTTGAAAAATGCCATATATTAGGTCCTCCTTCACAAGCACAGGGTGTGCGTTATTGGCGGCTCGCTGCGCCAGCGAATCAGCAGTTTCCTTGTTGTTCGAAAGTGCAGTGGAAAGTCAACAACCATCTGACCGACTGGTACCTTCGATCGAGTAGTGTGCCCAAGGCACGTTTCCGGGACTCATTTTGTTCCTGATCCAAAAAAAGCTGTGTTCTAGCCTCTCCGTTCGTCTTGAGCCTGGTCTGCTGAGCACTTGAAAGTATAGCGAGGAATTGGAGCGCCCGATGTCTATGCCCGCCTTTTGCGTTATACTGACTTCCTCTACATGTGGTATACGACGATTCACTATCCGATAAACCCGGTCGATTCACTATACTTGGTACTACGGTGGTCGCTATACTGTTACATCCCAAGCGTTTGTTGAAGAAATTCGGTCTACTTTCAGCTTTCGAACAACATTAACGGACTTTACCGAAACGGACTTCGTATGCTCTGTGTGCTTAATAGCAGCTTCTGCACCTGGTCTGTGGAGAGTACTACACGCTTCTTCGTTTCAATCACATCACCAGTAATATTACTATTCACCCCCGGCGAAGTGCAAATGATTGAGCTGGTACAGCATGTAGCCGTATGACGCATCCCCACTTAACGCGTTGCGTCGTACAAAGACTGGTGCAAGCGGATACGACTTCACAACTTGTCAGTTCGTCGAGTGCTGGTTGATCTTACCAAGACACACTGCATATTACAGACAGCAGATTAACCCATGTTAAAGTGCCTGATAAATCTGCGCACCATAAGCAGCAGTTGGTGACACCGGAACAAACTTGTACTACTGGATATAAATCAGCTTGATAACGAGCTCTGCTTCGAACTGGGAGTAGAGAATATATAGTACAAATGTTTACTGCAAGTAGTCGAGGAATAGTCGTTGTCAGAACTATGAAAATTCCTGGAGAAGCACCATGGAGACAAGATATATCGGGGCTGATCTCCAAAATAATAGGCCATTGTTTCTGAGGAATTTTAGATGCAGCCACACAGATTTTCTTACCGCTTCCGCACAGTCGACAGCATTCCATTCGTTACTATGTATATAGATCCAACACAAACATCCACGCAAACACCAAATCTATGAGCTGTCCCACTGGTCGCAGACGAATCACTAAGTTGAACCTGATTCCCAATATCAAACTGTAATTCAAAGCAACGCCAGCATACCGAACTGAAGAGCACTGTGCAGTGTTTTTCTCCCATGTCCAGTAACTCCTGTCTCGATACAACGGCTTGATTCTAATGATGCGTCTACAGCACATGCTTCAGCAATGTTGCGCGTTACCTCCAATACTGTTGAGGCATTGACTACATCCGAGTCGGTTGTTAACAGCATCGCAAGTGTGGCACCGTCTATTGTAGCACCTCCCGCGGGACACTAGATGCCATCGGTTGTTCAAATAGTAAAAGCTGCCATACACTGCATCAAAAAGGAGAAGCTGAGACAATATCGTAACTTTCTCACTCTCATCTGCTCAAGTTTGCCTGAATCCGAGGCAAAGGCGATAAAAACAAGCTGCTTAACTACTGAAAATCGTGAGACTCTGCACGTTAAATGTCATGGTCTGTGGTAAGCCGGTCACCAGGATGCACATATTGCGTCATCCGAGCTGGGTAAGCTACGGGGAACCAAGGCTGCCTAAGTGCCGCATCAGTCATGAGATAATGCAAAGTTCGGTCTTCTGTCAGCCATTCGTCTCCGTACAACTGTTCCTATTTTTCCAGTTGCTCCCGGAGTGCGGATCAGAAAAGCAAATAAAATCCAAGAAAAGGGAGGTGCAATCAACACTTTTCCATGGAGCCCAAAAACTTCGGTCTTCTAGCAAGCTAGATTTTGAAACACATGCATGGAAACAAGGACGCTCCATTTGTAAAGCGTATCTATCAAAAAAGTGATGGCCAATTAGACAGTAAAGTTATCATTACCCAACTATGTAATGTAGCCGCGAGTGATGGAAGTAACGTTGCAATCCAAAAGCTTTACAGATAAAGGGAAGGCGAGTTGGCATAATATGCAAAAATTCCGACATCTAAAATACTTAGGCAGGCATCAGCAGTACGCTTCGTTGCCATGTAATCACCGCTAATGGTGTGTGGGGTTAGAATAATCGGTGGGTCACCCTCTTCTACACAGGCTAGGACCGGTTACCTCCGGATTTCATGAAAAGCGCGTGATTCTTTCGGCCACCATCCAGACATCAAACTACAAAAATGCAAGCTAACGAGGAACAAAGAGATTTATATGCGACTTAGTCAGCTTGCAACTGCGAACTAGGATGCTGAAGAAAGACAAGTTTATCAACCACCCTCAGACACTGATCACTCTACTTAACAACGCGGAATGGCTCTGGTGACTACATCGATATTGCCACAATAAAACTACTAGCAGCCGACTTTACAATGGTCGACAGATGACCCCATCAGAAAACCGCATCCACAACGCACTTTTAACCTCTGAGGCTCTGATTTGCCTGCATCCAACGCCCAAGGTGATCTCAGTAACTCAACCAAGTTTCATAATCGTCAACTTTCAACGCCTTGGATGTCGCCATGATAATGGTAACTTGGTGGGTTACTGTTTTGCCGTTGCTGACATAGCGCTGAACTGCATAGTTCTCCTTCGAAAACATTTACCTAGCAAAGGAGGCTTAATGCTGTTTTTACCCATATAGCATTTGTGTCGCTATTTTGGACACTACATCAATGTAACTAGTCGATTCTCTTTGCTGCCAACTGATGTGTGTTCACTAGCGATAGTTTAACATCCTCTAAAGTCCTCCTTACAGATGGATCACTGCTTTTGTGCTGCAATGAAGCGAGACCACTCACAGTAATCCAGTCAAGTGCTTCTAGTGGGGGTCTCTAATCTGCATGAAGTCGAAGTTCCAGCTTCTATATGTGAATGACCCGAGGCGGACGGGCAAGAAGCAACCGACGACTTACCGCCATACTTCCAGGTCAACTGGCCCACACGACGTCGAACATAAGACGTATACACTATTTTAGACTTTGTTCTTAAAACGCAAAACTAATTGCTCCATCCCATAAACGTAGATGCGCTGCTTGGCCGCAGCGATCACGCGACGCTGCTCTTCCGTTAATTGTGCTACGCGAAATGCATCAGCGGAAAAAAGAAGAAAACTTTCGTCTTCATCCATTACGGCATTGTTTCCTACCTCGGCCAAGTTAGCAAGTGGCCTTTACTATTACAGAATTCTCCTGCTCCCTTCCGGATGGAGTTTCTCGCCCAGTGCACAGGGTCAGTGCGAATGCGTCAGGAACCAAACTACTTCCGCTGAAAACGAACAAAGCAGCGTGACTCAAAAATGCATGTACTTAATTAATTTATCCTAGCGTGCTTGTACACTCTATCCCAACGTGCATGCTTGGATTTCCTACATTACTCAAGAAGACCACTGCGTATAGTTGATGAGTGAAGGTAAACTCCAGCGCCGACCTGGTTTAGCGACAAATTACATGACTACTCCCAAAATGATGTGCAGCCAAGTCAAAGGGCTACCCGCAATACTTCGCGGAATTCTCCTTCTACCTGTCTTAGATAGTATGGCATCAAATTATACAAGACGCAGCACACGCGCTTCTGCCAAGGCTAATCCACACTTTTCAGTATGAATCATCAACACATATTTAAAACAGCCCACAAAGCCCCAGCACTAGGCTACGCCTCCAACATTGCAGCAAATGATGTCAGAATAATACTGTCGTTGGGCTTACATAGCTATGCTGATGTAAACGACATAGAAAAGACTTAGAGACTATTGCACTGAACCTTGCTGAAATATTGGGTACGTACCTCCAACAATGTCTGGATGAAATGCAAGTTCTTGCAGTGTGAACTCCTGCTTATGAAAGTGACAATCAGCTGGTTTCTCAAAATCGCAGCTTCTGGTGCTATTCAAGTTCATGGTTGGTATTAGTAAAGTGGCGCTCATGGCATACCTATTGGGTAAAAACACCATAGAGTCACAGCAACAGGAATTCCGACAAAAACTAGTCATGCACTGCAAGCATGCTGATGGCGGAGCAACCTGGACGGAATTTGTCAATACCAGAGCAGGGACATTGTCGTCCAACTAGATTTGCAGTTATTCAAACGCCTGTGATACGGCATCAAGGTTCAAGTTCTTCAAACCTTTGGAATATGTCCTCATGTCTTGCATTACATGACTATCTCATTCAACATCAACTGGGCGGGAGGGTTCATAGCGCCTTTTCCAAAGCAACTAAAGTCCAGTGTGTGCATCCCCAAGATCGGTAGTGAGTCCGCGCTTACTTATAGGGTTTAACAACGATTTCTCCAGTGTATACCAGTCGAACTTCTCAACCTTTTCGGATCATGTCAAGACCGAGCATGCCTTCAGCATAGTAAGCGATCACAGGGCGATTTCGACAGGGAATACTATGTGATCATCTAAGAACCGGCTCCAGTTTAACGTGTCAAAATGCAAACTCGTGAGCATAAGCCATCAGCGTACTCTTGTAAAATGACTAATATAACAACATTTTCGACCTGCTAACTAAGAAAGTCATCTCGGAGTAATCGGTCAGGATGGCTGTGGTTGCTCGGTACAGGAAAAAAGTGTAATGACAATTGTCACTCAGCACTTTTTCGTCAGAGTGTCCTCTTAAGTTCAGACTCATCTATCATTAAAAATATGCTGGAAGCACCTGTGGGATCGTTTGTAATAAATAATCAAGGCATGGTTTCCAGGTACACATGAAAATTGCTAGCATTCTTTTAAGGTTTATACTGCTCACATCTGTCATGATTTTGGAGTAGTCTGGTATAGCTTTTCTACAGATCTACAAATAATTGTTAATGGTACAAATCTGGCTGATCTCATAATTAATCGCGGAAATCGATCCTAACTGTTCTATAATTCTGCCGTGACTTCTGAAAGTCGAGATAAGAGTAATAAAGGCTATAGCTACCAATACATCTGAAATTCCTGTTGTAGAATATTCCAGTGATCGCACTGTCCGTTTCTCTCAGAGATGACAATTCCATAAGTTACCGTTGAAGCTCCGTTAATGGAGAAAAAAACAGTAGTGTTAGCAAAATTTGCACACGTTGCTGAAACGCATATCTTTGATTCAAGTGAACGGAACAAACGCTTTCTTGCTTCAATATTAACGGGATATTTTTACCTGAGACCACACTCTCGATAAGAGAAAGACGGCGGATACATGCTCCATGACAATGCAATCCAAATAGCAGCGCTAACGTGTTTTTCAGATGTAATCAACGGAAGCTCTTAAAAATTCGCTAGGAATACAAACTCAGGCTATGGTTTTCAGCAGTGTTATACCTTAGCCCTCTCCTTCCGCAATGCGAGCACCTCGAAGTTCACTTGACCAACCTTGACTCTGCTTTCACGGTGATAGAAACACCTACTCTAACCTAGTTCCTGAAACGTAACAGAGGACATGTGGCAAAGTAAGTCTAACTACACTGTCAAGACTGTAACCTATCGGGTTATTCGCACGTCGTGTAATAACACTAATTTGTTCCACACTTTGCAAATTTTTCTGCACTGACGGCGTTAGCGAAATCGCCCTCTGCGCCTTAAATTCTGCGAAATGCAACTCCATGCCTATTTCACTTTGCTCCCTCACTTGAACTTAGCTAGACTTAAACCTTCCCCTCACATTAATATTATATCTGCTTCATTGTGTGTGCATTCAGGATATTTCTGAGGTACATAAACGAGTTGGTGACATTGGATGGTGCCTTTATCGTGATAGGACAACTTCTGAAAAAATTTGGTCACGTCCCACTTGCTCACTTTACGAGAACACGGTCATCCGTACTGTGCTGGTTGAACGTTCTTATTGCGTTATTCAAAGGTTTCAGATTCCCCAGACGTATCAGTACATTGCAATCGGATCTGAAGTTTATGCGCCACTCAAGAATATAGAAATGTTTATTGTTTAGAGCATCCGTTGATATCTTGGTCGTAATTCAACACCAGGAGAACAGATGTGGTTTTCTAAAAATGCTGCATTTTTCTTGTTCACATTTTAATGTTATCATGGAATATGATTTTTTTAAAATCAGTAAATCCAAAACTGAAATGACCTGGATGATCACCTGACGATGTGACTACATAAACAGCATTCCGGTATGGGTAGTCGATGACGTAATCATCATAAAAACAGTGACGTAACGTTAGAACGTAGGTCAGATGTACATTTTATAGGATAGCTCTCTAAGTTTTAGCTACTTTGAACCTAGTGATTACAGTAAGTATAACGCTATTCGTCCCTTCTGCACATTTAGCAGACAACTGGTACTAAGGGAATGGGTTTGGTGGCGGTGGGTGTAGTAGGCTTCACTCCATCTGGATATAGCGCCATCACCCAGCGAAAAGCTCAAAGCAGATTCGCATGAACTGAGGACTATTTATCCCTTGTAAGAGCATGTCACCACGTCCAACAGATTTAGGATATAAATAGACCGATATTTGACTTCATGCTCACGAATGAAGAGCTCACGGTTCACAAGTTTTGATGGTTAGTCCATTAGGTCTCAGTGATCATGAAAGAATAACATTCAACAATATGCATTGTGCGGAGTATCTAGATGAACACTCAGAACTACATCAAACGATCACACGGTACCGCGCCTTGAAATAACCCCTCGACGTACATGCTTGAGAATTCGCAAACGACAGTCCCCTTGACAACGTTTGGATTAAGTTCGTTGCAAGACCCAGCAACATCCTCAACAGAACATCAGAGACTAAGCCTCTTCGTCCCAAAAATTGCACACTGTTTTAAAGAGAAGGACTCGTACATTCCTGGAAATAAGGTATGCAGACTGGTGTGACTACACGGTTAACTCCGACTCAGAGACTTGGGGCAATTTCCTGTCGTATGGTAACCATTGCGCTTCACTTGTTTGTGAGTAAACAATATATTGTCAACAGAGGCTAGTTAAAAAATTCCTGTCAAACAAGAAACTGCTGTATAGGCATGTCAACAAGATTCGTAAAGTGAGGCATGGTATCCCTCTACTTTTCACGACTGGCGGTAGAATACAATGCGCCGAAGATCAGCTAATGCCCTGCGGCTACAATACTCACCAATTTTGAACTCGAAGCCACTCGATCTGTCCCATAATGTCATGCAAACTAACGACTCCTATGTTTACACCTATACTTTGCCACCCATCAATTTCGATAAGGAAGTTACTGTCACTGCGCCATCATTGCTCTCCGGGAACGGACAACATCCGCCCGAAAGCACTGCACGCTATTGACACTAAGCTGGTTGAACCACTGTCATATTTATTCCGGAGGAATTCTGATGAGCAGCAGTCCACACTATTTGGAAGCATGGCTTTATTTCAAAATGTATGAAAGGCTGCAGTAGTTCAGCGAATGCTAACCAGTGACTCTCCTCCTTGTGCTCACGATGATGATGGAAGCGGTCCTCGCTGAGCCTCTAAAGGACTGCCTGAAAAAACGCGACATCTTGGCAACGGAGCAGCTTGGTTTTTGTCAATACCCATCATGCACCACCAATCTACTGATTGCTCGAGGTATTTAGACGGAAGTGGCTGATGCTGGGTCGAAGTTGCCGGATCCATCTGGACTTCTTCAGAGCTTTCGACCGCGTGAAACACAGCATCTACTTCACCGGCTACAGAGCTCCGGAATCGAAGATCTTGTACTAGGTTGGAAGGACAGTTTTATTTACCAAGGGAGGGGATCACTCTTTATGCCGATGAAAGTAGAATGTGGTGTTTCACAAGGCTAAGAACTGGGACCGTGCTTTTTCCTGGTGTTTATCAACGACCTGACAAGAGTTATCGCCTCCAATTTCCTGCTTTTCGCCGAATAAGTCAAGATATGGCGGACCATTGTTAACAATGAAGATCACGAGCTACTCCAACTTATGCTAGACTGCAATTATGAATGATCAAAGAGGAACCTGCTGCAGTTGAACCTAGCTAAGTGTATGGTGATCCATCTGCGTCACCAGCAGTTGAGCGCATATAAGCTTGGAGACCACAGCTTTGAGAAGGCCTATAAGGAGCGTGAACTGAAGTTATTGGTACAGGAAGATCTTGGGAGTAGAAAAAGTAGAGGAGGCGACAAGTACTACAATCAACACGTGCCTGCTTCGTATAGCCATCGGTTGGTTTGGAACCTCATTCTATCCCCAAAAGCTTAACGTCTACTTGCGACAGCAACTGGAGGTGTGGCAGCCGTGGCATAAAACTGATCACGTTGCTCACAAGCCTCCTCAACGAAGAACACCACAAAACGTCAGGGACCTTTTTCATCTGCCTCATCAGCTTAGACTGAAATGTCTAAGAATATATAGCAGTCGATATCGGCTTTTTCTTGGGGATCTCATAATGGTAAACCAGATGCTGAAGAACCCAAACCACTTATGCCGTCCTTTGCTGGAATTGAACCACAACACCAACATATGAGGTCATTCTCTGAAAATAAAAATATAATGTAGCCGGATTGAATGCCCTAGAAATATCTTTCCCCCATGTGTAGCAGCCTTGAAACGTCCTCCTTAATTATGCCGTTTCTGCACCCAATCTGGGAATACTTAAAAAACGCGTGGACGATGCGTTGTATTGTTTGCATCTTGTTTTTCCTTTTTGTTAGCTAGGGGCTACAAAATGCAATTAAACAGCGTCTAACCGAACTCCTACGCAGAGTATTTATACTTTTAATACGCGAACATCTCCGCTGTTCTACATAAATCTAAGGTGAGTCCACCAAAACGCTTTTCACTTTCTCCTGCAATTTAACTTTCGCAATGATTTCCACTTCATGTGACTTGCAAACATTGTTACTTTCACCCCGTAATTCACCACGGTTTTAGTGTTCTAGAATATGGGTTATGAGAAATTATTAAGTATCTAGGCTAAACAGAATGTTTGTGGTCACCAAATGGAGTACAGCCGCAAATTATTTTGGGTCCATCTGAGCAGAAGAAGGTTGATGGTGCTCTGAAGTGCTGATTAAGTCAACTTTGATTTAGCGCTAAATATTCACAGAAACAAATGTAATTTTCTCCAGCGTAAGTCTGTTCAATTTAATTGAGAATGTTGGCTCATTAGTCCCATTGCGTTGTGCGACTTGATGCTCCTCAGGTAGAGCAGCGTTGATTCGTTGATGCGTTATGGTGCAACTGGGGAAAGAGCAATGTGACACTAGGGGCATTGTCGTCTTAGCTGAGGCAATTATCTTTTAACGCCACCAATAAAATGGTCAATGACTATGAACTGAGAAATTATATGTGTAACGACCTGATTGCATCCTGGATGAATTATAGTAATTTGTATGACATAGCAGAGAAAAACAATCATTTCGCAATGAGTTGACCTAAGGATTGTTATCAGCCGCTTAATAAATGGTACAGAACAGATTAGATAATTATTTTAATCGAAGTTCCATGGCACGCAATGTAAAATTATTTAACACAAAACATTCATGGGGTAATGACTAGTGTTGTAGTTACTGCATCTTCTTTTTCTCTTAAAAATTTTGATGCTTTTGCGTTTATTGCTTGATAAGCTAGTGCTTACAACGTTGGCAAATATCCCAACACTTGTGGGTTTCATAAGCATCCATTTTGTGTGCATGCTACTTATTTCAGACGTCCACTTGTCCTCTAGATATTACTGATTCCCGAAACCAGGTAACGCTGTTAATTGGTGAGTGAGCGCGGAACGAATGTTGCTAGCTAGATTAGAGTAGATCAAGTTCAATTAATACAAGCTACCTTTCGCCTCAAGCACTAGGCTGTTACTGTCCACTATCATCAGGTTAAGCACCAAACACATCTGCGTAAGCAATCCCTGTCTCCCAAATTTGCCGCAACGGTCATCAGAACCTGTTAGCATGAACAAGCGAAGATTCATGGCACTTCTGTACGTGCATTGCATAAACACGCTGAAATTTAAAATCATAGTTTTTGTGGTTTAGTAACCGATTTTCTTGAGTGCAGAGGTAGACAGCAAAACCGAGCCAAGTGATGTAAGGTCAGCAAACAGCTTACATTCCACCTTTGTCATATGGCACCACCAAATGATTCCAAATCACAAGACAGCCGTACAAACCAGTATCGACAGTTGAATAGCCAGCAATGTCCGAAGATGTCTGGGTTGAGAAATGAGAACATACAATCCAGAGTTCAGCTACGGAGAATAGTGCCTTTATGGAGCAAATATTTTAGTTACATAATGAGAATACAGTTGGACTGATATTGAGTGCCTCATAGTCTAACATTTCTTATAAACAATTTCCTACTGGATATTCGGGTTTGCGGTTTTATATTGTCTGGTGAATATTGTATAACACGATGTTCAAAAATTTCTAAGCGAATTTCCATCATGTCTAAATTGTCTTTCCTGTCCAACGGAAGTGTGAACCATTCGTAACCGCACTAACGAAAGCGGTTACGGTATTGGTAAAAAAAGCTAGCGGCATCCAAATCTCTCATGTGCCAAATGTTAACGCTGACATCAACAGCTTTAAAATTTGTGACTTCTATTTACCGTAAAGTGACGCAACCTAAAGCAGTTACGCTTTGACTGCGCACTGTGACTCTCTTGCTTATACCAATCAAATCGGCGTATACAGTGGAATTGAGTTAAATAAATTGCTATAGGGTGGAACATTTCCTCTACCCATATTGATAAGTTTATCTAGCGCAAGCCCACTTCCTTCATTTCTGTTGCAAGGTCAGTAAACTTTGGAAACTTCTTTATCGAAGACTTGATGAAGCGATTTCCTTTGAGCAATTGAATTGCCTTAGCTTATACAGCCTGATAATGGGTAAACCAACTTTTCGAAGACTGCCAATGCATTATCTTTATAGATTAGTAAATTGACTACCCGGGGGACTAAATCAAATTGGCCAGTATAGAGAGGTGGACATCATAGGGAGTATCAATGCTAAAAACTGGTGCAACCTAATTGCGCTTTGTGAGCATTATTGTTTGAAGTGTATTTCCACATAAACCCGTTTCGAACACGTAGGACGAGATGTCACATAACGGCAAACGAAATTCAACTATGTCATGTTATAATAAATCACAACGCAGTGTTCATTTCGTGTTAAGCATTTTTCTGAAGTAACGTCCGTTTTGTCTGCTTTTATCGCTTATCACAAAAATAACTTAATTATTTCTCGCAGCACAAGCCACATTATACTGCGTGCTTTGACATTTTTCAGCAGCAAGTGCTTTTAGTTGCATTAAAAGATGTCTGACTGCATCCTTTTTGGAGTTTCTATTATTTCCAACTTCTCGTTACTCAGTGATTCAACGGCGTCAGTATCAACAATTGTTTCTTCTTTGTTTCCGTGGAGGTGTAACTCAATCAGTGTCGCTTGGAAAATAGCATCTGTATCTGACACAGTGCATCTTACCTAGTCATCATGCATTTCCAAAACCTTTTAACATCTGTTTAGCCGAATTCTGTAAATCTAGATGGAATGTCTAATAAGGCGACGGCATCAAACTGGAGAGTCGAACCAATTCGGTTTTCTGGATACTACTGTATTTTTTCGGCTGAAATTTGATCCAAGCGGAACATATCCAAAGCATTGCATCCAACGCATCAACTAGAGAAAGAGATGACGTTCCTAGTACAAGAGAACCATTAGTATGCAATTTTTCCATAGATCATCTCATGAGCTGTGCTCGGTAGTGCACTTTGAATACTTTGATAATCGCTTGGTCATGAGGTTTAATTTGTGGGCTAATTTTTGGTGGCAATATTTGTAGTATTTTTTACATGGGTATGACTAAGAATGTTTTCCAATAGTAAATTAATGAAGTGTTTCTTCTTCATCGTTTCTTTGTTTACACTTCTGATCCCCTCTTCAAGTATGACAGCATTCATCTAATCAAATTGATTTGAGCTCCAGGTGACTGGAGGGATTTCAGGATTACAGATTTTGAATGCATTTGGTCAGCCGATTTACCTATAACCAGAGGTTTTGGTTCCTCCCTACTTTAGTCAGCATATAAAAGAATTGTGGAAGGTACTTTGGAATGTTTTACACTTCTACATTTATCGCACTTTGCAAAGGGGTTTCTCTTAGGCATCGCCTTGAAAAAGTAGCTGCACTCGTCAGCGTTAAAAATGTCGTCATTGTTGAAGCCCTTGCAGAATTTTGAATACTTTGCGATGTAGACTTGAACAAACTCTTCGAGCACCTCATTAGCTTCACTACAAAAAGCTCCTTGAGAACTTTCATTTTAAAGTTTAATGGTTGCTTGCTTGGACGTCTAGAAACCTGAAACCCAAATGCTCTTGCGAATCTTCTATCAACTTCTTGAATCACCTGTTCTGAAATTCGAGCGTTAACTACCCTCATTTGCTTGAACCAGTGCAGGGTAGCCTCATTAATTGCATTGTGCGAACATTATCGCCACTCTGCTGTTGCTAGCCTTGTTCATTATCGATTCCCTCTAAGTACTCGTATTTATGTCTCAGAATTTTGCTGATTCTCGTCTTTCTAACAATAAAATGCTCTGCTGTCTTTTTTGGCTGCTGCTTTCCAACAAATGTGGCGGAGTACAATATTCCTCCGAATTGAATTCTTTTTTGAGACACAATGTGGAATTACTCGTAGTGACCCATCGCAAATTATTCAAAGCACATTAATTACAATGGATACATAAGTGGATTACCAGGAAAATACGAAGCAGCTCCTGAGGGATACCAAAACCTACCAAAGCATTGAGAATGACCCAACCTCGCAACTAACCAACAAAATAAAGTGTTGGCGAATCTTAAGCAGTCGAACGAAATATCGGAAGAGGAGCGAGATAAAATGAGGGCTCGATACTCGAGCACTGCACAATTCTATGGAGCACATAAAGTACGCAATGATGGAGCACCCTTACGACCAATTGTGTCACTTCCAGGCACGTCCAGGCTAATTTTGTGATACTCAAAATCTGTCAAGTTGCAGTTGCACAACGATTGCTTGACTACGCTATGGACGGTATACAGTTTACCAGGGAATTAAAGAAATAAAAGGAACCTACGTTCTCGAAAGTGTTTGTAGGCAGAACAACGGAAGGTGAATTGTAAACATCAGTTTACAGCAGAAGCACGTACATAGGGCAGATTATGAACTGCAACAGCAACCACCCAAGCTGTCCCGAAATAAGCTGTTTATTGACGCTGTTTCAGAGCATAGCAGCTCACTGCAGAACGAAAGCAGCGGTACGAGCAGAAGAAGACCACTTATGCCAGTCATTGGAAAGCAACGGGTACCCACGCAGTTTTCTCCGAAGATGCTTCAACCGCAAGCCCTCAAAAGCCGAACCTACGTCGGCTATAACAAAACGTAGACTTTTGCTGTACATAAAGAATGGATTTGAAATGACTGACAGATTGTTCAAACAACGTCATATCAATGTATCCCATAGGCCAGCCGCCACACTAAGGAAAACATTTTCAATACCAAAAGGAAAGCGAGAGACACTAGAACGACGAAATATCGTATAACGAATAAAATGCATAAATCATGAAAAGCACCGTTTGGGACAAACAGGAAGGATAAAAGGATACAAAAGCGCCAACGCGTGTGCAAGAATCATAACGCAACTTTATTGGTTTCAGCACACGTGGATGAAGAAGGACACAGTTTCGACTGGAAGAGAGTATAGACCTTGAGTGAAGAAGAAACACAAAAAGGGAGGCAGTTACTCGAAGTCTGGTTCTCAAACACAAACACAATCAACATGCATATCGACATCGATTCAATATACCAACTGTTGAGAGAGAGAGAGAGCTCAAACGGATTACAAACCTTTGTTCGAAAAGCCTAATCCAACACCCAGATAATGAACAGCATGGGCAATGTGAGCCCAGACTGCTCACCTACACCCGCTGCGTCAATCCGAGTGCGATTTCCCAACCACGTTGCAATAACATTTGCGCAGCCAATGACAGTGGATCGAGCACGACCGCAAAACACAATAATTGATCAAGCAGAAGAATACAAATTTAATAGCTCTGTATTCCAATGTAAGGAAAGGAGTGGTTGCTGACAAGATCCATTATTGTGTTTGCTTTCTATCAGCTCCTGCTTTTGAAATGTTCTCAATCTTGCATTGAAGATGCCACCTTGAAAGCTGGCGAAACGTTTGCAATCAAGTTACCCAGCTCGGAATATTCCACAACAACTAAATAACTAAAATAGATGTGTTTCCTCTTCAAGCCAACCTCAAACTGAGTAGGATAAACGCTTTACAATCGATGTGGATGGATGCGCCATTTTCGCCACAATTCAATTTGCTAATGTACTGGTGGTTAAACGTGGGTTTGACAGTCGCTCGAACTCATGGTTTCAACCTGTTCGATAATTGGGCATATATTATTAGTGGTAGAAGCAGGCGTGCCGGTGTATGTGGACAGGTGAGGGATGTTGAACACAAATCATTGTAGGTCATTCCTTGGGCGCAGACCTGTAGAGACGGATCTTGATTTAGGTCAATGCTTCCTAACATTTTTGAGGCAGTTACCCACAACTTGGGTTCACTACAAACTTTACCGCGCAAAAAGTTAGTTTAATAAGCAAATTACACTTTATCTATTGTATTTTTGCTATAAATTGTAGAACCTTAGTACAAGTTTCTGGACAAAGTAAAAGCGGATTCACGAGCAAATTTTAAGCAAACATGGGGTGATAAACATTAAAGATACCGTTTTTATTGACTACTTCTCACAATTGGCGGTGTATTTGGTGCGGTTTCGCCTAATGCATATTGTAATTTGTGCTGCAAGTTCATTCGGCTTCCTCCTTAGTTGGGCGATCGCTGATCAAACGGCACAGTGACTTCTCATTTGTTTCACCATTATGTATCACGTCCGTTATGGAGGACAGCTTCCAAGGCCAATTAACATCGATACATCCTGAAAACTAAGTGCCTGTTTTGTTCCTTCTACCTTGTGATCAATCGCCCACTTCTTTATATGGTCGGTCGACTTATGTTCCTTAGTATTCACACTGTGGCGAAGCCTTCAAATTTGTCCGTTGCTGTTCTTGTTGGATTATTTTCCACTACCGACTTCAGGTTCTGTATTTTAGTTGTACCTTTGAAGCAATTCGTTTTTTTTTGATCAGATCTCAAGGTCAATGTTGTCCTACTGCCTCAGTCCTTTGAGGACATTAGGTGTTGCTGCTTTAAAGCCGTTCCTCATGGAACACTGCGATAATGTCAGGAACACCTCCAAACACCTCCATATAAGGAATACAATTTTTGATGTGGAAAGTGGGATAATTCAACTCGACGATTATTTTCCCCCCAAGTCTGACCACCCCGGGAAACCCAGCTTCATGGTGGTGGCGTTAAAACGCATGTTACTCATTAATGGTGCAATGCAGCAAGCATAATATTTACGTGCTCAGCGCTTTCTAGAAGCTCTCCTTTGGTAGAATACAAACCGAAGTTCCTTAAGTGGATTTCGATCAGTCATGGTTGGAATCGTATATATTGATCCTGACATATCTACATCGGTATAAAGCTTTTGAGGAGCAACTTTCGTCAGCACTACTGCTTAACTTTTGTTGTTCTATACGTAATGCTGCTGGCGAATGCAATAGAAAGCGTACAACATTCTTGGAGGGTTTTTGCGTAAGGTAGGGCTCGATTTGTTGATCCTCAAAACGCTATTTGCCATCATCTCGTTTTCGGTGACTGAGTTATTTAACAGTTTGCTGTCCGCCAATTCACTTTTGATCGGCTGGAAATGCTTAGTGGTGAAACAGGTTCCGAAAGAAAGCGATCTGAGCAAGGTGGACAATTACCAGCCGATATGTCTGAACTCTGTTTTGGCTAAGACCTTCAATGAATACGTGAAGCGTTGTCTTCTGCAGCATCTCCAGTAGAAAGGCATCCTAAAGGCTGAAAGGAACGGTTTGATGAAAGGTCGATCACGCAACACAAACCTACTTGTCTTGTGGCACGAATGACTGTCCTCGCTAAACCAAGGGAAGAGGTTTGACGTCAATTACAGCGATTTCAGTAAAGCCTTTGTGAAGGTTAACCACGAGATCCTCCTTCGGCAGCTAAACATGTGCAGTGTTGGTGGCGCAGTGCACCAGCGGATCAATGACTTTCTTGTTGGTCGGAAGTGGAGGGTACAGGAGGACAACCACCTGAACGGACTGTACCATTAGACCAGTGGTGTCCCGCAGGGCACAGTCGTTAAACTCATTTTGTTCCTGATCCAAACAAATGATTTGTCTCAGCTTCTCGGTTCAACTTGCGTGTTGCTTGCAGAAGACATAAGGTATGGAGGAAAACTGAAATGTCCGACGACTACGACATGATTCAGCGTGACCTTGACCGACTCTCAATGTGGTCAGCCAAGATCAGCTTCCGATCAACCCGGTCAAGTCGGTCTGCATAAGTCGGTCTTCATGAGGGTGGTAATCGCCGAGTCTACAAACTGTCCGGACAACAGGCACACGCATCGCCATCCATGCAAGATCTGAGTGTACTTTCACGCTGCGCTTGAAAATCGGTTGAAAACACAAACAGGCTTTACCAAAACGGACTGCGCATGCTCTGGGCGCTCAAACGCAGCTTCTGCACTTGGTCCGAAGAGGTTACCATTCGCCCTTCTCCAATATCAACAGACCAATGTTAGAGTACAGCTCACTCGCCTATTGTTCGCTTAGCCGTGGTGGAATGCAAAGGATTGAGCGGGTACAGCATGTTGCCACAAGATTCCGAGGTGTGCCATCTGAAGGTCGGTTGCGGGTTGATCTCATCATGACTCACCGGATACTACATCTCGGTGATTATCCAATGCTGAGACCGCTACTCTCTTTGAGCACACTAAGAAGAAGACAAGGATACCGGTACAAACTTGCGGTACAGGATTTGAAGTAGGTCGCTCAACAAATCCGCTTCGAGCGAAGGGTAGTGCATATATAGAAAAAGCTGCCTGCAGACGTAATCGAAGCGAAGTCAGTGCCGCATTTTTAAACTGCTGGATTTGCACTTTCTCGGCATGAGATTTTGAGAATAATCACTATCACAATAGATATATTTGTTCGAGAAATCTTAGGCGTAGGTACACGGAGGTTACTCTACTCGCAACATTTTCACAGTGTACAGTATGTTTTTGCAGTATTTGTTCCTTCGCGTACGATTTTCCGTGAGCGCAAATAGTTTAACGCTAGGTTTAACATCACCATGAACAACAAGGGTAATTTTTATAAATTATCTAATATTTGCAATTATTTATGACGGTCTGCCATAGTTTCATTATCTCAAACACAAGAAGCAATGGTAACTTTCAATGCTTCATGTATATTCTTCCTCATCTCAAAGTAAACTGCATGCACTTTGCATAGTGTAAGTCTGTGGCAGGCCAAGTCACACTGTAGTCCACCAACGAAGACCATAACACTTGGATGATTGCATGGGAATAAGGAATACAAAGCACTGTAAATTCCTCCGCAGCAACTGGTGGTTTCGATTAACCTATCAAGGACGGCATCATGATGGTTCCACATTTGCTTTAGGTACTGCGGTTATCGGCACGCTGACCCTTTAAAGTAAGTAGAGAATAAATAATTGAGCACCGCATTTATGTCACTTCGTTTTGAAATGTGCTAGCAAGCTCAACAAAACTTTACTCTCTTCAGTTACTGGACTAAGGAAAGTGCGCCAGCTACTTCAGCTGTAGCTGAATTTTGACATCCATTTCAAAAGCACTCTTCGCAGACTTTGTGCAAATATCTTGACGTCAGTGGAAATAGCATTCTTCAAGTACTGCGCTGGGAAATGTCAACAGTGCGGCGTTAAGAGAAGTCTTCTCAATTTGACTAACATTTTTGTTGGCATATATCCATTCGCAGTAGATTCGTTTTTGCAAACCTATTTGTATAGTTATACAAGAGGATGCAACGGTCAGCCACGTTGGCGTGCCAGGTATATGGTAGATAAAACGTGTTGGAAGATTTGTCAAAAGTGCCATCCCCGTATATCGGATCTGTGCACAAATCAAGTATAAGTTATTTATCAACCAACACTAGAATTCTTTCTGGATCATCCATAACTGAATCATGTAGAATTAGTTCGGAGTGCTATAAAGGAATGGCAAAATTTGTGCCAGTTAGTCAAGGCACATGATCTATTTTCGGTTATTTCAATAGGGTTCTTGCAATGGATCATTTTTCGGAAAGTGAGACAAAGCATCACTACAGTGCAGACAAGACATTTTCGATAACTTTGCGAAGTGTAACACTGACTGCCCTCATGTTCTTTTTTGGTTGGCTTCGTGCAGCATTTGCTTCCGCTTTTTGTGGACATAAGTCACGACTGCTCATTTAACTATTGCAAGATGGTGCCGTCTCCTGTCTTTATCAGTGGGTGCTACTTCACACCTTGGTCGCACCTACATCTCTAAGGAAATAGACGTATGGAAAGCAAGTTATTCAAAACCTAAATACGTCAAAACTTGGTTTCCCTTCTGGTTGTTAGACTACTCCATAGGTGAAAGTGAAACAAACGTAATCAATCTCTCATTAAGCGCAGGCATGCGGTGATTGTCCATATACAAGACACAGTAATAAGCAGAACCGAAAACGGACGCTCTCAGTCATGATACACACTTGTTTATGTATGCGTGCGTGATGATAATCGTCCATTCATGTAACTGTAATATGATTGCGAGGGTTACAATTTTGTGACATCTGGTTACTATATAGGTTTATACCGTCAGTATGAGTCAATCATTGTCTGTTTCCTTAAAGCCATTGTTAATATATCCATGTTATGAGGTAATTTGGCTTATACCTTGATGGTTGGAAGTGTTACACTGCTAAGCATGCGTTTGTGAAGAGGAAGGATACCGCTCGATCATACTGGACGAAGTGTTGGCGATGTGTCCAATAATTCCAACTCCAGATGCATTGTTCTATCAGCGGCTGTGCTGTGACGTATATTCCGATACCGATGAGAAGTCTTATTTTTTCGTAGTCACTACCAGCAGAATGTCCAGCAGATCGATTTCTGCGACGTAAATTCAGACTGTGACTACAAAACAAAGTACATAAATAATAAGGTCATTTGTGACGATGTTGACAGCTTGAGCAAATGTGTTTACTTTTCTTGTTAACGATCATAATGGTGTACAACCTTCCGTTTGCGTAATCATCCATGTCCGCATTATTCCCCGTCCGAATTCTTCCGTGTCCGCATTCTTCCGTGTCCGCAATCTCTCGTGCGCACAATCTTCGTCTAGGCGTCATTTATTATTCTCAGTTTTTGTGTGTGAGTCCTTCGTGTGCGCTTTCTTCTGATCACCGGTATGAGTATACAAACTGCACAGATATACTGGGAAACTTTTCTACTATTGTGCTTCTTGAACTTGTTTACTGGTAGTATTAAAAACAGCATTAGACTTGCCGAAGCAATTGGAATATTAGAATTGATTTTTATTTTTTTATAGCATGAAGGAAAGCTACATGGTAATGTGATCTTGGCGATAAATTATCATCTTATTTAAATGTTACAAGCATTGCTTCGAGCAGTGCCTTTCCGTTTACTAATGAAATGAATGCGGTTTCCAACCCACTGCATACTCGTTAAATTGGCTCTATCTTTATGGTCGACATGTTCGGTGCCTCCCAGGATAACAGGATTGGTTTCACCTTCTGAGTTCCGAAGTAAGTTATCTATAGCTCGACATGGACATATGAGTTTGCCGCACACATGCTAGAGCAAACATGGGAGGTCTGGTACTTAACTAATTTTTGACAGAAGGCCATTGTACCTATCCTCGCGAGTGCCTGAGGAATGACACTTGCAATGAAGCAATATTACAAGTTAAACAGAGTGGTAGGTATCAGTAATGCCAGGACACAAAGGGTTTAGCAGCTGCATCCTTCTATGGCTAATGGTTCTGAGATGTCAGCGATGTAAATGAGTGATGGGAAAACAAATTTGTTATAGCTACTTCACTTATCGGCCGAAAGCTCTGATAGGTAGCTCCTGGTATAAATCACAAAGTTGGTTTTAGTTTAAGATCACACTTATGTTGCGGTGTAGCTCGGGATTCGAAAAACTCCGCGCATTTGGTTTTTGGAATATGTGTGAAAATTGTGATATAGATAAAAATCGATACAAGCTAGCTGCGAAAGATTTAATATACTAAATAGCGTCAATGCAGCTGCGTCAAACGAGCGTAAGCCATCTTTTGTGGTATGAAATGTGACGCTAAATCCGATTTCGCTGCAAGATCGGAAGTTTTACGGTTGCGTGTCCTGTGCTCAATTCACTGAAAAGGTAATACTGAATATTGGAAATAAAGAGCTAGTAAATAAATATCTGTGTTGGTCAGTCGTAGGGGATCGGGCAACTGTGAGGAAACACGTCGCTGATTCATGCGCGGTGACACCCAATTGCAGTTGCACTACTTCTTCTCCGGTAGCGAGAACCTTCCTATTCCTGTAGCCCGGAAAGTGGGCGTCAAGGAGCCTCTTAAATTGCGACGCTGATTTCCTTAAGACTAGCGCCTCCCGTAATTTGCACCAATATTTCATCATGTGACCCTCATGGCATATATGGTGAGGGGTACTCTTCAAAGCCGGTACCACTAGTTCGTACAGGTATGCACCTGTACAGCTTGGTGCGCGAACGTGCAACGGCGGCTCCAACATAGCGAAATGACCAAATTGCAGTATCCGGTGCGTAATAATGGGATCAACTCGAAGCTGACGATATGACAGCGCATGAAGTCCTGGTATTTTACCTTGGTCCTCTTACGACATATCCTTTAAACGGGGGATGAGCAGGGTAGCTATGCGTGGGACCCGTTCCACTTTCTGCGCCTTATCTATTGTGATCGGACAATAAGCAGGTGAGTAACACTCAAGCGACGGTCATATTATGGAAGATAACAGACGGGTGACGAACTCTTCAGACCTTGTGCAAAAGCGGCGTCCAGTTGCCAAAACAGGCGTAGTCCGTTTGCGTACAGCCTTCTCGTGTTGTCGAGAGGCTTCGGTCACAGCATGAATGTACGCCTAAATCCTTGACGGAACCAGTGAAATGCAGCGGGTGTTCGGCAGGGGTATACGTATAGCGCGTTGCTCTAACCCTATATCCGGTACAGATTTGAATGGTCAACCAAGGGCGGGCAGCAGAACACATTGAAAACAGCTATAAATATGCATTAGAAAGTTACCAATTCTTAAAAGTAAAAGTAAGACACCGGCAGTTATCTAGCTATGCTAACGGAGAATTGCAGCACATAGGTCAGTCGTGCGTTGCCGCCGTAACGAGTTCCAAGCAAAAATGTCGATGAGCAAGTGAAGCATCCGCACTCAGCGATCAGTTCAACAAACCACACCGGTCGTCTAGATGTAAAATGAAACAAATTTAGTTAAAATTTTACACAGGTGATGCGGGGAATCTCCAGTATGCTATATACGTACAAGTATTACATAATTTCCTGGACTCATTAACGTATATTAAATTCTGTAGACCACCGGGATCGGCGGTCGAAATCCTGGTGAAGGGCGTCACAGTCTCTGGGTTAACCAATAATCCTCCAAAGCTTCAGGTCGTCTGCAAACAATATGCAGGACGACCGAAGAAGCTGAGCTACTGTGTTGATGTGGATCAGGAACAAAATGTGCCACAGCACTGTGTCTTTGTGTACGCTGCTGTTGGAAGGTACCATTTCATTAGGTGGTCATCTATCTGAACCTGCTATCTACTTACAATAAGGAAGTCGCTGAACAAATGGCGCAGTGCATCATCAAAACCACACATCCTCTGCTTGTGGAGCAGAACATCATGGTTCACCTTATCAAAAGCTTTACTGAAGTCAATGTAGATTACATCCACCGACTTCCCCCAGTTAAACGCTTAGAGCTATTCTTACCGTATCAACAGCAGTTTGATGATGCACGAACGGCCCTTCCTTATGTCACACTGTGCCTGCGTTAGGAGATCTTTTGACTCCAGCAGCTGGAGTATACCTTTTTCACAATAGGCTCAAGCAACTTTGACAATATGTGTTTGAGAAAATTGGTCGGTAACTGTCCAGATTGGGTGGGTCACCACCTATTGGAATCGGCTTCATTACCAAGACTTACCAGACACTCGGCAATGCACCCACGGACAGCAACCTGTTCAACAGATCCGTTAAGGCAGGCGGGATTTTCGCCTATAAGGATTTTAAAATTAGCGGGGTGAATCCACCGGATCTTGTAGGCTTCATGCCGTTAAGAGCGGTGGTTAGACTGCAAAAATCTACACCGCAATCCAGTCAGTCGATTTCAGTTGTGGCCACACATCTCTCCGGCTCTGCATATGCGCATACCCATTTGTAAATACGGAAAGGATGTGCTTCGTCATTGTAGACGCACGCACAGTGTTGAATGTCAGATGCTGTCCGTCAGTGCCTTCTAACAGAGCTACGTGACTCGCGGAGCTCAGGTGCCACATCACGTAAGCAAGGAACTACTTGCGAGCCGTCTTCGCTGAGGTTGCGAGGTGCTCTTCGAACTGCTGACTATTTCGCGCTTTCTGCTGTAGCATTGATTTATCTGCCTTTGTAAACCTTCTGCTTATCTTCAGAGCCATACATGAGGGATTTACTCCACAATACGCGTGACAGTCATGCCAATTGACCACGCTCCCTGTCGAAGCATTTTGGCTTCACTGGTCACGTTTTCCCATACTTGACGTGTAGAAAATGAGTGTAAAACGATTGCACACCCAGTTTTATAAAACAACAACATGATTCACCTGGGGAATCATGTGGCAGTGACAAGTCTACTTCATTAGCGGCTTGACTGATACCATCGAAATTTGTCTTCCAGTAAATGTAGGACGGCGCCGACGGACCAGAGTCCGACAGCGGCAGCTTCAGGCTGGCTAAAACTATGAAGTGCACACTAGCTGCTAGAGGCAACAGGACCTAAATTTAATAAACCACTTTGTTGCATCTCGTTAGTAGTAGGTCCAGGCACGAAAGAATGTAATGCAGTGTAACGTGCGTCGGATAGCAAACATGTTGTGCTTCGACAACTTTCTTCGAAAAATGCGCCTCGATTACACAATGCCTAGGAAGAGGTTAAACCACGGACTACCGTATTCGATGAAAGCTAAAATCACCCAGCTGGACGCCGGGCTGACTCGTGCAGTTTTTTACATGCGGCAGCCGATTCAGGCATCGACTTCGCAGGCTACGATAAGAAGCACTTACAAAGAGTTCAACCAGTTTCAAGCGCATCGAGCCACATAACTTGTCGCACAGACCGACTTGGCTTCGGTAGGTGCGTAACAGCCTCCCGCTTAGCCAGGGCCGAATGCATAAAGCATGCTGCCTACATTGTTTTATAATCTGTCGCACCGGAAGCACGACTAGCCACCGGTCTTCACTTTCAGGTTAGTGACTTCAGGAGTAAACCAGGAGTTGGACAGTTCTTCGACGTTCGGACGACCAGAGGAAACAAAGTTATGCATATCGTCACGTTTCTTTATTAAACTACAAACATTTGTGAAGGTTACGCGCAAGCCGCTGGAAGAACCAACGGACGCGAAAGAAACGTCATCTACCTGTTGATCCACGTTCAGCGGACAAGGAGAATACCCCGAAAATTTACAACGTGGTGATTAGTTTCTCCACTACCATTCTGCCACTTCAATTCGACGATATAGAACTTCAGTTTCTCTCTCTGTCCGACACATCCAAATCAGAAAGAAGATGAATCTTTAGACTTCTTAGTCTACCGAGATGTGATGGTACCCACCTCGGACTAGTTTTATCAAAAATTGTGACTCGCTGAGTCTGGGGCTACCCCTAAGTTCTTTTCACAAGACGAGTGATTTGCTTCGCATACAACCCCTGTTCATTCGCGTCGAGAAGCTTATCCGTCAGGAGTTGCAGAAAATCTACTTTGCCGTCATAAAGAGCCAAAAGACTAGCATTCGTCGACTAAGGAGTGTTAAATATCATAAGGTTAAATCGCTGCTGATTGCTGGCAGCTGTCCTCTGCTTTTTGTTTTGCTGCATTCTCTATTGGCCTCCATCTCAGACGGGTACTAGGAGGCAACGCAGGCCCATCAGCTGAAGTTCCAGCAAGGTGTGCATATGGCTCTGGAGAGAATGCAGCCGGTGAGTAGGTAAGATCGTTCGAACATGGAGGAGATTGGGTTTAGGCTTGCTTGGATGAACCCATGGAGCTCCTTCCTATGGTACCTACCCCCATTTGTAGGCTCGCACGAATTACCGGCTGTTCGTGACTGCACAGCGGCTTGGCATTCCTTGCACAATATTTGGACAAGCAAATACTGCATTTTACGCAGTAATTTATAATGATCTAATGACGAATCAATACATGAAATGTGGAAATTCACGCAACAAATAAGGCCTGTACAAGCATTGGCTCCATACCCAACTATTTTGAAACAAGTATCACAGGGAATCAGCTTCTTAATCACGGATAGCACAGCAGATGTGACGATTAATGTGATAAATGAAACCATAAGTATACGGTAAGAATAGCATTGTATAAGTTACGGACACGACATTAAAGTAAACTAAAGAAATTCAGCGTGCACAAGAACTGAATTTGATAACAATAAACATAAAAATTCTGCTCTGCAGAAATTAATGAACGATGCAAACTGGCCTGTCAAATAGAGCAAGAAAATCCATCCGGCGAAAGCTGTCCGCTAATTAATACCAAACTTGAACATACTTTCTAAATTTGAATATTGCTAGGTTTAAATAATAAGGAGCCACACACGTATATTTAATTAAAATGTAGGAATGGTAAGTGTTGCTTGCTCGAGATCAATGGATTTGACTTTAACATTAGCTATCCTTCTGCGAATCGATGTCAGCAATGCGAATGAGAGTTGCAATCCATTAAAACAACGGATACGTCAAAATGATCCTCCAATCAAACAAATATAATTAAATCATAGCAAATTTGAATTGTGCACTTGAATCTTACACATAGTCTTCCCCTAATAAGCACACATTTATCGGGTAAACAAAAGTGAATGTGACAGTTGAATTGTTGAACCACGTGCGTCAACGATTTGGCGAGATCCAGTAACAATTTTATCTAAGACCATTACAGTAATTAATAACGGACCACCTTACGTCAGTCTTAGCCACGCATATGTGAGGCTTTCTAACAGAGTATTCGAATTAGTATGCTTCGTGGACCAGGATATCATGGTGATCTACCTTTCCGTTATCGTTTTGCTAGTTTGTGGGACGGTTATGCATTTCGAATGACCTGGAATGAGAAATACTGCAGCTGTCCCCTTGATCCAATGCGATCTCGTCAACATAATATCGATATACCCGATATATCAGAGTAATCATCCCGCAGGCGTTGCAACAAAGAGTGCTGCGACAGTTCCATGCAGGACATCCAGGGCTCAACCGAATGAAAGCGCTTGCCAGAAGTTATGTGTATTAGCCGTTTATGGACAGGCAGCTGGAGCAGCTAGCTAAAAGTTGTGGCAACTGCGCCACCGCCTCAACGGCACCGCTAAAGACTGAACTCTGCTCATGGCCTAAACCAACTAAACCTTGGAGTAGTGTTCATGTAGACTTTGCAGGCCCAAGCAATGGCCAGAGCTTTCTCATAGTGGTCGACGCTTGCAGCACGTGGCCCGAAGTGTTCGTCATGAGAAGCACGAAAACCAGCGCAACCGTCTCTAGGTTGCGACAAATCGTCAGCAGGTTCGGCTGCCCTGAAACATTGGTGACGGACGATGAAGCACAGTTTACTTCGGCCACATTCACGGAATTCTGCCAACGTTGCGCTATCAAGCACGTGCGGTCTCCACCATTCCACCCACAATCGAATGGCCAAGCGGAGAGTTTTGTGGATACATTCAAACTCGCTCTCCTCAAATCAAGGAGAGAGGGAGACATAAAATAGGTCATCGACCGCTTCCAATTTCTGTATCGATCTACACAAAATTTACAAACACCGGGTGGAATATCACCAGCAGAGGCAATGATGAAGAGAAAACTTCGCATGCCATATTATGCAGTTCGGCCATCCTCAGAGTCCATAGCTGGTGAAAGGAACCTAAAATGGAACGTGATATTAATCGGCGGTTTGATGCCAAGCAACGTTCGTTTAGACCGGGTCAGCCAGTACTTGTGCGTGATTATTTTTATTTTGAAGTGGTAATGATACACCGTTTCCAATTTGGCGGAACTGCGTTTTCTTCCAGACAACGCTGAAATCTTTCGTAAACTGGGTTGACTAGGTTCAAAGCTGTCCTCTGCAGTGTTTTCGAGTGAATGTTATCTGCTCCAGCAAAGCATTGTGTTCGTAAAACCAGTAGACTTTTTAGCACCGCTTGTGTTAGTGAATGTGACGCTGAATTAAACTGATGGTCGTGTGGCAAAAGCAAGAGTATCGTTCAAGCAGTGCAACCCTTGGAAAATCGGTGAGTACTTGGCCTTATAGCTTGTCCGCCAATTACACTGGGTATACCGATCAGTCGTCATGAGTGGTGGGAATATGCCCTGAACCTTGCAAAGTCCATCGACGTGTTTGTGAAGAGACAACTGATTCCACTGAAAGCATTTCAATAGTTCCTGCTAAGGTATCAACATTTATTCAAGAACCAACTGTATGGTTATTGTGCCGAACTAAGTTCCACTTCCATTTTTCTGCGCTAGGATTGTTTTTTAAATACGCCATGTCCAATCTTACGTTTTCGGTTTCTCAAAAAGGATTTTGGTTTGAGTGGATGGCGCAAAGCGTTTGACGCTCATGCTTTTGCAACTAGTGATGTAATGGTTTTTAAGAATATTCCCCAGGCAATCCCTGGGGTGCACTCAGTCATGAATGTACAACGAGCATTCCCGTAGAAAGCATACAATACTTGCTCACATGTAATAGGCTGCAGCCTTTCGGGCTCTGCATTAAGGTATTCGGCGCAGCAATTGAACTCGAACAGTAAAGTCACGTAATCGCTTCGCCTCAAACGATTTCGCACATCCAGCCAAACAGCCATGAGATTCTTTCCGGTGAGCACTGGGTCTAACATCCTTGATTCATTTGTTGTCCTGAGCATAATCGTAGGCTCGACCTTATGGTGTTAGGGTGTGCTAGAGATTATCTCTTGTAGGTAGATTCTGAACTGTCATCCATAGGTTGATGTTCTTTTCAGACCACGGATGTTTAGATCTACCGTAACGTGGATATGGATTGATTTCTGATTTCTCACAATAGAAAGCGCAGATACTAATTTGTGGTCTATTTTCAGAGTATGTTTTGTCAGTCTGTACACAACAGGCACAAGGAATAGATCGTCTTCGTTCAAACACTTTAGGCCAAAGCATACCTGTGAGGCGCATAATTTTCCTCGTCACAATGTTCACGACGAAGGTGTGTTTCGTAATCATTTAACCTTTCCTTGTCTCTACTCGAGGCGTCGTTTCAGAAAAGCAACATGCAAAATAGATTGATCTGAGTGTCAATAATCTTACATTCAGAAACGTTTCCGACGTCATGTGTTTGTTTCGAGGCTCTGAACTCTGCCAGTAATGGAGTTCGACCAACCGAGCAATGAAGACATGTGTCAGCGTACACGCAGGACATTTGCACGGTAACTGAAGTTTAGTTAGTAAGAATGGAGACTGTGCCGGAATTTGAGTGATTGGCCACCAGCTATTTTTAAAGGTGTTCTTGGTCTTTAAATTTCGATTGGCTTATAAGAATGCACGTAGTTGTCCGGGCCTTGATGTTCGCTTGTAATTAGTTGCATTCTGTCGGGTTCTGATGTTGCCATTAAAACACTCACTTCACAAAGCTATATGATGAAATAATTCACTGATTGCTCGTCCTCAGCAATTTTCTAATCATTTACGGCCATATACTTGCTGCATTTAGCCGAATACGGCAGTCAGCCTATTGCAGAATTTAGGCCAAATTATCCAAGATTTTGGCTCAGACTGAAGTATAGACTTCATCAGCATCTAATCGTTCCCCTTGTAGTTAACTTAACCTATATTTCTTGTCAACCGGTTAGGAAGGATTTTGTCCAGTGATAGCTTTTGGCGGAAAAATCTTCCGTGCTCCCGGTTGTATGCCTCAGCTATATCGGGAGGATGTTTGGAACTCAGGAAATCCTTATGCAATAATCGTCATTAGTTCGGCATATTTACGAACTTCCTCACGACTGCTACATTCTTTGGGACGTTCCTTTCAAGGGATATCCGGAAGTGTGCGCACCTCATGTGAAAAGATTCGGAAACTGTTATAATCATCACGATCAAAGTTGGTCGTCCTGCTTCGCTGTTTAAAATATCAGTCAACCCGATCAAATGTTCGAGTACGCTAGTACGGTTTCTTGGGAGCCGGACACGGGACATTTACACAGCGAAGAGCACAAATAGTTATTTGTTCGTGGCGACCCACTTGAACTTCTAGGTTCTATTGTATTCATTACTTAAGTATAGTGATATTTGATTGTGCAAGCGCTTTTTGCTAAACTAAAGAGATTAATCTATGATCTGAGGAAAAATTCTAATTTTGCTCGTTAAGGCGCAATGATCCATACGTTAGGAGGCGCTCCTCCTAACACATCTCTGTTTGAAGTCCACTGCCTGGGGTTAAGCGGGAGCAGCGTGACAGGGACACGGTAGCGATCCGTCCATCTTCTGAGCAGATAATCAGGTGCAAGATATATTGTTAGAACAATGCGCTTATCGTGCTGAAAAGCATCTGTCGTTGAAAGTCAAAATTCGCCGAAAACCGACCCGGCTGTTGAATGTACCAAGAGCCTGTGTTAAAATAGTTGACATTGGAAGATTCTCGGGCCACTTGCTGTGTGTAATGATGATTTGTAAAAACTTCTGTCCTCTTGCTGACCCGCGCAATATCATGGTGGACACCTGACCATGCCTTGTGGTCGTCGGTCAGAGGAATGGTTAGTAGTTCAGCAAGGATTTAGCTGCTAATGCACTCTTTGTGCACTAACGTGTAACTCCTGAATTTTGACATACATACACACATAAAATGACTCCACGCCATTGCTTTCATTCTGTTGGAGAGGGTAGGTAATAAGAAAATGATTTAGGACATTTGATCAAAGTTTGGTCAGGATTACAACGCTTTCAATAAATGGGGTAGAGTCATGGCAAACAGATGTTGCTTTTAGTTTCTGAAACAAGGGTTGCATGGGTCGGTGCAAAATTTTCTTGGTCGCTGTTAATGATAAACCTGCTCACTTTTGACGGCAAATGGTGCAGGAAATTTGCGTCTTGAACCTAAGTGAAAAATATCCTGAGCGAAAGCACAGTAACTGAGAACACACAGTAACCTTTCGTTTTGATTGACACAGTAGCAACGACAATAGCTACTGCGTGATGTTCATAGTTTAAATGTCTTGTTGAACAAATACTCGAGCAATGTTGCCTCTTACCTTTTCGGACGATTGGCCGCCTAGACCGGAATTCCTTTCTTCCAGGCAAATATAGTAAAAAGCGATTTGTGATCCCTGTAACAAGTAATGCACTGGCCATGTAGCATTTGTGGAAAAGCTTCCACGCAACACAATAGTACCAGTCTACTTATAAATCTGGTCATAAATGCATTTTGTAGGACCGATGACGCAAGCACCAGAGGACAGATTGGGAGTGAACTGCAAGAGTTTTTCCAGCTCTGCGCTGATAGCTCGACATGGGGTCACTCTTGGAAACTGTTTAAGCCGAGGAGGGTCCGGATTCATTCTGATTTCATCCTATCAACTCGAGTGGTAAACGACGGGAACAGCTTGCCTGAAGTGGTCGTCAGTGCACAATGTGAGGAAAGTTTTAAGAAACTGTTAGACTCCTATCTGCTGAGTATGCAAGGATCCTGCTGTTTTCGATGCGACCGTAATGGTCCCTTGCGGAATACCGCTTCGAAGCATGTCGCACAATCCTCGCTCTGAACGGGATGTGACGGAGCTGACACAGGATGTCCTATCTGCTCTCTACCACTCCAATGAAACCAAAGAAACCAAAGTCCAGGTTGTTGTGCAGAGCTCTCAGCGCCAACAAGAGCAAAGGACGCCATGTATATAACACCAAGATGGTCAGGACGTAAATACGTTTGGACAGCTGATCTTAGAGTCGGCGGAATAACGAAACTTTCGTTCACACACAGATAACTCGCAGGCGTAACACGTAACGCTTCACGAGGCACAAAACAAAACAATAAACAGGCCATCCTCGTTTGATAGCAGAAATCAACGACAAGGAAAACTTTCTCCTCTTCTTGCTAAGGGTTGAAGGCGAGATTGGAAGCAGGTGGGTGATTAGACGTAATTATAGAATCGGCTTCGAATGCTGTTGTAAGTGAGGATAAGTATTCAACATGAGAATGAACTTTGCACTTCTGCGCTCAATCACGTATGTGTACGCACTAAGAGCAACATTTCACCTTTAAACTATAGCTGCTGAAGATTTAGCAAAATAACTGGAAGGATTATAAATAAACTTTAGTGCTTCATAATCTCTTAAAATAGTACAACTGAAACCAAACAATTAGTGAAGTCTAACGACTGACCACTATACAGTCAAATATTTTTGAGGTGTCTGATGCTACTCTTTGTCAGCTTGCTGAGTCGACGAGAAATGTACAGAACAGGGTGCCCATCCTGCTCTGGCACATACTTTCGCTGTTTGGTGATGTATCTGTGAAGAGCCCGGTTTGGAGTTTGTAAAAAGAATTAAGAGGAACACAACCAGTTACAAGTAGTTTTAAAAGCTCTCAAAAACCATGCTTATATTTGGACATCCAAAAAAACCCAAGTCATTCAACAAGGTGCAATGCCAGAAGTTTGGACTGATTAAGCCTCATTGGTTTGACAAGGAGTATGGAAAGCTGGCTCGGAGGAGGCGCAGACTGTTAGAAGGATTACACCTCTCTGGCTCTGCCAATAACTAAGAAGGGTATAAAACTCAGCAGAACCTATGCAACGGTGCATAAAGGAATAAGCGCCAACATGTTGAAGAGCGGTTCGCAATCGCCGTGAAGACCGCCCCAAAGAGGATTTTGTTTACGTGAATCAACGCCTGAAGCCGGCAGGTGATGTGCCAGTTATGGATGACCCGGACGGCCAGCCCGTAAATTCAGGCATTGAGCTTGCTCCCGCATTTCAGTTGCACTTCGATTTTATGCTTGCTAACGTCTGTGGCTGTTCCGAGTTCGACGTGTACCGCGTTTACCGAACTCGACATTCTGGAGTGCGGCGTTGAAGATGTATGTCAACTACTCGCCAGCCTTGACGGCACCAAACCTGCCGGACATTTGGGCTGCATCCACTGGTTCTCAAGTCATTTTCGACCATCATCTCTCCTGTCTTGACTGAGCATTTCAACTGGTCGCTGTCCGAATGTTAGTTGCCGGTTGACTGGAAATGTTTGATGCTGCAGCCTAATCCGAAATGCGGCTGCTCTAACAAAGTGGGCAACTATATTCAATTTGTCTAACTCTTATTTTGCAAAGTTTGCTCAGAAAATGATAAAAAATGGATTAGTGCAGTTACTACAGTCAACAGAGGTCATGACGCACGCCCAGCACGGTTTATGCAAATCTGCTCATGCTTTACAAAATTGCTTGTGAAGAGGCACGAGCGGTTGAAGGTAATTAACAAAGGGAAGTTTGTCTTTGTGATATTCATCGAGTTCAATGAGGCGTTCGACAAGGTCAGGTATGAGCTTCGCCTTCACAAACGCAGGATGTGCGGTGTCGGTGGCTCAATGCACAGGTGTATCCACGACTTTCTTTTTGAAAGAAAGTGAACAAGTCGACGACCATCTAACTGACTGCTACCCCTCTGCAAGAGGCGTGCCTCAATGCATTATGCTGGGCCAACTCTGTTCCTGATTCACATCAACCATCTGCCCCAGCTTCTCCGATTGCTGTATGCCTTGTTTGTTGACGACATGAAGAGTTGGCGGGAAATTGACGCTCCTGAGGACTGTGGTCTACTTCAGCAAGACCTCAATTTTCTATGCCCATGATCTGCGGTCGTTCATCTCCCAGTCAACCCAGCCAAGTCTGTATTTATGAGTCTGGGGAAGGGTGCTGACGGCCGATCCTATACACTTGACGGCCAATCTCCATATCCCACAAGCACTGTGAAGGCCCTAGGTGTACTCTCGCGTTACGATTTGAAGTCTGTGGAAAACACGAACAGGCCATTTTGTAACGGACTGCGCTTGCTTTGCGCACTCAAACGTAGTTTCGGCACATGGTCTGAAGAGATCGCTAATGGTATCTTCACTTCCATCATTGGACCAATGGTAGAGTGCGGTTCACTTGCCTACTTTTTGACTACCTGAAACGAGGCACAGAAGATGGAAGGGGTCCGACACGTTGAAACCAGGCTTATCCCCAGTTGATATGGCTTAGGGTATGAAGACCGATGCAAGAAAATAGGACTCTACACCTTGTCCTACCGTCGGGTGCGAGTCGACTTCATTATGATCTACATTATTCTACATCTCGGTGACTTGCAAATACTGTTGCCGATACTGGACTTAGGAGGGTCATGAAGCACAAGCAGACACAGGTACAAACTTGTCTTGCCGGATGTGAAGCGAGTTCCACACCAGCTGTGTTTCGAACGAAGAGTGGTAAATATTTGTAATTGTTTGCCTGAACATATAATGGAGGCAACATCTGTGCATCAGTTCAACAGATTGTTACATTTATATTTTAAGACTATTCGATTCAGAGAACGATTGCATACTTACGATCACATGTCCCATTTGTGAGTCCAGAAATACAGTGAGTCAGCTATTAAATATTACATGAGAACGGGCAACCATATTCACGGCTGACAACTTTTATAAGCTTTTTGCACCATATTTCGAAAGAGTTATACAGAATTCATTTCTACTTGCTCTATAATACAGTATTCAGGTGAACAAAGGGTGCGCAGTGGATAAAATATTAGGAATGAATTTGGAGAAATACTGTAAATAATTAAAAAATATTTTAAGGTACTTTTCACATTTGCTGCTTGAAGCGAGTTAAACGTGCCATCAATGGATAATCTTGCGTGCGTTACTCGCCAGCATTCACAAACACATTGTCTTGAAACATACCCTCCAGCATTACACGTTGTAATTCATCACATTTTGCATTACGGCTGGAGACACACACCGAAGGGAACAAATGTATACCGGTAAAACCTAAAAGATGTATTCATGGTGGTCAGTTGAGTGAAATCATCCGTGAGAACTACTTGAACTATGCAATTGTTAAGTTTAACAGTGAAAAATCTGGCTTCATGCAGAATTGAAAGAATGGAACGACGTTCTTCCGTTAAACAACTACGGCTAGTAGCTTCGCATTTAGGGTAATGCGGTAATGGCAACAAGCTCTGGTGGTTTGTCTATCCGGCTTTACCGATGTTACAATAGCTATGGCCCATCTTGCACATAGTGGGACAATAATCCCTGCTTCACACTGAGGCACAATGACCTTAGGAATAGGTTCCCTTGGTCACGATTTAAGTATACGACGTTTACAGAGGTCAGGATCACAGTCTACTTTAAAAGTAACGAGTGAAATTTTCATTCTGCTAGATGCCGATGAAAAATCGTGCCGGGGAACACGAATTTGATTGTCAGAATCTATTAAGGAAGGAAAGGTGACACATATTATAATTGCGTGATTTACTTCAATCTCGAGGATAGATGGGCTTTGAAAAATGACAACAAATTTGCATTACTAATGTGTAGGAGAATTTCTTATTTTAATTGTAATGTTTGCGTCCTAGATACTTACATGATACATAGCACAGCCTAGTCCGAACTAGCACCAGACGCGTTTCGCCCAAGTAAGACGCCTCAGTGTCCTTCATGGCCATCTACTCCGTGGCATCCCTACTGGTGGTCGGACCCATGACCGCTAGAAGATGCCAACTAGCCACCAGCTTAAGCACCGGAGCCATGGGTGAAGTCTGGTGGGCTACACAATTTGCAAAGTAACAGGAATATAACACCACCTACTTTCCACTGTTACGCAGGTAACTAGCTTAGCAAATGACAGCGGCTAACCTCGGAAGGTCACGGCTTTCTGTCACTAGACGCTACGTCCATGGCATTCGCAACTAGGACAGGCTGCATTTTTGTATTACTAATTAGCAAGAGACGTTTTTAATATAATGTTGTCTGTCCTATGGACGTAGCGTTTAATGAGAGAAAGTCATGAACTTTGAAGTATAACCATTGTCATCTGCTAAGGAAGTAGCCTGAGGGGTCGTGGAAAAAATTTCTTGCTGTATCCCATTTAGATTGCGAGTAGTGTAACCCAGCCGATGTCCCCCATAACTCAGTGGCTTAATCTGCTGGCTAGTTGGCATTTGGCTCTAGCATTCATGGGTCCGATCCCAAGTGCAGGACCGAGGGAATGCGCACCACTGACGAGCCCCAATTAGGCGAAACGTGTCTGGTTCCTTTCCGGACCAGGATTGCTATGTTGCTTGTGAGCCGCTGGGAAGAAACATTACAATAACAAATTTACACTCGACAATGTTCGAATGCTCATCTAACACCGTTAAGTACAAGCTTTTATCACAGGAAGGATACAGTTAGTAATACCTTAAAAAGCAATGAATATATTAGGTTGTTCCATACTTTGCTTTACAGCGTTACACGTTTGTTAATTCAATTGTTATTTATTTAAAGCAATCAATTAAGCAATCATATAACCCTCATCATACTCAAGGATGCACTGGTCAAATATTGGATGTCTTCCTCCCAGAAAGAATGAGGCTGGCGAATCAAGGAGTCTGCGAGTTCACTTTTGAACTAGTTGTGATCTTTAAACATTTCCTCTCGCAGGTGCTGTTACCGGGTGTAGAACAGATAATCATTAGGGGAGCAATATCACGGCCATACGGTGGATGTAGTGCCGTGGTCCAGCCCAGTATTTTAAAAATGTGAGGTCGAACTTTATGCTAAAGTATTGCGACAATGAATCATTTTGGACGCTCCTCCTGCACTGCTGCGGCCAAATTCCAGAGTTGCTCTCTGTAGACGACGAAACTGATTGTCCGCTGGTTGTCCAGCAGTTTTCAAATCAGCACGCCATGCCACTACCATAGAACCACAAGCATAATATTCCGAGCATGGAACTCGGGCTTCGGTTGAGCCGGCGTGTAGCACGTTGTTCTCGTACTAGACCCAGAACTAATCTCCAGTGTTGATCGAGTTGAGGAAGTCCAGCCTGTACGGTCGCAGCAGAAGACTTTCGCAAATAGTCAAGCATACAGCGTGTTAGTAGTAGGTCAATACATGTGGTGTCAATAGAGACATCAATGTGAGTTTGCCCATTTCATTTAGATGGGGAACGATGGTGCTACAGCCGTATCCAAGTGACTCTTCAAATACATGGTCGTACCATCCGGATACACTTCTATTTCGTGGAGCAGAGCGACTTCGTCAAAGGTGACTGGCCGGCCAGAAGGAGGTTGACATTGACAGCTGCTTTCGACTTCGGCCGTCTTCCTTACACAGGTCTAACTTATATTCATAAAGCCTAAGTGAGCCGAACTGCAGCTGATCCATCTCGCTTCACCGTTTATTAATCCACGGAGAAGGTGCCCTTTTATACCTTCCAACTTAAGCTTTTAGAACATTCTCTATCATGACACGTCCTTTTGACAATAACCTGAATTGAAGTAGAAAAATATGGAAGAACAATATTGCCGAATAAATTATGGGACAAACTAACAACATCAAGATGAACACTAAGGTACAGATGATTGAGACTCATGTTAGAAATGAGAGAATCCATGCTACAGCTGGCGAAAATGAAACAGTGTGAGATAAAATTTCCGAAGCTTAGGATCTTTCATAATTTACCACTTATGTTCACAGATAGTGTTTACGAACAGAAGTCCTGTTGTCGAATTCTCGGTGTCATATAAAGCTTTTTCTCTATAGTAAAAACTTTGCATGGACGACAAACACTGTGAATATGTCCGACATTTACATAGTGGACATATGGAATTCCCATGTGGGCAAGTGTATCAATAATGCAGTTCTCCAAAAGAAACACATTATCCAATTCTTTTGTCTACTTGATCAACATTTACACTGAATATTTTCTTGCACGTGGGTAAGTAATAATTTTTGTTTGGGTTATATTGCCACCGTTTTCTCTTTTCGGACTTTGGTTGAGACAAACAAAACTTGCAGGTCAAAAAGTCGTTTTGGCTTCCGTAATGTCAAAAACAATTTGATAGTTCAATCAGAAGGGCTTCACTTGATTATTAGAAGGTGCTCGAAGAGATAGAAGCTGTAGAACTCACCTAAGATTATTATACCGTCAATTAGGTATCTCAATTATTCTGCTAGCTTATCCCCAGTATGACATTTGCGTATGTTCTTGGAGAAAGAAATCGCGAACAGATTGTTTAAGTTAACGCAACCGTAGGTTGCAGTTTAGCCTATCAGAAAACACGAAATTTTCCAGTAATAATTGACTCAAAATAGGGCTCTTCAACCTCTAGTAAAATAATCTCGACGGTAGCTGAGGGTAAGCCAAATTCTTCAAGAATGAGTAGGCCTCTCTTCCAACTGCAGTTAAAAGGTAAGCGCCATTAAGGTCTGTGCAAGGGTCACCTACGGTTTGCCACAATAGCTCGAAGCCTTCCATGTATTTTTGTGGCCTCAGGTAAAATTCATTTAAATGCGAATATTTAGTAGTTATATGTATATTAAATAAATACTAACCACAAACAAATTGTAGCAGGTTCGGAGTGGAAATGGAATTATGCACTAAGCAAGCATGTATGGGTTCTCATTAATAACACCAGATCAGGAGATTAAATTTCCCAGGTATATATATATGTTTATGGATAAAAATAGCAACAATATAATGTTGTTTATTATTGTATGTAGAATAACCACGAATCATTCTACCTTAAGAATACTGGACCAAAGCGATAGCGGATAAGGCCGAGGAAGCGACTTCGATCAGATTAACAAGCATATGATCCGCAAGCAATCCTCAATTAAGCAATCGTTAAACCTGCCATGATCCCAGGGAGAATTCGTTTATTATAGCATTTTTCACAAATGTCCTCAAATTACTCCGTTAAATTCGTTTGATCAATACGTGAACTAGTTTCGTACTCTATTAAGTTCGGTCGTTGGCATCGCCTTTGATTGCGCGCAGTGAAGTAGTGAATTCATAGATTTCCGGACTCAATAAATTGGACATAGAGGTGAGTAGTGAAGAATATCTAGGCATGCGAGGCCGCACCCTCACACCCGCGCGATAACCGATGAGAAAGTGAAAAACCGGGGAAATATCATTGGCCAGTTTCAAAGTTGCGACAATGACACGGTTGGTGGTCAGTAAATCAAGTCCGAGTAAATCGCTAAAAGATTGATGAAATAATTACAGAAGACAAGGCGCAACACGAGGTAAAATATGCA
>OX104069.1:83905906-83938540 GCA_944474145.2 Dicrocoelium dendriticum | reverse complement strand
CGGCACTTAGTTTTCAGGATGTATCGATGTTGATTGGCCTTGGAAGCTGTCCTCCATAACCGACGTGGTACATACTGGTGAAACAAATGAGAAGTCATTGTTCCGTTTGAGCAGGGATCACCCAACTAAGGAGGAAACTGAATCAACTTGGAGCACAAGTTACAATATGCATTAAGCGAAACCGCACCAAATATAGCGCAAATAGTTAGAAGTAATCAATAAAAACTGTATCTTTAACTTATATCACCTCGTGTCCTCTTAAAAATTGCTCATGAATCGGCTTTTTCTTTGTCTAAAAAGTAGTACTTATGTTCTACAGTTTATAGCAAAAATGCCATAGCTAAAGTGTAATTTGCTTGTAAAACTAACCTTTTGCGCGGTAAAGTTTGTAGTGAACCCAATTTGTGGGTAACCGCCTCAAAATTGTTAGGAATCATTGACCTTAATCACGATGCGTCCCTACAGGTTTGCGCCCAAGGAATGACCTATAATGATTTGTGTTCAACATCCCTCATCTGTCCACATACATCGGCACGCCTGCTTCTCCTCCTAAGGATATGTGCCCAATTATCACACAGGCTGAAACCATGAGTTCGAGCGACTGTCAAACCCCCGTTTAACCACCAGTACATTAGCAAAATTGGTTGTGGCGAAAATGACGCTTACATCCACATTGATTGTAAAGCGTCTATCCTACTCAGTTTGATGCTGGCTTGAGAAGGAAACAAATCTATTTTAGTTATTCAGTTGTTGTGGAGTTCTTCGAGCTGGGTAACTTGATTGCAAACGTTTCGCCAGCATTCAAGATGGCATCTTCAATGCAAGATTGATAACATTTCAAAAGCAGGAGCTGATAGAAAGCAAACACAATAATGGATCTTGTCAGCAACCACTCCTTTCCTTACATAGGAATACAGAGCTATTAAATTTGCCTCTTTCTGCTTGAGCAATTATTGTGTTTTGCGGTCGTGCTCGATTCACTGTCATTGGCTGCGCAAATGTTGTTGCAACGTGGTTGGGAAATCGCGCTCGGATTGACGCAACGGGCGTAGGTGATCAGTCTGTTCTCACATTGCCCATGCTGTTCATTATCTGGGTGTTGGATTAGGCTTTTCGAACAAAACATTTTTAATACTTTTGACCTCTGTTTCAAGGTTTGGTTTATTGAATCGATGTCGGTATGCATGATGATTGTGTTCGTGGTTGAGAACCAGGCTTCAAGAAACTGCCTCCCATTTTGTGTATCTTCTTCGGTCAGGGTCGCTACTCTGTTTCAATCGAAACTGTGTCCCTCTTCATCCACGCGTGCTGAAACCAATGAAGTTGTGTTACGATTCTTGCACACTCTTTGGTGTTTTTGTATCCTTATGGACAGCTTCCTTCCTGTTTGTCCCACACAGTGCTTTTCACGATTTATGCAGTTTATTCGATGTACGACAGTCCGTCTTTCTAGTGTCTCTCGCTTTCCTTTTGGTTTTGAAAAGGTTTTCCTTAGTGTGTCCTTTGGCCTTTGGGATACCATGATATGACGTTGTTGGAACAATGTGGCCGTTCTTTCAAATCAATTCTTTATGTATGGCAAAAGTATTCGTTTTTTTATAACCGACGCACGTTCGGTTTTTGAGGCCTTGCGGTTTAAGCATCGGAGAAAACTGCGTGGGTATCCGTTAGGTGCAAATGACTTGCATAAGTGTTTTTCTTCTGCTCATTTCTTTTCTTTCGTACTGCACTAAGTTACTATTCTACGAAACGGCGTCAGTACACAACTTACTTTTTACATGTTGGGTGGTTGTCGTTGAAGTTCAAAGTCTGCTCTGGAAACTGATGTTTACAATTCACCTTTCGTTGTTCTGGCTACTAACACATTCTAGAACGGAAGTTATTTGTATTTCGCTAATTTCCTGGTAAACTGTATCCCGTCCATAGCGTAGTCAAGCAGTCGTTGTGCAACTGCAACTTGAGAGATTTTGAGTATCACAAAATTAGCATTGACGTGCCTGGAAGTGACACAATTGGTCGTAAGGGCGCTCCATCCTTGCGTAATTTATGTGCTCCATAGATTTCTGCAGTGCTCGAGTATCGAGCCCTCATTTTATCTCGCATCTCTTCCGATATTTCGTTCGACTGCTTAAGCTTCGCCAACACTTTATTTTGTTCGTTAGTTGCGAGGTTGGGTCATTCTCAATGTGTTGGTAGGTTTTAGTTTCCCTCAGGAGCTGCTTCGTATTTTCCTGGTAATCCATTTATTTTTGAATGTAATTAATGTGCTTTGAATAATTTGCGATGGGTCACTACGAGTAATTCGACATTGTGTCTAAAAAAGTGTTCAATTCGGCGGAATATTGTACTCCGCCACATTTGTTGGAAAGCAGCAGCCAAAAAAGACAGCTGAGCATTTTATTGTTAGAAAGACGAGAATCAGCAAAATTCAAAGACATAAGTACGAGTACTTGGAGGGATACAATAATGAACAAGGCTAGCAACAGCAGAGTGGCGAATATGTTCAGACAATGCAATCAATGAGGCTACGCTGCATTGGTTCAAGCAAATGAGGGTAGTTAACGCTTGAATTTCAGAATAGGAGATTCAAGAAGTTGATAGAAGATTCGCAAGTGCATTTGGGTTTCAGGTTTCTAGACGTCCAAGCAAGCAACCATTAAACTTTAAATTGAAGGTTCTCAAAGAGATTTTCGTAGTGAAGCTAATGAGGTGCTCGAAGAGTTTGTTCAAGTCTACATAGCAAAGTATTCAAAATTCTGCAAGGGCTTCAACATTGGCGACATTTTTAACGCTGACTATTGCATTTACTTTTACAAGGCGATGCCTAAGAGAACTTCTTTGAAAAATGCGATAAATGTAGATGTGTAAAACATTCCAGAGTACCTTCCACAATTCTTTTATATGCTGACTAAATAGGGAGGAACCAAAACCTCTGGTTATAGGTAAATCGGCTGACCAAACGCATTCGAAATCTGTAATCCTGAAATCCCTCCATTCACCTGGAGCTCAAATCAATTTGATTAGATGAATGCTGTCATACTTGAAGAGGGGATCAGAAGTGTAAACAAAGAAACGATGAAGAAGAAACACTTCATTAATTTAATATTGGAAAACATTTTTAGTAATACCGATGTAAAAAATACTACAAATATTGCCACCAAAATTTAGCCCATAAATTAAACCCCATGACCAAGCGATTATCAAAGTATTCAACGTGCACTACCGAGCACAGCCAATGAGATGATCTATGGGAAAATTGCATACTAATGGTTCTCTTGTACGAGGAACGTCATCTCTTTCTCCAGTTGATGCGCTGGATGTAGTGCTTTGGATATGTTCCGCTTGGATCAAAATTCAACCGAAAAATACAGTAGTATCCAGAAAACCGAATTGATTCGACACTCCAGTTTGATGCCGTCGCCTTATTAGACATTCCATCTAGATTTGCAGAATTCGGCTGAACAGATGTTAAAAGGTTTTGGAAATGCATGATGACTAGGTAAAATGCACTGTGTCAGATACAGATGCTATTTTCCAAGCGACACTGATTGATTTACACCTCCACGGAAACAAAGAAGAAACAACTGTTGATACTGATGCCGTTTAATCACTGAGTAACGTGAAGTTGGAAATAATAGAAACTCCAAAAAGGATGCAGTCAGACATCTTTTAATTCAACTAAAGCATTTGCTGCTGAAAAATGTCAAAGCACGCAGTATAATGTGGCTTGTGCTGCAAGAAATAATTAAGTTATTTTTGTGATAAGCGATTAAAGCAGACAAAACGGACATTACTTCAGAAAAAGGCTTAACACGAAATGAAAACTGCGTTTTGATTTATTATAACATGACATAGTTGAATTTCGTTTACCGTTATGTGACATCTCGTCCTACGTGTTCGAAACGGATTTATGTGGAAATACTCTTCAAACATTAATACTTACAAAGAGCAATTAGGTTGCACCAATTTTTAGCATATATACTCCCTACGTTGTCCACCTCTCCATACTGGCCAATTTGATTTAGTCCCCCGAGCAGTCAATTTACTAATCTATAAAGGTAATGCATTGGCAGTCTTCGTAATGTTGGTTTACCTATTATCATGCTGTAAATGCTAAGGCACTTCAATTGCTCAAAGGAAATCGCTTCATCAAGCTTTCGATAAAGACGTTTCCAAAGTTTACTGACCTTGCAACAGAAATGAAGGAATTGGGCTTGCGCTAGATACCTTTATCAATATGGGTAGAGGAAATGTTCCACCCTATAGCAATATATTTAACTCAATTCCACTGTATACGCCGATTTGATTGGTATAAACAAGAGAGTCACAGTGCGCATTCAAAGCTTAACTGCTTTAGGTTGCGTCATTTTACGGTAAATAGAAGTCACAAATTTTAAAGCTGTTGATGTCAGCGTTACCATTTGGCACATGAGAGATTTGGATGCCGCTAGCTTCTTTTTTACCAATACCGTAACCGCTTTCGTTAGTGCGGCAACGAATTGTTCACACTTCCGTTGGACAGGAAAGACAATTTAGACATGATGGAAATCCGCTTAGAAATTTTTGAACATCGTGTTATCCAATATTCACCAGACAATATAAAACCGCAAACCCGAATATCCAGTAGGAAATTGTTTTAAAAATGTTAGACTATGAGGCACTCAATATCAGTCCAACTGTATTCTCATTAAGTAACTAACATATTTGTTTCATAAAGTTACTATTCTCCGTAGCTGAACTCTAGACTGTATGTTCTCATTTCTCAACCCAGACATCTTGGGACATTGCTGGCTATTCAACTGTCGAGACTTGATTTTACGGCTGTCTTGTGATTCGGAATCATTTGGTGGTGCCATATGACCAAGGTGTAATGTAAGCTGTTTGCTGACATTACCTCACTTGGCTCGGTTTTGCTGTCTACCTCTGCACTCAATAAAATCGGCTACTAAACCACAAAAACTTTGATTTTCAATTTCTCCGTGTTTATGCAATACACGTACAGAAGTGCCATGAATGTTCCCTTGTTCATGCTAACTTTTTCTGATGACCTTATGGGCAAATTTGTGAGACAGAGATTGGTTACGCAGATGTGTGTGATGCTTAACCTGGTGATTGTGGACAGTAACAGCCTAGCGCTTGAGGCGAAAGGTAGCTTGTATTAATTGAACTTGATCTACCCTACTCAATTTAGCCACATTTGCTCCGCGCTTACTCTCCAGTTAACAGAGTTACCAGGTTTTACGGATCAGTAATACCTAGAGGACAAGTGCACGTCTGGAATAAGTAGCATGCACACAAAATGGATGCTTATGAAACCCACAAGTGTTGGGATATTTGCCTAAATTGTAAGCACTAGCTTATCAAGCAAAAAACGCAAAAGCATCAAAATTTTTAAGAGAAAAAGAAGATGCAGTAACTACAACACTAGTCTTTACCCCATGAATGTATGGTGTTAAATAATTTTACTTTGCGTGCCATAGAACTTCCATTCAAATAATTAGCTAATTTGTTCTGTACCATTTATTAAGCGGCTGATAACAATCCTTAGGTCAACTCATTGCGAAATGATTGTTTTTCTCTGCTATGTCACACAAATTACTACAATTCATCCAGGGTGCAATCAGGTCGTTACACATATAATTTCTCAGTTCATAGTCATTGACCATTTTATTGGTGGCGTTAAAAGATAAATGCCTCAGCTAAGACGACAGTGCCCCTTAGTGTCACATTGCTCATTCCCCAGTTGCACCATAACGCATTAACGAATCAACGCTGCTCTACCTGAGGAGTATCAAGTCACGCACCGCAATGGGACTAACGAGCCGACATTCTCAATTAAATTGAACAGACTTTCGCTGGAGAAAATTACAATTGTTGCTGTGAATATTTAGCGCTAAATGAAACTTGACTTAATCAGCACTTCAGAGCACCATCAACCTTCTTCTGCTCAGATGGACCCAAAATAATTTGCGACTGTACTCCATTTGGTGACCACAAACATTCTGTTTAGTCTAGATACTTAATAATTTCTCATAACCCATATGATAAAACACTAAAACCGTGGTGAATTACGGGGAAAGGTAACAATGTTTGCAAGTCACATAAAGTGGAAATCATTGCGAAAGTTAAATTGCATTATAAAGTGAAAAGCATTTTTGTGGACTCACCTTAGATTTATGTAGAACGACGGAGATGTTCGCATATTAAAAGTATAAATACTCTACGCAGGAGTTCGGTTAGACGCTGTTTAATTGCATTTTGTAGCCCCTAGCTAACAAAAAGAAAAAACAAAATGCAAACAATACAACGCATCGTCAACGCGTTTTTTAAGTCTTCCCAGATTGGGAGCAGAAACGGCATAATTAAGGCGGACGTTTCAAGGCTGCTACACATGGAGGGAAAGATATTTCTAGGGCATTCAATCCGGCTACATTATATTTTCAGTTTCAGAGAATGACCTCATATGTTGGTGTTGTGGTTCACTTCCAGCAAAGGACGGCAAATGTTGTTTTGGGTTCTTCAGCATCTGGTAAACCATTATGAGATCCCCCAGAAAAAGCCAATATCGACTGCTATATATTCTTAGACATTTCAGTCTAAGCTGATGGGGCGGATAAAAGAGGTCCCTAACGTTTTGTGGTAGTCTTCGTTGAGGAGGCTCGTGAGCAACGTGATCCGGTTTCTGCCACGGCTGCCACGCCTTGGAAAGCACATTCCACTTGCGGTCGCAAGTAGGCGTTAAGCATTTGGGGATAGACTGAGGTTCCAAACCGACCGATGACTCTGCGAAGCAGGCAGGTGTTGATTGTAGTACTGGTCGCCTCCTCTACTTTTTCTACTCCCAAGATCTTCCTGTACCAAACACTTCAGTTCACGCTCCTTAGAGGCTTTCTCAAAGCTGTGGTCTCCAAGCTTGTATGTGCTCAACTGCTGGTGACGCAGATGGATCACCATACACTTAGCTAGGTTCAACTGGAGCAGCTTCCTCTTTGATCATTCATAATTGCCGTCTAGCATAAGTTGGAGTAGATCGTGATCTTCATTGTTAACTATGGTCCGCCATATCTTGACTTAATCGGCGAAAAGCAGGAAATTGGAGGCAATAACTCTTGTCAGGTCGTTGATAAACACCAGGAAAAAGCACGGTCCCATCTCTTAGCCTTGTGAAACACCACATTCTACTTCAATCGGCATAAAGAGTGATCCCTTCCTTTGGTAAATAAACTGTCCTTCCAACCTAGTACAAGATTTTTGATTCCGTAGCTCTGTAGCCGGTGAAGTAGGTGCTGTGTTCCAAGCGGTGGAAAGCTCTGAAGAAGTCCAGATGGATCCGGCAACTTCGACACAGCATCAGCCACTTCCGCCTAAATACCTCGAGCACTCAGTAGATTGGTGGTGCATGACCGGTATTGACAATAACCAAGCTGCTCCGTTGCCAAGATGTCGTGTTTTTTCAGGCAGTCCTTTAGAGGCTCAGCGAGGACCGCTTCCATCATCATCGTGAGCACAAGGAGGAAAGTCACTGGGCTATGGTTTGCATTCTCTGAACTGCTGCAGCCTTTCATGAATTTTGAAATAAAGCCATGCTTCCAAATAGTGTGGACTGCTGCTCATCAGAATTCCTCCGGAATAAATATGACAGTGGTTCAACCAGCTTAGTGTCCATAGCGTGCAGTGCTTTCGGGCCGATGTTGCCCGCTCCCGGAGAGCAATGATGGCGCAGTGACAGTAACTTCATTAGGGAAATTGATGGGTGGGAAATTATAGGTGTAAACATAGGAGTCGTTAGTTTGCATGGCATTATGGGACAGATCCAGTGGCTTCGAGTTCAAAATTGGTGAGTATTGTAGCCGCAGGGCATTAGCTGATCTTCGGCGCAGTGTATTCTACCGCCAGTCGTGAAAATTAGAGGGATACCATGCCTCAATTTCCGAGTCTTGTTGACATGCCTATACAGAAGTTTCCTGTTTGACAGGAATTTTTTAACTAGCCTCTGTTGACAATATATTGTTTACTCACAAACAAGTGAAGCGCAATGGTTACGATAAGACTGGAAAATGCCCCAAGTCTCTGCGTCGGGGTTAACCGTGTAGTCACACCAGTCTGCATATCTTATTTCCAGGAATGTACGAGTCCTTCTCTTTAAAACAGTGTGCAATTTTTGGGACGAAGAGGCTTAGTCTCTGATGTTCTGTTGAGGATGTCGCTGGGTCTTGCAACGAATTTAATACAAACGTTGTCAAGGGGACTGTCGTTTGCGAATTCTCAAGCATGTACGTCGAGGGGTTTTTTCAAGGCGCGGTACCGTGTGATCGTTTGATGTAGTTCTGAGTGTTCATCTAGATACCCCGCACAACCTATATTGTTGAAAGTTATTATTTCATGGTCACTGAGACCTAATGGACTAACCATCAAAAACTTGTGAACCGTGAGCTCTTCATTCGTGAGCACAAAGTCAAATATTGGTCTATTTATATCCTAAATCTATTGCACGTGGTGACATGCTCTTACAAGGGTTAAATAGTCCTCAGTTCACGCGAATCTGCTTTGAACTTTTCGCTGGGTGATGGCGCTATAACCAGATGGCGTAAAGCCTACTACACCCACTGCCACCAAACCCATTCCCTTAGGACCAGTTGTCTGCTAAATGTGCAGAAGGGACGAATAGCGTTATACTTACTGTAATCACTAGGTTCAAAATCGCTAAAACTAGAGAGCTATCCTATAAAAAGTACATCTGACCTACGTTCTAACGTTACGTCACTGTTTTTATGATGATTACGTCATCGACTACCCATACCGGAATGCTGTTCATGTAGTCACATCGTCAGGTGATCAACCAGGTCATTTCAGTTTTGGATTTACTGATTTTTAAAACAACTTTTTCCATGATAACATTAAAATGTGAACAAGAAAAATGCAGCATTTTTGAATAACCACATCTGTTCTCCTGGTGTTGAATTACGACCAAGATATCAACGGATGCTCTAAACAATAAACATTTCTATAATCCTGAGTGGCGCATAATTTCAGAACCGATTGCAAAGTACTGATATGTCTGGGGAATCTGAAACCTTTGAATAACGCAATAAGAACGTTCAACAGCACAGTACGGATGACCGTGTTCTCGTAAAGTGAGCAAGTGGGACGTGACCAAATTTTTTCAGAAGTTGTCCTATCACGATAAAGGCACCATCCAATGTCACCAACTCGTTTATGTACCTCAGGAATATCCTGAATGCACACACAACGAAGCAGATATAATACCAATGTGAGGGGAAGGTTTAAGTCTAGCTACGTTCAAGTGAGGGGGGCAAAGTGAAATAGGCATGGAGTTGCATTGCGCAGAATTTAAGGCGCAGAGGGCGATTTCGCTAACGCCGTCAGTGTAAAAAATTTGCAAAGTGTGGAACAAATTAGTGTCATTGCACGATGTGCGAATAATCCGATGGGTTACAGTCTTGACAGTGTAGTTAGATTTACTTTGCCACGTCCCCACTGTTACGTTTCAGGAACTCGGTTGGAGTAGGTGTTTCTATCACTGTGAAAGCAGAGTCAAGCTTGGTCAAGGGAACTTCGAAGTGCTGGCATTGCGGAAGGAGTGGGCTAAGGTCTAACACGGTTGAAAACCATAGCCTGAGTTTGTATTCCTAGCAAATTTTTAAGCGCTTCCGTTGATTAAATTTGAACAACACTTTAGCGCTGTTATTTGGATGGCGTTGTCATGGAGCATTTATCCGCCGCTTTTCGCTTATCTAGCGTGTGGTCTTAGCCACAAATATCCCGTTACTAGTGAAGAAGAAAGCGGTTGTTCACTGCACTTGAATCAAATGTATGCATTTAATCAACGTGCGCCATTTTTGCTAACACTTCTTTGGTTTCTCCATTAACGGGGCTTCAACGGTAACTTATGGAATTGTCATCTCTGAGAGAAATGGACAGTGCGATCACTCGAATAGTCTACAATAGGAAATTCATATGTATTGGTTGCTATAGCCTTTATTACTCTTATCTCGACTTTCAGAATTCACGGCAGAATTATAGAACAGTTAGCATGGATTTCCACGATTAATTATGAGATCAGCCAGATTTGTACCATTAACAATTACTTGTAGATCTGTAGAAAAGCTATACTAGACTACTTCAAAATCATGACAGATGTGAGCAGTATAAACCTTAAAAGAATGCTAGCAATTTTCATGTGTACCTGGAAACCATGCCTTGTTTATTACAATCCATCCCACAGGTGCTTCCAGCATATTTTAATGGTAGATGTGTCTAAATTTAAGAGGACACTTTGACGACAAAGTGCTGAGTGACAATTGTCATTACATTTTTTCCTGTACCGAGCAACCACAGCCATCCTGACCGATCACTCCGAGATGACTTTCTTAGTTAGCAGGTCGAAAATGTTGTTATATTAGTCATTTTACAAGAGTACGCTGTTGGCTTATGCTCACGAGTTTGCATTTTGAAACGTTAAACTGGAGCCGGTTCTTAGATGATCACATAGTATTCCCTGTCGAAATCGCATTGTGATCGCTTACTATGCTGAAGGCCTGCTCGGTGTCGACATGATCCGAAAAGGTTGAGAAGTTCGACTGGTATACACTGGAGAAATCGTTGTTAAACCCTAGAAATAAGCGCGGACTCACTACCGATCTTTGGGATGCACACACTGAACTTTAGTTGCTTTGGAAATGGCGCTATGGACTCTCCTGCCCAGTTGATGTTAAATGTGATAGTCATGTAACGCAAGACACGAGAACATATTCCAGATGTTTAAAGAACTTGAACCTTGATGCCGTATAACAGGCGTTTGAATAACTGAAAATCTAGTTGGACGACAATGTCCCTGCTCTGGTTTTGACAAATTCCGTCCAGCTTGCTCCGGCTAGCAGCATGCTTGAAGTGCGGGACTAGTTTTTGTCGGAATTTCTGTTGCTGTAACTCTATGGTCTTTTTACCCAAAAGGTATGCCATGGGCGCCACTTCCCTAATACCAACCATGAACTTGGGTGGCACCAGAAGCTGAGATTTTGAGAAACCAGCTGATTGTCACTTTAATAAGTAGGAGTGAATATACGAGTAGTTCACACTGTAAGAACCTGCATTTCATCCAGACATTGTTGTAGATACCTACCAAATATTTTAGCGAAATTCAGTGCGAAGTTCAGTTCAGTCTCTTAACTCTTTTCTATGTCGTTTACATCAGCATAGCTATGTAAGCGCAACGACAGTAGTATTCTGACATCATTTGCTGCAATGTTGGAGGCGTAGCCTAGTGCTGGGGCTTTGTGGGCTGTTTTAAATATATATGTGTTGATGATTCATTCTGAAAAGTGTGGATTAACCTTGGCAGAAGCGCGTGTGCTGCATCATGTATACTTTGATGCCGTACCATCTCAGACAGGTAGAACGAGAATTCCGCGAATTATTGCGTGTAGCCCTTTGACTTGACTGCACATCATTTTGGGAGTAGTAATGTAATTTGTCACTAAACCACGTAGGCGCTGGAGTTTACCTTCACTCATCAACTAGACGCAGTGGTCTCCTTGAGTAATGTAGGAAATCAAAGCATGCACGTTGGGATAGAGTGTAAAAGCACGCTAGGATAAATTAATTAAGTACATGAATTTTCGAGTCCCGGTGCTTTGTTCGTTTTCGGCGGAAGAAGTTTGGTTCCTGACGCATTTGCCATGGATCCTGTGCACTGGGCGAGAAACTCCATCCGGAAGGGATCAGGAGAATTCTGTACTAGTAAAAGCCACTTGCTAAGTTGGACGAGGTAGGAAACAATGTCGTAATGGATGAAGACGAAAGCTTTCCTCTTGTCTCCGCTGATGTATTTCGCGTAGCACAATTAACGGAAGAGCAGAGTCGCGGGATCGCTGTGGCCAAGCAGCGCATCTACGGTTATGGTATAGATCAATTAGTTTCGCGTTTTAAGAACAAAGTCTAAAACAGTGTATACGTCTTATGTTCGAGGTCGTGTGGGACAATTGGCCTGAATGTATGGCGGTAAGTCGTTGGTTGTTACTTGCCCGTCCGCCTCGAGTCATTCACATAAAGAAGCTGGAAATTCGATTGCATGCAGATTAGAGACCCCTACTAGAAGCATTTAACTGAATTACTGTGAATGGACTCGCTTCATTGTAGCACAAAAACAGTGATCCATCTTTAAGGAGGACTTTAGATTAAGTTAAACTATTGCTAGTGAACACACATCAGTTGGCAACAAAGAGAATCGACTAGTTACGTTGATGTAGTGTCCATAATAGCGACACAAATGTTATATGGGTAAAAAGAGCATTAAGCCTCCTTTGCTAGTTAAACGTTTTCGAAGGAGAACTATGCAGGTCAGCGCTATGTCAGCAACGGCAAAACAGTAACCCACCAAGTTACTCTTACCATGGCGACCTCCAAGGCGTTGAGAGTTGACGATTATGAAACTTGGTTGAGTTACTGAGAAGACCTTGGACGTTTGATGCAGGCAAATCAGAGCCTCAGAGGTTAAAAGTGCGTTGTGGATGCGGTTTTCTGATGGGGTAATCTGTCGACCATTGTGAGGTCGGCTGCTAGTAGTTTTATTGTGGCAATACGATGTAATCACCAGAACCATTCCGCGTTGTTATGTAGAGTGCTCAGTGTCTGAGGGTGGTTCCTAAACTTGTCTTTCTTCAGCATCCCAGTTCGCAGTTGCAAGCTGACTAAGTCGTATATAAATCTCCTTGTTTCTCGATAGCTCGCAATTTTGTAGTTTGATGTCTGGATGGTGGCCGAAAGAATCGCGCGCTTTTCATGAAATCCGGAGGTAACCGGTTCTAGCCTGTGTGGAAGAGGGCGACCCACCGATTATTCTAACCCCACACGCCATTAGCGGTGATTACATGACAACGAAGCGTACTGCTGATGCCTGCCTAAGCATTTTAGATGGTGGAATGTTTGCATATTATGTCAACTCGCATTCTCCTTTCTGTAATGCATTTGGATTGCAACGTTACTTCCATCACTCGGGGATACACTCCACTTAGTTAGGGATAATGTTATCTTTAATATCGAATTGGCCATCACATTTTGAGCGATACCGCTTTACAAATGGAGCGTCCTTCTTTCCAAGCATGTGCTTCGAACTCTAGCTTGCTTGAAGACTGAAGATTTTGGGCTCCATGGAAAATTATAGATTGCATCTCCCTTTTTAGGAGTTTATTTGCTTTTCTGATCCGCACTCCGGGAGCAACTGGGAAACTAGGAACAGTTGTACGGAGAGGAATGACTGACAGAAGACCGAACTTTGCATTATCTCCTGACTGATGCGGCACTTAGGCAGCCTTGGTTCACCGTAGCCTATCCAGTTTGGATGACGAATTTTGTGCATCCTGGTAACCGGCTTACCACAGACCGTAACATTAAACTTACAAAGTCTCACTGTTTTCGGTTGTTTAGCAGCTTGTTTTTGATGACCTTTGCTTTGGTTCAGGCATATTTGAGCACATGACAGTAAGAAAATTACAATATTGTCTTAGGTTCTCCTTTATGCAGCAGTGTATGGCAGCTTTATCTGGTTGAACAACCGATGGCGTCTGGTGTCACGCGGTGTTATTGGCAGCACTAACTGCATCAAATTTAGCAGCAGGCGGGGCTACAATAGACGGCGCCACACATGCGATGCCGTTAACCACGGACACGGATGTTGTCAAGGCCTCAACAGTATTGGATGTAACCCGCAACGCTGCAGAAGCATGTGCTGTAAACGCAGCATTAGAAGCAAGCCGTTGTATCGAGACAGGAGTTACTGCACTTGGGAGAAAAACACTGCACAGTGCTCTTCAGTTCGGTGTGCTGGCGTTGTTTTGAATTACAGCTTGATATTGGGAATCAGGTTCAAGTTAGTGATTTGTCTGCGAACAGTGGGACAGCTCAAAGGTTTGGTGTATGCGTGGATGTTTGTGTTGGATATATATACCCAGTAACGAATGGAATGCTGTCGACTGTGTGGAAACGGTAAAAAATCTGTGCGGCTGCATCTAAAATTCCTCAGAAACAATGGCCTATTATTTTGGAGATCAGCCCTGATATATCTTGTCTCCATGGTGCTTCTCCAGGAACTTTCATAATTCTGACAACGACTTTTCCTAGACTACTTGCAGTAAGAATTTGTACTTGTCACGGAGGCGGAACAGCTGACTACGATGGTGCAAACTAGCGGGGCGAGATCGGCCAGATCACGTGAGCGGCTGACAGATTGGTTGTCATGGTCAAACCGGAAGCTGACGAAATCAGACCGACATCGCCGCACGGGTCGCTATGTCGCGGACGTGGTCCTACCTACAGTCAGACAGTGATGGCGGTTGCCAGAGTCGAATCTGTTCAGACAAGAGATGTGAGTCACCTCAGTGATAGAGGCGAGGTAAGCGTATGTGACCTATAAAAGTAGTCATGTTTTGTGCCTAATATACTTCGGTCTAGCAGGCTCTGCGTTTTGTTTCCCGCGGCTGGTTGGTAGCGCAGAGAGCCAGAAAGGCAGAGGTAAAGAGCAGCGTCACAACAGTGGCGACGAGAGTTCAATCGAACCCAAAATGGCAGTCAGCTTTGAACAATTGCAGGCACTTTTGCAGGAGCAGCAGACACAGTTCGAAAAGTCACAGAGGCAGTTGATGGCAGTGCTATCACAGAAAGTAGACATTCAATTAGAATGGGAACTGGAAGTGAAGTTGACATCGCAAGAAATTGTTTCAAAATGTCAGAGGTTGCACAAATTGACTCCTGATGCAAATGCGGTCGCAAATTCAGAAGCTATGGAGGAGCAAAACTTCTGCCACGCTGCCACTTCAGAATCAGATTTGCCCATCAAACTTTAAGATCCGACGATAGAAATCAATGGCAGTCAGATTACACAGATGAATAGACGCCACGAAGCAATGCTCCAACCTGGTCCAGAATGCTGCAGAATCACCAGTGCTGCCCCGAACCTCAAGTCAGTCACTAAACCAGTATTCAGCGCAAAACGCCTTGTGCCAATCAGAAAAGAAAAGCACTGCAGTTGTCATGCGGGGAGAAGTCGGACAGACAGGGCGCGTCATTTCAGAATTGGTGACAGGGAGTACGCGCGAGAGTTCCGAGGACCGAAGTGGTGGTCAAGAGGAAGGCTGATCCGCAGAAATGGTGGAGTCAATTAAGAACAAACGGTTAGAAACAAGAAATGGGTCAAGCACGCAGATCAGTGGAGACCGAACCACGGAAAAACCCAAGGGCCCGCAGACAACATATATCGAAGTGGGGCCAGAAAGAGAAGAGAACCACCAAGACAACCGATTGATGTCAAAACAAAGAAAGCTGAACTGACGCAAGTACGCATGGTGGGGAAGCAGTTTCAATTCGGAGGAGGAGGTGTCACGGAGGCGAAACAGCTGACTACGATGGTGCACACTAGCGGGGCGAGATCGGCCAGATCACGTGAGCGGCTGACAGATTGGTTGTCATGGTCAAACCGGAAGCTGACGAAATCAGACCGACATCGCCGCACGGGTCGCTATGTCGCGGACGTGGTCCTACCTACAGTCAGACAGTGATGGCGGTTGCCCGAGTCGAATCTTTTCAGACAAGAGATGTGACTCACCTCAGTGATAGAGGCGAGGTAAGCGTATGTGACCTATAAAAGTAGTCATGTTTTGTGCCTAATATACTTCGGTCTAGCAGGCTCTGCGTTTTGTTTCCCGCGGCTGGTTGGTAGAGCAGAGAGGCAGAGGTAAACAGCAGCGTCACAACAGTACTATATATTCTCTCCCCCCAGTTCGAAGCAGGGCTGGTTATCAAGCTTCCATTTCTTTTGAACATCCTTAGGAGGATCTACTGGCAAGCTAAGTATGCATATTGTGTGTAGGCGGTCTTACTTACTGTGTCCCACTTCGGTGTTCCGTTTTGATTGTCGTGCGCTCCATGCGACATCAGGAGACATGCTATCCCACGGGACCCGTGTTTCAGCGCGCTTGCGGAAAGCAAAACTTTTTCTACGTTGGTGGAGGATTTTAGTGTTACTCGAATAAGTCTGGGTTCTTCACAGTGTGACGACTTCCGATGACGGTTAATTCGTAATAATGTTATAGGCTTGGCTTTGACACTCATCAGCACGCACAATGTGTTTCATTGGTCTTGGCCATCCGATAACTTATCCCGTAATGTGATGGCGGTAGATTCAGGGACATTTCAAATTAAAACTGTGCGGAGACTATTTTTGCATTCCATTTTCATTGATCCACAAGCTAAGGCATTCGTTTGTCCTGATGTGCTGCTATGCGTTGATTGTTTACTGTTTATCACTTTCTTCGCGTTAACGGTGTTTACAACAGAAGGGGCTGCGGCGGCAGCCACTCGACTACCTTTGCAGCAATCTCTAAATATGTAACTGTTTTGCTGGATGACTTTGTCTCGAAAGGAGACATTTGATTTACAGGTACCGAGGGTTGGTTTTCGGCTTCCTCTTCCTTGTTAATGTTAGATGCCATTTTCAAAGGAAATTGCTTAACCAGGCGTTTCGAATGGTGCCTGATTCTAGTTGCCTTGAGTAATGTTTAACTCTCGTAGGTGCAATCATTTATCACCCGATATTTTTCAAAGTTGGAGAAAACAACGGCGACGGGAACGTGGCTGACTGCAATTCAGGGAAGCAGATTGTGCAGCATTCCGCTGCTTAGAAGCCGCTACGCTTCCATGATGCATCCTGAATTCCATTAAAGTCATCTTATTGTTTATCCTCTGCTCGGCTTCTGTGGTTAACCGGTCACACTTCTGAACCACCTTAAGCAAGCACTTAACGAGTGGGATGTTGGAGTACGCAGCACAGAACCAAGATGCATCTTGGTAGCTGTTTCGTCCTCGTACCTGTTGTTGGGACACATTGGCACATTTCGTATGATACCATACCAAACAGTGCGATCAAGCGAGACCGATTTTAACTACTCAATGTCATTCTCCTAATCCACAACCGCCTTTCGTTTAGAGCATTTTCGGATTGGCATTTCTGCCAGTCAACATGGTATCCTCATCTGTCCCAGTGGGTTGGTTAGCGTGCTGTACTTTTCCAGCTTGGAGAGCGGCGCATTTCGCTCAAGCGAGCATGGTGGTTGCAAAGTCAAAAGAGCGATCGTCGTAGTAGCGCGGTCGGCGTGGAATGGGTTATGTATTTGCACTAGCTGACAACTTCAACAGAAATGACTAGTGACTGAAACCTGCTACCTGTATCTGAACACAGAGTTAAACACCGACTGAGAGATCACAAATTCTTTCACCGCTGTGTTGAGAAAAGCTGGACCGGAAGAAAATTAGTCTTTTCTGATTGCCGCAAGTGTTCTGTATCTTATGCAGTCACACAGCAAGGCAATCGGCTCAATGTAATTGTGTTGTCCGCTTGCGCTTTATCAAGGATGCTAGTGAAAACTGTTAGTGACCACACAGACTCTACTCGTAGTCGAGATTTCCACATATGATTGATCACTGTGGAGGGCTTGTAAATCCGGTTCGGATGAGCGTACAGTTGCAACGCTGCAGGAAGACAAAGACAAAGCATAGAGAGGAATATTCCAACTAAACCAGTAGCATGCACGTGAAGCGTGTATTTGGATGACCTTGATCGTTTTTCCACTAACAGGCTTTTGCAAGATCCTCTGGGAGATAGTTCAAAGGAAAATATGAAAGTATATGCAGCGAACGTGGTGATTCTGGAAGCCAACATGTCGACAGTAGGATGGTGTTCATGATATCATGAAAACAAGGATTACCCGTTGTAACCTATGCTGAAGTTAACGAAAGAATGCAGAGAAAAATGCGACTCTGCTCATCGTGGTGTTTACGACCCACTTTCCGATTGCGTAACACAACGATTCACACACGTAACCTTATTCATTCGGCATGTACCCCATCGTAACTGATGAGCTTGGAGACATTGATACGCACGACATTGCGTCAAGGTAATGCACATTGGTAACAAGCCACTTGCAAGAACTTACTGCTGGATGTAATATGCAGTGCGTCTTGGAAAGGTCAATCAGCAATCGACGAAGTGACAAGTTGTGAAGTCGTAACCGCTTCCTCCAGTTATTTTACGACACATCACGTAAATTAGGGACAATACTTGCGGCCAAATGCTGTACCCGCCCAATCATTTACAACCATGACTGATAGAAAAACCACTTAGGAACTTTGGTTTGCATCCTATTAAATGGTAGCTTGTAGAAAGCGTTGAGTACGTAATTATTAAGCTTGTCGCATTACACCAACGATGAGCAACTTATGTTATAACGCCGCCACCATGAAATTGGGTTTCCCGGAGCGGTCAGACCTGATGATGAAATAAGCATCGAGTTGAGTTACCCCAATTTCCACATCAGTAGGCATCCAGCCTTCTTGTAAAAGAATCCTTCCTAATCATCATACAAATTTTGCTTCATGAGGAGACTAGTAACCCTGCTTCCACCAAGAAGCGAGCGATCATTACTGAAAATTATTAGTGGCAATTCCGCTTTGTCGACAGAACAAAGACTGTGGCCAGATTGCAAGCCAACATGAGGATTTCACTTTAATACAAGAATTGTATTCCTTATATGTGTGGAGATGTTCCTGAAATTACCGCCGCATTCTATGAAGAACGCATTTAAAGCAGCAACACGTAAGAACTTCAAAGGATTGACGGAGTAGGACAACATTGCTTTTGAGATCTGATCAGGAAAAACAAATTGCTTCAAAGTTACAAATGAACTATAGAATCTGATGTCGGTAGTTGAAAATAATCCAACGAGAACAACAACGGACAAATGTGAAGGCCTCGCCACAGAGTGAATGCGAAGGAACATACGTCGACCGACAATATAAATGAGTGAGAGATTGTTCACAAGGTAGAAGGAACAAAACAGGCACTTAGTTTTCAGGATGTATCGATGTTGATTGGCCTTGGAAGCTGTCCTCCATAACCGACGTGGTACATACTGGTGAAACAAATGAGAAGTCATTGTTCCGTTTGAGCAGGGATCACCCAACTAAGGAGGAAACCGAATGAATTTGGAGCACAAATTACAAAATGCTTTAGACGAAACCGCACCAAATATAGCGCAAATAGTTAGAAGTAATCAATAAAAACTGTATCTAACTTATCTCCCCTCGTGTCTGCTTAAAAATGGCTCATGAATCGGCTTTTTCTTTGTCTAAAAAGTAGTACTTATGTTCTACAATTTATAGCAAAAATACAATAGATAAAGTGTCATCATCCTCATCATTACACACATCAGCTAGAGATGGGAAAAACACATCCGCCATTGTGCCGCAATACATGAAGGAAATGCATACATACATACATATAATACAATACACAAAGGAAAAATAATTACAACATTTGCATGCCAGCTGAGCTACCAGCAACGGATAGGCATCGTTCTGGTAAGCTTCCAGCTAGCTACCAGGCAAAAAGAGAAAAAAAAGTATGTTTTACCCTAGGAAATGAGATCGTAGATGGATGAGGAGGCTAAAAGTGATGGGGAAGGACAAAGAAACTCACAGCCTGAACGACACTAAGGTCGGCTCCTTGCTATGTCAGCAAGTGTATCCAGCCAAACGTGTTCATCGTCTTTTGGACCCCAACCAGGGAGCCGTGAAGCTCCAACCGAGGCTAGCTCCGAGGTGAGGGACTTTATTCCCCTGGACCAAGTCATCTCTTGGCCACCTCTCCTCTTCTTCCACCCACATCCCCGGTGAGCAAACAACGCACGTCGAGGGAGTCGGTGGGCTGTCATGGGTAACACGTGGCCGAGCCATCGGAGCCTGGTGCGGGAAATAACGGTGCTGAGCGGTTCAGATCCTTTTCCTGGGCCGTAAACAATGCGTCGAACACGCTCGTTACTCACGCGGTGTTCCCACCATATGTAAGCCAAACTGCGAAGGCACCGATGGTCGTACGTAACTAGCCTCTTCATGTCCGCCGATCTTATGGGCCAGGTTTCGCAACCGTACAGTAAGGTCGAACGTACCGCTGAATGGTACACTCTACCTTTCAGGGCGAGAGTGATGTCGCGCCGCCGCCAAAGGTGGCGAAGGTTAGCAAAGCACTTCGAGCTTTCGCTATACGGTTCGTGAACTCGTATTCGATCCCAAGGGCGCTGATACAACTTCCCAGGTAATTGAATTTCTGAACGACTTCTAGCTGATCCCCACCAAGGGTCAACACATAGGGCGATCCCTGCCAATCTTGGAGGAGCGCTTTGCACTTCGATGGTGCAAAGCAAAGCCCGAAGCGACCGACAGCCAGTGCTAATCTGTCTAGCGCGGCTTGGCACGTCTGGGAGCTGTCACAGATGAGGGCAATGTCGTCAGCATACTCCAAGTCAAGAAGTCGTTCTCCTGGGACTAGCTCCGCACCTTCCAAGTCATGTCCTTTAAATGCAATATCCATGACTTCGTCAATAGCGAAGTTGAAGAGGAAAGGTGACAGCGGGCATCCTTGTCTCACACCGCTGGAGATATTGAAGGGTGGCGACAGCTTGCCGTAAGCCATCACTATGCCCGTGCTACGCGCATATAATGATTGGATAATATTTAGATACTTCTCGGGCACACCTTTCCTGAGTAGACAATTCCAAAGGGCACATCGATCAACCGAATCGAAGGCACCTTTGATGTCGAGGAACACGACAACGGTGGGCCGCCAATATGTGTGGCGGTGCTCCAACAACTGACGCAAAGTGAAGACGTGGTCAATGCAGCCACGACCACGACGAAACCCGGCTTGCTCTTCACGAATCTGGATTTCACGAGCGCCAGTCAGTCTGTGAAGAATTATGGAGGCGAGTAATTTGGAGGCGATGGAGATCAGACTGATTCCCCTACGGTTGCCGCATTCCGAGCGCGAGCCGCCTTTGAAGATGGGAACAATAACGGAGCGGCTCCAGTCGGTTGGGACAGTCTCCTGCTCTCACAGTTTCACTAGTAATTCATGCAAAGCATTTACAAGAGCAGGGCCTCCGAATTTAAAGAGGGCTGGAGGAAGATCATCTGGTCCCGCGGCTTTGTTCAACTCCAACAGTCGGATCTCACGTTCGACTTCTGAGCGAGAGGGTGGATCCAAAGGGACAGTCCACGGAGCAGGGCGATCAGTGACCGGCGAATCGGACAATTCTAGCCGATTAAATTGCTTTTTAAAATGCTCAGCCCAACGCTCCAAACGTTTTGACAAATTGTGGATAGGCTGTCCACTCTCATCCCAAATTATTTCAATAACACCAGGTCTCCTGCTGCCAGTTTCCCGTATCAGACGGAATAACTTACGATGGTTGACAACGGCAGCGGCCACTTCCATCTCTGACGCACGATGAGACCACCAAAATTCGCGGTCTCTCTTCAGGCTAGTACGGAGTTTTGCCCGGAGCTCTTTGCGAGTTTCATTGTGTTCGCTTCCAGCCGGGATATGCCGGCGAGCGTCGATAAGTTCCAGAGACTGCGAAGAGACCCAATGTCCATGTGGGCTTTTAGACATACCACATGAGGATTTGCCCGCTGCTAGTAAGGTCTGGCGAACATGTGACCAGTGACCATCAATTGTCTCCAGTGAGCGAGTACTCAACTCGCATGTCAGCGTACTTTGATACGCATTCAGAACAGCTGGCTTTGTCAGTTATCTTGTGTCAATGCACTCACAGCGTCGTCGTGGGCGTCCTCCAAAGCGCATCCGCATGTCAGCACATCCAAGCGCATGATCAGTGTCCACACATAAGCTCCAAATCGAGCGACAATTCTGGATGCAGCCTCTCCAGCGGTAACTAATAGCAATGTGATCGATCTGCGTGCAAGGCTGCTTCGAGGCTGGTGGGCGCCAAGTCACCCTCCGGCGGGTTGTTGTGTCGGAAATTAGTGCTCGCAAGAAATAAACGAGCATCTTCACACAAATGAAGTAACCGCTCATCGTTATCATTACGGGTGCCTACACCGTGCTGACCGCCCAGATGCATTTCATCAGTGGACAACTTTCCAACTTGTGCGTTCATATCCCCCGCCAGAACAACAGTGTCCGTGCTTCTTCTGTGGCGGAGGAGCTGAGTCAGTTTGTCGGTAGAAGTCGTTCTTTACCGAATCATCGCTACAGTTTGCGGTCGCATAGGCAGAGATGATGAATAGACATCTATTAGTCCTGCGCTACTTCGAAGCTTTAAACGTACCTGCCAATCGGACCGCACACATCCGGCTACTGATTGGAATCCAATCAACCAGAGCAGCTTCAGCCCGGGGACTCAGAGCAATGCCAACACCAGCTTGGCCGGTGCTCGAAGCTGCATCGTCACCGGATAGGCGCAATGAGAAAATACTGTTTGCGTCACCTGAATGGGATCGCAGAGTGAGCACAGAGCTCAAGTCTTGCAGGCGGGTCTCTGATAAGCAGCAGATATCGATCGAGAGGGTCTCCAATGTTCGGGCAAGTGCTGCTTGTTGACCGATCTGTAGTATTGTGCGTACATTAAGGCATTCCAATCTGAAAGAAAATCGAGGGCTCCAAATGGAAGCCGATGAACTGGAATGGACCGCTTGGTTGGACATGGGCTTGTCGACAGGAGAGGAGTGACGCTTCGCGTTCATATGTGAGTTGAAACTAGAAGATAAATGTCTAGCAAAGCATGTTGGGGGAGGGCCAAGAATCGGGGGGTTGAAAACTGGGGGGATATAAGTGAAGTTGGAATGGGACGGTAAGAGTGAAAAAGCGTAAGATGGGGAATAAGAAGACCGGAAGGCTTGCGCAGTAGCATCCAAACCCCTATCCACCCTGCTCGATGCAGCAGATAGGGCACCGTTGATTATGCTCTGCGGTGGCCAGAGCATCAGCAATTTGTTTGAAGTGTGATTCATTGTATTGCGTGGGCAGGATACTGTCAGGTTGCCCAGGCCTAGACAGGAGAACGATTAGGGTTCTCAACCAAAGCCTTTGGTTCAAAACCTGACCGCAAGGCAGCGGGTTTGGCGTTGGACTACAAGGAGTCCGTATTAAGGAATAAGGTGCCACCCTCATTCCAACCCCCCAACCTGGAGGACCAGTAGGCTGAGTTTGTCTGACCTCTAACCATTGACCAATCTGGTATGAGTGACTCTGAAAGTGCAAAAGCACCACCCAGCATAGCTCAATGGATCGCTGAGGCACACAAACCATCGCACCACGGTAAGGTCCAGCCTCATTGCGATGGATAGATAAAGTGTAATTGGCTTATTAAACTAACTTTTTTATGCGGGAAAGTTTGTAGTGAACCCGAGTTGTGGGTAACCGCGTCAAAAGTGTTAGGAAGCATTGACCTTAATCCATGTGCGTCTCTTCAGGTTTGCGCCCACGGAATGACCTACAATGATTTGTGTTCAACTTCCCTCACCTGTCCACATACACCGACACGCCTGCTTCTACTCCTAAGGATATGTGTCCAATTATCGCACAGAACGAAACCATGAGTTTGAGAGATTGTCAAACCACCGTTTAACCACCAGTACATTTTCAAATTGGGTTGTGACGAAAATGACGCTTACAACCCACATTGATTGTTGAGCGTTTATTCTTCTCAATTTGATGCTGGCCTGAGGGTGAAACACATCTAGGTTAGTTGTTCAGTTGTTGTGGAGTTCCTCGAGTTGGTTAAATTGATTGCAAACGTTTCGACAGCATTCAAGGTGGCGTCTTCAGTGCAAGATTGATGACAGTTATAAAGCAGGAGCTGATAGAAAGCAAACACAATAATGGATCTTGTCATCAACCACTCCATTCCTTACATAGGAATATGGTGCTATTAAATCTGCCTCTTTCTGGTTGAATGATTATTGTGTTTTGCGGTCGTGCTCGATTCACTCTCATTGGCTGCGCAAATGTTGTTTTAACGTGGTTGAGAAAGCGCGCTCTGATTGACGCAACGGTTGTAAGTGAGCACTCTGTGCTCACATTGCCCATTCCGTTCATTATCTGGGTGTTGAATTAGGCTTTTCGAACTTCTGAACTCTCTGTCTTAACGGTTGGCATATTGGATCGATGTCGATGTGCATGTTGATTGTAATGGTGGTTGAGAATCAGGCTTCGAGAAACTGCCTCCTTTTTTGTGTTTCTTCTTCAGTCAGAGTCCCTAATCTGTTCCAGTCGAAACTGTGTCCCTCTTCATCCACGTGTGCTGAAACCAATGAAGTTGTGTTACGATTCTTGCACACTCTTTGGTGTTTTTGTATCCTTATGGACAGCTTCCTTCCTGTTTGTCCCACACAGTGCTTTTCACGGTTTATGCAGTTTATTCGATGTACGACAGTCCGTCTTTCTAGTGTCTCTCGCTTTCCTTTTGGTTTTGAAAACGTTTTATTTAGTGTGGCGGTTGGCCTGTGGGATACGATATGACGTCATTTCAAATCGATTCTTTATGTACGGCGATAGTCTACGTTTTGTTGTAGTCGACGTAGGCTCGATTTTGGAGGGCTTGCGGTTAAGCATCTTAGGAAGAAACTGCGTGGGTATCCGTTGCGTTCAAATGACTTGCATAAGTAGTTTTCGTCTGCCCGTTTCACTTCTTTCGTACTGCAGTGAGTTGCTGTTCTATGAAACAGTCTCAATACGCAGCTTATTTTTTGAAATCTTGGGTGGTTGCTTTTGAAGTTTATTATCTGGTCTGTGTATGTGCTTCTTCTGTAAACTGATGTTTACAATTCAACTTCCGTTGTTCTGCCTACTAACACATTCGAGAACGAAAGTTCCTTTTATTTCTCTTATTCCCTTGTCTAGCTTGTGTCTAGCTTGTTTAAAATACGTTTATACATTGTATCATGTTTAGCTATTTGGTGGAGCTGAAAAATACAGCCCATTCAGAAGTTCGGCTCAAGTTCGGAGCCATGACTAATTATTCCTCCAGGATGCAATGCTGTATGATCGGCTGTGGGGTGGCGTTCATTCCGGACCCGCAGAGAAGCATTAATGTCTCGTTGGCACTATCAGGAATACTGTCAAGCAGCTCGTTTTGGCGACGGAAATTCCTAATGTGACTATTAAGTAAAGTATGCCGGTTGCGCTGTATTGTTTTGCAACCGTACGTGCAGTGGTATCTGAGCATCTAATTCATGATTCTTTAATTGGAATTCTAGTGCAAAATCATCCAACACTACACTCATATCAACTACAGGAACAAAGGTCAGCGCAGTCAGAGACTTAGTTTTGCGTTCTCTGCTGATATTGATTTCCAATGAAGTCTTTAGGACCATGTTGCTGACATTCCTTATAAGGATTTGGCTCAGGTGAAAATGACCGACTTCGGTTTCTGCGTTTTCAAAAGCAAAGCAAAGGAAGGCCGATTATTAACTCGGCATGCTAACATACAGTGCGTTTCAGCCGCCGATTCGTTGAGACCTCGAGTAACTGCAGTAGGCGAGCGATGCTCAGTCTGTACAATTCTGTAGATGATTTTGCAACACTGCGCAGTATAGTACCTTCCGAACGGTCGAACCAACAAGCATCTTGGTTGTGAATGCCATAAGTTTCACACTTTGCTATTCTGATAGGCGTAGGCCAAAAATTCAATCTTGTATTTGCCACAAATATATTACATGGGCACTAGTGACATTGATACCAGATTGATAACATCTTTTCTTTTTCATTTGCGCAATCTTCCTTGTATGTATTCATCCGTGTCCGCATTCTTCAGTGTCCGCAATCGTCTGTGTCCGCTTTGATGTCTGTGCTCTTTTTGCTGTCCGCAATTTCCTGTACCGTTCCTTCGTGTGTGGTTTCGTCATGGAACCGCTCATCTCACTGGTAACGATTGAATATGAATTTATGCAGAAACTAGCAAGACTGGTGGACAAATGAAGACCATCAAAATTGATTTATTTGAAGAAAGCCGGCGAAAGAGAATACCCAGTTGCACTCATTAAGCTCCGCGACTAATCTGAGGAAGAAGGCTTTCCAGCATCACCTACGGCGTTGGATGCCAATGCCACCAGTAGCCCACATAAGGCTGAAACAGCCATCAGCTGTCCGATTAGAGTAAGTGCGCCTAGGACCTCGTCCAGCCTCCGAACTCCCGAAATTTATATAGAACATGTATAACAGTAGTGGTTAGAACTATTTTACTAGCAGAAATAACCGTAAATAAGCATCCATTTACTGCCACTGTGTCTATATTAAATGAATAAGGCAATGCTCCATTTTCAGATCCTTCCTTAATGGGATACAGACCATCATGGCGGTTGAAATCAACCCAAGCTGCAAAATTTCGTACCATCGGTAATATATGCACCAAGGTACTAAACTCGATGTCGAATCCCTTACAAGTAAAAAGATTAGATGATATGAGCCAGTGGAACTTCATGCCTGACATCCTAGGTTTTATAGTATTGCTCTCAAATTATTACGGCTCACTCGTCATCTACACTCAGAGCAATAAAATGAGAACAGAATTCTCCTCGTTTTATTGAATTCCACCGATGAAGCAGTAGCTGCATTTTTTTGACAGCCCGGACTCCGGGGTGTTTCATTCGCCTCTTCTTCGATATACCGTGGAGCGAGCGCAAACAAGTGAAGGATGTTTTGGAAGATAGGAAGTAGGAATGCGCAACCAGGACTGTACTTGTGCACGGTGTTTCCGAGGCTGAAGGGATTGGTGAGCACGACGCGATTACCCTCGACCAGTAACAGTGGTGATATATTGGACAGACAATGTCCCTGGAAAACCATATAGCGCAGTCCATCCTGAGGCTAGGCAGATCGCCAAATAGCTAAGGATGTGGTCCGAGGATTGTGAAAGTTACACCAGGAATTTCTCTTTAGAATTTCAAACAACAAACTCAGAAGATATAGACTATCATGTATCTCAGTCAATTCGTGATAGCTCGTAGGTCACCAATTTTGCAAAATTCATGGATATGGCAATCCTACCAACCGTGATAGCTTGAGGCGTGACGATTGGCAACGATCAGCTAGTTAATGATCTCATATGGCCGCGTTTTTGTATATTTATGATTTCTGCGTGATCTGTGGTTGATGACCTAGCGCGATAAAACTGAGTCATATCACAGTGTATGTCTACTTATTTTTCTGGTTAGGGCTGTGAAAGTGGTACTTCAATCCAGGCAAATGTAAACACGGGTGTTGTAGTGCTGGTATGCTGGCGGCGAGCATCTTCATTCCGAGCTACAGTTCAAAGCAGCATACATGTTGCAACCAGGCAAGAGCAACTATTTGCTCGGACCGATTCCTGACAACATTTCTGATAATATCGCGCATATAGCTAAGGAAAATGGCAAATACATTAAGTACATTACATACAACGTAGGATCAAGATAGTAATGGCGGGTTCATTGCATTTGACACCAATGTGTCCGTCGTCATACAACCCATAAAACGTTAAATAGTGGACCTTTACACACAAAACACACCCGCAACGCACTACTAGGTTCAGGGAGAATTTCCTGCATGTACACCAATCCGTAGGGTCTCCTGAACAAGCTTGCCAAACTGTGGCTACTTCATGTATCATACACCATGGACCATATACTCGTACGTCAAACTTTCAGATATTAGCGATGACGAAGTCGCGATATATGGTATGTCCCTTATTTGGAATGATCGTCGCAAATACGGTGGTTGGGTACGTGTATACTGCCTTACTGAACTGCGGTGCAAGCCGGTGGACAATCCGCGACGCCAGTTATAGACTCACTCGGGGGCAGTCTGCTACTAAGAAGCAACCATAAGTCTTTTAGTATTTTCTTAGCTTCTCCCAATGTCCATACTATTGATTAATTTCCGTCTGACGTTAGCTTTTGGTAGGGTGTTATGACGATAATACAGCTGTGCTCAAATCTTAAGTGATTTCACTTTTCTAGATTTGTAATCTCCGCCACTCCCAGCGAGCAATTCAATGGCCGACTTGCATGGTTTTCTTGCTATTATTCCGCTCTTCAGTGATGTTAGTTAGCCCATCCGGTTCTGAGCAGATAATATATAAACTGTGCCTTATTTATTGCTCACAAAGGAAAGGTGAATGATTAGAAAGCAAAGATGGAGGATCAGCTGGGGCTGAGTATCACGTAACCATACTTTGCTATTATGTTTGATATGCGGAATTTCCACAAGACCATCGTAATTTGTTTCGAACAATCACACAGTAGAATATGCCAACAGAACTGGTTGTAGATATCATTTGGGATTTTTGGGTACACTGTTACACTGATAGTGCCTGGATGGAATTTCCTAGCAACATAAGTGATCTGAATGAATCCGCCTCGGAAAATAGACCATTTGCTTCTGCGGTGCCTCATCATTTCTTCAGAGCACAACCTAAAATGCATAGTGTCGAGAGGCACAGCGTGGCATATAAACAGTAATAACCCTAGTCATGAAACTGTAGTACACCGTAGTCAATATATCACACTTATCCATGTGAAAGTATTAGTACACTCTCTAGACCCAGGAGAAAAGTTTTATGATGGGAACAAACTTTTGTACAACCTGGTGATAGCCTGTGGAATGTGGCTCGTGGTTTTCCTCCAATTATTTTCAGTAAACAAAATGCACAAACAGCTGAGGATGCAAGTAACCTACTAGGGCTACCATGTTCCTTAATATTCCGACGCGATCCTAGCATGTGTCACATACTTATTCCACCCCTCCCCTCAGATGGCAGTTTTCACACACATCACTTTTATCTCAGTGACCGTTTTGAGAGGGCTGCTATCGTTGCGCACGCACAGTTCTGCCATGTTCCAGACATTCCCCCAAAAGCAGGACAAGTACGATGATAAGCAAACCATAAACTTAATTACATAAAAATGCCCGGTTAAACAACAAATCCACAACTTGTGGATCCAGAGACACATTACCCAGATTTTCAAGGAAGGTAACCGTTCGGAACCGTCTGTATATTTCCCAGTGTTTCTCCTCCCAGCACTCTCAAATTTGATGGAATGCATCATAGTTTGGTCACTAGCGGGCTACTACGAAATGTCTAATATTATAGCGCACGCGCAACAACGCATTCCGGGAGTATCCATCATGTACTGCAGGTCTGTTAATTTTTCCCAGCAGCCGGACTGAAATAGGTGATGATGGAACCGGCACATATGTCACCAACTTCGACTATTCCAAAGCCTTCAGACAATTAGATCTCCTCACCATTCTCCAAAATCTGCAAGCGTATGGAATTGGTAGATTCGTCCTTGAATGTATTGGTAATTTTCTTCGTAAGCTGTTGCTTCCGTTTCGGGTTAGGGGGTCGTAATCCGCAGTAGTCCACAAGGATCGGTGTTGGTGTTGCATTTATTCTTGTACTTCATTAACGAACTTGTGCATCCCATCGAGTCGACTTTTCAGACTTTGCCAATGACATCATGATATAGCGGGTGATCGGATGTTAGCTAGATAACGATCTTCAGCTGGGAGATTTAGATAGCACTTTTGAATGTTCAATTACAGTCATTTCTATTTAATTAGTGTAGGTGCATAACTGCGGACTAAGCCACATGCGCCCTTATACATGTAAGTTGGAGACCATATGTTGAAAAGGACATTGGAGTGGTGATGCAAGACGACCTCGGCTATTCGAGGGAATCCGTGAAGGTGTCCAAAAGGGTGGATGGATTTGTTGGTCTCTAACGGAGGACGTTCGGGAGGTTCGACCCCACTAATCTATCCACAAGGTCGCAATACATTTGTAGCGCTACAAGTGAATTACTCGATTTAGGCCTAGTAGCCACGTTTAATGAGCACGTTTGATGCACTGGTGACCCTACAGACAATGGCAGCCAAATATGTGGGATGCTTCTTTCACCTGACATACCATCTACGATTGAAAACTCTAGGCGTGTAAAGTGGAAGTTACCGCCGTCTGTGAAGCGACTTCTTTCTAGCGTACCAGATCTTGTCAAACCCTTGTCATCGTTGACACCATCTCCTAAAGTATAGCCGCAACACAAACTTTAGAGGTCAGGATTTGAAACCGGCTACACAATCTACTCGGCTGGAAGGCTGCCGAAATCATTTTACACCTCGAATTCGTCAACCGTGGAAGGCGCTCTCTACTTTTGTATGCGTCTACGGTACTCAGTTTAAAAAGCGAATATATGGTGCGTCAAACAATCTGCATTACTTGATTTTGATTTCTTTTATTTGATTGACGACAGGCCGCAAACAAACATTGTGCGTACGAACCCGCACCAAGTCTGTATAGACGAATATACTTTTCTGTCAACTTGGATAAAAAGGTGAGTCTACAGCTGCGCGTTTCACTTAATCGCAACTACTTTTTGAACTTATGCAATTCGCACTATCCACCCCCAGGACCAGTCAAGCATGGGCTTTTATCTGTATTATACCCTGTTTCACCGTTCCATCCGAAAACGATGAAACCATCTTGTTTGTGCGGGCTTCCAAACGTTGCGCAAATTCACAAATGCCACGACGTATGTTTCGAAATATTTCTTTTCTGCAACCCTATCTTCAATTACTCCTAACTGCATTGTGAATATTGAAAAGCATACATGCTTGATTATAGGTTCGATGCCTACAGCGGCTATTATTGGAATACAATCTAACGTAGAAGCTAGTAACATTTCAACTAACAAAAATATAATAGAGTAAAATAAATGGTTTTATTCTTAGACTACAAATCGTGCCGGCACCGCAATGCGCTGAGCACCAGACGAGCGAACAGTTGTTTGTTGAAGATGACATTCTCTTAAACAGGTATCTTGGCTTCGAAAAATCTTGATTTGCAGATAATATTGCTTGTAAAATTAGTGTGCTCATAGTTTCCCATATTTTTCACATGTTGGCGCCTGCAATGGGCCTGGCAAATGTCAGGGGGAAAACTGAGCACGATGAAGTCCAAGATGTGTAACTGTTGTTTGGTTAAAATAAAAAAGTTATTAGTATATAAAAAAGTTGAACATTGTAAAGTCTTTATGCGTAAGCATTTATCGGAACTTTGTCCCAGGAAAATGCAAACTTTTTGCGGTAATCTCAACATACCTAGGACAAAATCACGAGGACAAATCGGTTTGGCTTCTTGGTTGTGCGAACCGTCCTCCCCTAGTTCTTAATAACGGTAATGGCATAGTAGATCTACAAATAGTTCACACAGATTCGGCTTACTTTAGTTCCACTGAATAGATGAAAACATGCATTGATTCGAGCTGATTTCAAGAAACAAAGATAAGGAATTATTGTGTTTTATCTGGGATTCGCATAATATGCGTCGCCCCTAGAATGCCAAGCCGCATAACACATTGCCGTAGTCCATATAAATGGAGTATTTTACGCATGCATCATCCGTTTAATTCACTAGCGGTGCTGAAGTCGAGCGAATTGGGTAATGCATCGCGTGGCACGGCATGTAATCAAGCATTCATCTTTCACTATCATTAAATCGCGATCACTCTGATTTACCGGTAATGAGTATGTGCGCCTGAACTTTCGCAACACTATAGGGTTTAAAAGAAAGCAAACAAATAGCACTCATTTTGTCAGTTGATAAATGATAATTAGGAAATACCGCAATAAATCAGAATTAGAATGATACTGTTAACTCATTTGAGCAGTTGGTGGAAAATACCACCCACCGTTCTCCGGGGCAAGTACTCAACTGTCGACGAATTTTCGATAATTGCTAAATTCTCTTGGTGGTTGGGCGTTATATATAAATATTTTACGACATATGTCCATACTACGTGGACTGCATTCAAAAACGAGAAAATGCACATATTATTGACAAACCAAGGATATGCCTTTTAATGCTCGGTATTCCACTCATACTAACAAACCGTTGAGCAAATCAAGCTGACGTCACAATTCCTTGTCTAATTTAGATGTTTCAAATATCAGTCCTTCAGGCAACGTCTAATGTTAGTATTTTATAGCAGCAACCATAGAAATACGATAAGCAAACTTACACTGTCAGGTCAAACCACAAACCTGAGACAGTAGCTTGCTATCACACATTTTTGACAAACAACCAATAGCGGGTTTGCGATAACTTTCACAACCATTGAATTCGCCTCGTTTTAATCACATCATCGCTTATTACTAATTCAGTTTTCTAATACACCGCTTTGGATCCGTCTAAACCACAATCTTTTAGGTGGACACATTTGGCCAACACAAGTAGTACCAGCTGTTACTCTTTGTTCTCGGATAAACTTAACCTTAAAACTGTCATCAGCGAGTATTTGCAATAGATTTGTGTAGGCGAAAACGATGAGAAATTATCCTCTGCTTGTGAATAAAACTGTGCTTGGAGAAAAATGCAATGTTGGGAAACTAGTTTTTAACAGAAAGTGGGAATGTTTATTGACTTAGCCACACGCGAAATTTGATTCCGATACGAGATAACCGGAAGTGATATTGGAGACTACTAATAACCATCCACAAAAGCATATATGAACATTTATATAAAGAGACAACGAATATAATCAAAGAAGTTGCCTGGAATTAAGTAAAATTGTGTGCAGTAGGATATCAGTTCCATTCGACACAAACTTGGAGCAAGGAGTTAGAGGATGATTATCACGAATGCTTACGTTGCGGAGTATAATGGTTTACATACGCAGCGGTGAAATTTTACTTCAACGTGACTGTAAAGTAAGTGGTCCATGGTGCAT
>OX104069.1:83804018-83905416 GCA_944474145.2 Dicrocoelium dendriticum | reverse complement strand
CTTAACCATAAGATATGCAGCATGGTGTGACTACACGGTTAACCGCGACTCAGAGATTTGGGACAATTTCCTGCCGTATCGTAACCATTGCGCTTCACTTGTTCGTGAGTACACAGTATATTATTAACAGTGGCTAGTTAAAAATTCCTGTCAAACAAGAAACTGCTGCATAGGCATGTCAACAAGATTCGTAAAGGGAAGCATGTTATCCCTCTACTTTTCACGACTGGCGGTACAAGGCGCCGATGATCAGCTAATGCCCTGCGGCTACAATACTTGCCTATTTCGAACTCGAAGCCTCTCGACCTGTCCCATAATGTCATGCAAATTAACGACTACTTTGTTTACACATGTAATTTTCAACCCATCAATTTCGCTAAGGAAGTTACTTTCACTGCGCCATCATAGGTCTCCGGGAGCCGACAACATCCGCCCGAAAGCACTGAAGGCTGTGGACACAAAGCTAGTTGAAACACTGTCATAATTATTCCGGAGGTGTTTTGATGAGCAGCAGTCTCCACTATTTGGAAGCATGGCATTATTACCCCAATTTTGAAAGGCTACAGCCGTTCAGAGTCTGCAAACCATAGCCTAGTGACTTTCATCCCTGTGATCAAGATGGTGATGGAAGCGGTTGTGGCTGAGGCTCTAATGGACTATCTAAAAAAGTGCGACATCTTGGCACCGGAGTAGCAGGGCTTTTGGCAATATCGGTCATGTACCACCAATCTGCTGAGTGCTCAAGGTAGTTAAACGGAAGTGGCTGATGATGGGGTCGAAGATGATTTATCTATCTGGAATTCTTCAGAGCTTTCGACCGCGTAAATCACCGCATATACTTCATCGGCTACAGAGATACGGAATCGAAGATCCTGTACTTAGTTAGATGGACAGCTTTCTTCAACAACGGAGGCTATAACTACGTGTTAGGGGAACACTCTCTAACCGGACTGATGTAAAATGTGGTGTTTCACAATGCTCAGAGCTGGGACCGTGCTTTTTCCTGGTGATGATCAACGACCTGGCAAGAGTTATCATCTCAAATTTCCTGCTTTTGACCGATTATGTCAAGATATGGCTGGCCATTATAACCAATGAAGATCACGATCTACTCCAACATATGCTAGATCGCAATTATGAATGCTCAAAGTGGAAGCTGTTCCAGTTGAACCTAGCAAAGTGAATGGTGATCCATATGCGTCACCAGCAGGTGAGCGCATACAAGTTTGGAGAAGGCCTCTCAGGAGCGTGACCTGAAGGTATTGGTACAGGAAGATCACGGGAGTAGGAAACAAGTAGTGGAAGCGCCAGGTACTACAATCAACACCTCGGCCTTCTTCGTAGAGCCTTCGGTCGGTTTGAACACTCAGTCTTTCAGCAAATGCTTAATGCGTACGTGCGACCGCAAATGGCATGTGCTTTAGAGGCGTGAAAGCCGTGACAGAAACAGGATTTCGTTGCTCACGTGCCTCCCCAACGAAGAACACCCAAGAACGTCAGGGACCTCTTTCACCTGTCCCATCAGCTTGGACTGAAATGTCTAAGAAGGTATAGCAGTCGATATCGGCTTTTTCGGGGGATCCCATAATGGTTAACCAGATTCTGAAGAAACCAAATCACACATGTCGTCCGCTGCTCGAGTTGTACCACAACACTAACCTTAGTGGTCATCCTCTGAAACTGAAAATATAATGTAGCCGGATTGAATGCCGTGGAAATTTCTTTTGCTCAATGTGCAACAGCCTTGAAACGTCCTCCTTAATTATGGCGTTTCTGCTGCCAATCTGGCAATTGTTAAAAACGCGTTGACTATGAGTTGTCTTGTTTAAATTACATTTTTCTTTTTGTTAGCTAGGGGCTACAAAATGTATACAAACGGTATCTAACCAAACTCCCACCCATGGCATTTACACTTTTAATACGCGAACATCTCTGCTATCCTACATAACTCTAAGGTGAGTCCCTCAAAACGCTTTTCACTTTCTCCTGCAATTTAACTTTCGCAATGATTTCCACTTCACGGGAGTTGTAAACTTTTTACTTGTACCCATAATCTACCACGGTTTTAGTGTTCTATAATATGGGTTATGAGGAATCATTAAGTATCTAGGCTGAATAGAATGTTTGTGGTCACCAAATGGCGTACAGCCGCAAATTTCTTTGGGTCCATCTGAGCAGAAGAAGGTTGATGGTGCTCTGAAGTGCCGATTAAGTCAAGTTTGATTTAGCGCTAAAGATTCACAGCAACAACTGTAATTTTCTTCAGCCAAAGTCGGTGCAATTAAACTGAGAATGTTGGCTCGTTGGTCCCATTGCGGTGTGTGACTTGATACTCCTCAGGTAGGGCAGCGTTCATTCGCTGATGAGTTATGGTGTAACTGGGGACGGAGCAAGGTGCCACTTTGGGCACTCTCGTCTTAGCTGAAGCATTTATCGTTTAACACTACCACTAAAATGGTCAATAACTATGAACTCGGAAATTATATGTGTAACGACCTGATTGCATTATGGATGTGTTGTAGTAATTTATATGACACTGCAGAGAAAAACAATGGTTTCGCAATGAATTGACCTATGGATGGTTATCGGCCGCTTAATAAATGGTACAGAACAGATTAGATAATAATTTGAATCGAAGTTTTATGGCCCGAAATGTAAAATTATTCACAACCAAACGTAAAAGGCATTGACTAATGCTGTATTTACTAAATCTTCGTTTTCTCGTAATAAATTTGATGCCTTTGCGTTTATTGGTTGCTAAGCTAGTGCATGCAACGTTGGCAAATATCCCAACACTTGTTGGTCTCAAAAGCATCGACTTTGTGTGCATGCTACTTATTTCAGACGTGCACTTGTCCTCTAGGTATTACTGATTCGTGAAATCTGGTACCTCTGTTAACTGGAGAGTGAGCGCGGAACAAATGCGGCCAAATTGAGTAGGGTAGATCAAGTTCAATTAATACTAGCTACCTTTTGCCTCAAACACTAGGCAGTTACTGTCCACAATCACCAGGTTAAACACCACACACATCTACGTAACCAATCCCTGTCTCCCAAATTTGCCCGAAAGGTCATCAGAACCTATTAGTATGAACAGGAGAACGTTCATGGCACTTCTGTACGTGCATTGCATATACACGCTGAAGTTAAAATCATTGTTTTTGTGGCTTAATAGCCGATTTTCTTGAGTGCAGAGGTAGACAGCAAAACTGAGCCAAGTGATGTAAGGTCAGCAAACAGCTTACATTTCACCTTGGTCATATGGCACCATCAAATGATTCCGAATCACAAGACAGTCGTAAAAACAAGTCTCGACAGTTGAATAGCCAGCAATGTCAGAAGATGACAGGGTTGAGAAAGGGGAACACACAGTCCAGAGTTCAGCTATGGGGAATAGTAAATTTATGGAGCAAAAAGTTTAGTTACTCAACGAGAAAACAATTGGACTGATATTGAATGCCTCATCGTCTAACATTTCTTATAAACAATTTTCTACTGGATATTCGGGTTTGCGGTTTTATATTATCTGGTGAATATTGTATAACGCGCCGTAAAAATTGCTAAGCAAATTTCTGTCGTGTTAAAATTGTCCTTCCTGTCTAACGGACGTGTGAACCATTCGTAACCGCACTAACGAAATCGGTTACGGTATTGGTAGAAAAGCTATCAGCATACAAATCTCTCATGTGCCAAATGTTAACGCTGACATCAACAGTTTTAAAACTTGTGACTTCTATTTACCGTTAAGTGACGCAACCTAAGGCAGTTACGCTTTGACTGCGCACTGTGACTCTCTTGCTTATACCAATCAAATCGTCGTGTAGATTGGAATTGAGTTAAAAAAATTGCTATAGGAAAGAACGTTTCCTCTACCTATATTGATAAAGATATCTAACGCAAGCCCATTTCCTTCATTTCTGTCGCAAGGACACAAATTTTTGGAAGCGTCTGTATCGATGACTTGTTTAATTGAATTGTCTTAGCTGATACAAACTAAAAACAGTTAAACCAACATTTCTGAGACTGCTAACACATAACCTTAAGAGATTAGTAAATTTACTACTCGAGGGACTAAGTCAAAGTGGCCAGTATGGAGAGGTGGACAACATGGGGAGTATCCATGCTAAAAATTGGTGCAACCTAATTGAGCTTTGTAAGCATTATTTATGAAATTTATTTCCAGATAAACCCGTGTTGAACAAGCTGGACGAGATCACACATAACGGCAAAGCACGTTCACCTATGATATGTCGTAATAAATCAAAACTAGTGTTCATCTCGCGTTAACCATTTTTCTGAAGAAATGCTAGTTTTGTCTGCTTGCATCGCTTTCCACAAAATAACTGAATTACTTTCTCGCAGCACAAGCCACATTATATTGCATGTTATGATATTTTTCAGCAGCAAGTGTTTTAGTTGCATTAAAAGGTGTCTAACTGTATCTATTTTGGATTTTCTATTTTTTCCAACTCCTCTTTACTCAGTGCTTCTACTTCGTCAGCTTCAACAGTCGTTTGTTCTTTGTTTCTGTCGAGGAGTACCTCAGTCAGTGTCGCTTGGAAAATGCATCTGTGTCTGATACAATGCAACTTAGCAATTCATCATCCATTTTCACAACCTCTTTAACATCTGTTCAGCCGAATTCTGCTAATCTAGATGGAATATCTAATAAGGCGATGGCATCACATTGGAGAGTTGAACAAATTCGGCTTTCTGGATACTACTGCACTTTTTTCGGTTGAATTTTGAATCAAACGGAACATATCCAATGCACGGCATCCAACGCATTCAGTGGAGAAAGAGATGACCTTTTTATTACAAGAGAACCACTAGTATTCAATTTTTCCGTATATCATCTCATGAGCTGTGCTCGATAGTGCTTTTGAATAGTTTGAAAAGCGCGTGGTCATCAGGTTTAATTTGTGGGCTAATGTTTGGTGGCAACATTTGTAGGATCTTTACATGGTTATGATTAAGGCTATTGTCCAATAGTAAATTAATGAATCATTCCTTCTTCATCTTTTCCTTGTGTATACTTCTGATCCACTCTTCAAGTTATACAGCATTCATCCAATCAGATTGATTTGAGCCCCAGGTGACTAGAGGGATTTCAACGGAAGGAAAATGGTAAACATCAGTTTACAGAAGAAGCACGTACACACAGCAGATTTTGAACTCCAAAAGCAACCACCCAAGATGTCACAACATAAACTGTGTATTGGCACTGTTTCATAGAATAGCAACTCATTGCATACGAAAGAAGTTAAACGGGCAGAAGAAAAACACTTATGCAAGTTCTTTGAACGCAACGGATACCCACACAGTTTTCTACGAAGTTGCTTAACGGCAAGCCCTCAAAAACCGAACCTACATCGGCTATAAGTAAACGTATACTTTATCGGTACATAAAGAATCGATTTGAAATGACGGCCAGATTGTTCAAACAACGTCATATCATGGTATCCCACATGAAAACATTTTCAAAACCAAAAGGAAAGCGAGAGACACTAGAACGACGGAATGTCGTATATCGAATAAACTGCATAAAGCGTGAAAAGCACTGTGTGGAGCAAACAGAAAGGATGCTGTCCACAAGGATACAATAACACTGAAGAGTGTGTAAGAACCATAACACAACTACATTGGTTTCAGCACACGTGGATGAAGAGGGACACAGTTTCGACTGGAAGAGAGTAGAGACCTTGACCGAAGAAGAAACGCAAAAATGGAGGCAGTTTCTCGAATCCTGGTTCCATACCACGAACACAATCAACATGCATAGCGAAATCGATACAATATACCAACCGCTGAGACAGAGAGTTAGATTAACAACCCCTTTTCGAAAAGCCTAATCCAACACCCAGATAATGAACGGAATGGGCATCGTAAGCCCAGACTGTTCACCTACACCCGTTGCATCAATCCGAGTGCGAATTCCCAACCACGTTGCAATAACATTTGCGCAGCTAATGACAATGAAGCGAGAGCGGCCGCAAAACACAATAACTGACCAATCAGAAAGAGGCAAATTTAATAGCTCCGTATTCCAATGTAAGGAACGGAGTGTTTGCTGACAAGATCCATTATTGTTTTTGCTTTCTATCAGCTCCTGCTTTTTGACTGTTATTAATCTTGCATTGAAGATGTCAACTTGAATGCTGGCGAAACGTTTGCAATCAAGTTACTCAGCTCGGTGAACTCCACAACAACTGCATAACTAATCCAGATTTGTTTAATCCTCAGGCCAGCATCAATTTGAGAAGGATAAACGCTCGACAATCAATGTGGGTGTAAGCGTCATTTTCGCCACAACACAATTTGCTAATGTACTGGTGGTTAAACGGGGGTTTGACAGTCTCTCAAACTCATGGTTTCGGCCTGTGCGATAATTGGGCACATATCCTTAGGAGTAGGAGCAGGCGTGTCGGTGTATGTGGACAGGTGAGGGAAGTTAAAAACAAATCATTCTGGGTCATTTCTTAGACGCAGACCTGTAGAGACACACATTGATCAGGGTCAAAGTTTACTGATATTTTTGAGGCGGTTGCCCACAACTCGGGTTTACTCTAAATTTTACCGCTCAAACTATTAGTTTAATAAGTCAAGAACACTTTATCTATTGCACTCTCGCTTGAAATTGTGGAATAATAATGATACTTTTTGAAAAAGACGCCGATTCACGGCAAATTTTAAACAAACCTGAGGTAGTATATGTTAAAGATACAGTTGTTATTGATTACTACTAACAATTTGCGGTACATTTGGTGCGGTTTCGTCTAATGTATATTGTACTTTGTGCTCCAAGTTGATTCGGTTTCCTCCTTAGTTGGGCGATCCCTGCTCAAACGGAACAGTGACTTCTCATTCGTTTCACCAGTATGTACCACGTCTGTTATGGAGGACAGCTTCCCAAGGCCAATCAGTATCGATACATCCTGAAAACTAAGTGCCTGTTTTGTTCCTTCTACCTTGTGAACAACCACCCACTCCTTTATATGGTCGGTCGACATATGTTCTTTCGTATTCACTCTGTGGCGAGGCCTTCAAATTCGGCCGTTGCTGTTCTCGTTGGATTATTTTCTACTACCGACTTCAGATTCTATAGTTTAGTTGTAAATTTGAAGCAATTTGATTTTTTCCGATCAGACCACAAAGTCAATGTTGTCCAACTCTGACAACTATGTGAAGAGTTTACGTGTTGCTTCCTCAAAATCGTGCTTCCTAGAATGCGGCGATAATATCAGGAACACCTCCAAACATATAAGGAATAAGATACTTGGAGAAAAGTGAAAGCGTCATGCTGGCTAGCAATCTGGCCACAGTCTTTGATCTGTCGACAAATTGCAAGTCCCATTGATAAGTTTCAGTAATGGTCGCTCGCTTCTCGGTAAAAGCTGTGTTCCTAGTGTCATTATGCAGCAAAATGAGCATGCAAATACAGGAATTATTCTATCGCAAGAAATCTGGATGCACACTGATGTGAAAAATGGGGTAGTTCAACTCGATGCTTATTTTCCCATCACATCTGGCCTCCCCGGGAAGCCCAAATTCATGGTGGTGGCGTTAAAACCTACGTTACTCATCGCCCATGCAACGCAGCAAGCGTAATATTTACTTACTAAGCGATTTCTATAAGCTACCATTTAGTATAATGCAAACCGACGTTCCTAAGTGGCTTTCGATCAGTCATGGTTGGAATCGTATACATTGCTCCTGACATATCTGCATCGGAGATAAAGCGTTTGAGGAGCAACTTTCATCAGCACTATTGCTTAAATTATAATCTTCTATATGCAATATTGTTGGCGAATTCAATAGAAAGCATACAACATTTGTGAAGACTTTTGGCTTGATAAAACTAATGACTATTTCGACCAGAGAAGGTGCCCAGTTGGACGCTGTGTTCACAAATAAACGACAGTTGTTTACAATAAAACGCCGAGTACTTTTTATCTCCTCAGACTAATTCATTTTGAAGCTGTCCTGTCGTATACAGCGGATGTAATTTAACGCTGACCAGACGTTATTATAAGAATTTCAAAGAGCAAAATTTCTCCTTGGCAAATATCAGGGGGCACCAGACGATAAGTTCGTTAACTGCTTTTTAGCTCTTCAACAACGAGGACCTGTAGCTTGAATGTGACCATCTTACGGACTGCATGAAATATTGCTTTGATATGTTTTGCCCTGTTGAAACAATCTAGCTAAGAGCAGATAGATTTTCATCACCACTACTAAAGTGGCTTAGAAGAATGAGAGAGTGGGATTACAAGTGCAAAATTGTCAAAAACTTAACCATAGAAATTAAATCCGAGAGAAAAAGACTAAAGCAATTATAAGTCGAAGCAGTTCTAGGCAACTATAATAGTTGGGATCTATGGTGATTTCTGAGTCAGCTCTGTGGTAAGAGCGTTTGCAGCCAGAGCGATGAAGTGGATGTGGATAAACTGAATTCGGAGTTTAATTCCGCCTCACTAAGCTCATATTCCTTGCCCTCCTTCATTAGCTCAAGTCCAGCCGCGCCCTTCGATTAAAGCAACGTTCACAAGAACCTCAAAATATTGAAGGCAAAGAAAGATTGTGGTCCGGATTCTCTCTCAACATTAGCTTTAAATTTGTGTGCTGATTCTCTCACACTGTCTTTAAAAGGTCTCTTTAACCAATACCTCAGTGCGGGTGTGATCCCGGACATTTGGAGAAAGCACAGTATAATTCACGCACCAAAAAATAGATCTCAAATATACCGCCCAAATATATGTAAACCTGTGTTTATATAGGTTTTGAAAGATTGTTAATTCAACAGATTTGCTCAACTGCTCCTGGGGACGAAAGCTATCAGTTTGCGTATAGACTCCAGCGCTTCACATTGGATGTACAAGTATATCTTATTCGTTCTATAGCCTCAGCATTAGACCAAAAAATATAAATCCCTGCGGCTTCTTTGCCCGGATTATTTTAATGCGTTTGGAAGCCTGGGTAGTTCAGTGTTGCTAAACCTGCTATCTGAAAACGGAGTTCACCATGTGGTGCGCCATCTGTTATGCGACTGTTTTACAGATCGTACACAGTTTATAAAATTGAACGATAAGAAATCCTCTGTCCTCCTATAAGAAGTGATCCTACCAACTTTCTATTTTCCTTGTAAATTGAACATCGCCTGATACAAACCATGTTTATATGATGTATAATATGTTGATGATGTTGTGTTTGGAAGTATACCCCCGCTAACCAGAGTTCTACATCATTTCAAAATGCGTTGGAAGACCTCTTGGAATGGTCTTCATTCAGATCCCTTAGCCTTAATGCTTGAAATGCAGTGATGTTATATCATCTTTTCTACGTGGCGATAAGTTGCATTCTTTCAATGATTTCTCAGTCATACTTTCTGCAAAGGATTGTCCCATACCCAACTCTTTCACCGCCAAATATCTTGCCGTGTTTTTCTCTCACAACTTTCTTGGTCTACGCATGTCTGTAAAAGTTTGCATAAAGTCAGAAACCAGGTTTTTCAGCCCTCAGACTTAAAATGTTTTCAGCATTACGTACTTTAATATTCAAATGTTTGAGCTTTTGCAATATTCCTCATTGGTTATACTGATATCCTGTTATTTGCCCTGGATTGCTTCAGCAAGACAACATCTTAATGATGCGATATATGAAGCACATTTCTAGATGCAGCGGCTTGTCTAGAGATAATTTAGTTGATTTGATCATTTCTATACATCTTGATGTCGGCGATGTCTTTTCTTCTAAGATACTAGCTGATCGATTTCATCCAATTCACATTCATCTTTCCAAAACGCTCCATTCCTCTTTCATTCGTTAAGATTTCAGCATTTTATTCCGCCGCACATCACCTTATCGTAAAACTTTTGCTTAATTGTTCACTTTTGCTTGGTAACACAGCAAAAGTCACCAACATTCTGCTGGAGTGGTTGCTAAAGGAACAATTCTGCTTTTATCCACTTTTATACTCATGCATATTGATATTGATATTGATATTGATATCACCATTCAGGGGTCCGTAGTGATGGTGTAAATGCTGAAAAGGAACCAATTAGGTTTCATAAAGCTTATTTGGACTTGACTTGACTCAGCTCAGTACTTCTTTACGGTGGACGGCTTCCAGAATCAAACTAACAAAGATCGACGTGCTAGCCGATAGAGGCGCTATCTAGGTGCGTTGCTTTGCGGGCTTGTATTCGTATTAAAGGAAAAGAAATGTATACGTATAACTATCTAATTCACTCATCACTCACTAGTTATTTGTCAATGATGGCTGAATAATAGTGGTTAGGTTGTTAATTCAATGTTTGATAAAGAGGATTGTGTTTTTACTTTTGTTCATTAACATACTGACGACACTATCCTCGTACTTATATTCAATTTTACTTCATTGGGGGTAATTGACCACAGGTTGCGAATCACCGCGCTACGCGTGCTTCAGCCTATACCCGTGCGCGAAATACGGGCTCCTCTATCCGGTTACCGTGTTCACTTCTTATACCATCGGATGAACCGGAGGGTTCTCATTGCTACTTCAAGAATAATAACAGTATGGCTAGTCACGCATAATTCAGAGTTAAAATAGCTTCTAGAGCTGTTACCAATCACATTTCAGAAACGGAATATGTCACAACTCGACCTCGTGCTTGTCCTTTACCCAGCTAGAATATTCCTCGATATCACAAACCAACCTCAATGGAATGGCTCATCATCTGAGCCATTTGCTACCGACTGAAGAAGAAATGGCAACTATTAGTAGAAAGATCAAATCGGCATTCGTATACGCATACCCTAGTATATATAGCTACACAGTACTGATGCACAAATGCGTGTGATTTGGTACGTACAGGAACTTAGCGGCATCCAATATTCGGTCATGCATTTACTAGACTAACTAAATTAGGGAAATTCAGCTAATGCAACTCAATTGCCTATTGCGTTTGATCTTTTGTCAATCCGTTTCCAAGCTTTTGTGTAACAGCATATGTATACGTATCCAAAAACAAAACTGTACATCTCAGCTTGAAACAAATGCTGCTTCAGTACTTGTAACCATTATTATTCCTATTTTCGGTTAGGTTCTCAGTTCGCATTTTAATCTTGTTGATGGTAGGGGGAAGAAGATTATGGCAAATAACAGGAATGTGGCTATGTGAAACAGGGTGTAGTTTTGAAAAGGAACAATTATGAATTCAAATAAGCTGCTGTCAAATTTGGCCTGGAACAAATGAAACCCTTACATATGGACTGTCGTTATGTACATGTCCTTCTAGTTCTACAGTCACACGCTAGACTGCAGGTGCAGGTGCTTCACGCTGGCAGTGGACAAGGAAGACCCAAGAAAACACATTAGACTTCCTACTAAATTTCGTAACAAATTCTCTGCGGCATTAATAGCAGGATATAACAACCAAAACGGAGTAATTTAATTTGAAACGAAGTAAATAACAGCAGGGTATAGAGTAACTAATATTACCAAGATGAAAAGCACTGTAATTTAAAAGATTATGCTTGTGCTATACAAGTAACCGTCTACCAATTTCAACCTGGGATAATTGAATTTTTCGTTTTTCTAACCGATAACTCCGTACTTTGCTTTACTTGCCATGAACGAGAGTTGCTTGTATGGAAGCCTCGTGATTTTGAATGGGTTGGTGGTACAGTATGATCAGAGTGGAATGTGTATTGTCTGCTGACCTTACACTACTTGAACCACTCTTGTTATCTATGTCTGGACTCAAATACACCAGCTGATAAAAAACGAAATCCGCGATCGTAACTTAGCGTTTTATCTTGATGAACACGTAAACGTCACCACATCTAGGCCATAAGAACAGTGGCAAATTATGCAAAGTGGTAATACGTAAACCTTGATCACTCTATTTTACGAATCCACAATCATGCTAAACCTCAGTACGATGGGAGAAGGCGTGTCAGTTGAAAACAGGATTCATTGAAAAAACACACTACCCAAAGAAAACCGGGATCGGAAGTCCAGTAAACACAGAAGCAATGTAATGGAAACGGTTTGGAGGTGGATTGTCAGCGATCTTTTGCTTTAGTATGCCAAGAAGTCATAATAGCCGTTTCGTGGAATGTCATTGAATCTACACAACTAATTGTATTTCTAACCAGCGAGGTTTAACTAATAACGGGAAGCAAAATGTTGAGGAAACATATTTACCACAAATGACTAGGGAGCATAAATAGCTACTGCCTACGCAAAGTTTGTATACTCAGAGAACTTGTAAACTTGACTGAGTTGTTGGAACTGTTCACAGCCAAGTGTACCAGATTAGTATAGACTTGTTAAGCATTAAATGCACGTGAGGTTATTACCTACGGCAGGTCCCATAATAATTGTCCTCCGGTTTGCATCAGCACCAGGTAAGCCGAATGAAATACATTTGCGTGAGAAGCATGCATTTGCAACAAGGAAACATGAGGCCAGAATATGCTTGGTACCAACACATTAGCGTTAAGACAATTGCACGTACGTATGGCGGATTAGTTCCGTTAACTGGGTAAACCTTAGGAAAAGATACTTTTCAGAAGGCTGCTTTTAAACGCTTTATGAATAAAATAATACCCTGAGTTTTCAACTTAAAAATGACCGTTCATAAAATCGATAAGTTTTCATACGCTTTCGACTAGCATTATAATCAAGTGAGTGTTTGCCGAATTGGTAAATGAGTAATTACTCTCCTGTTCCTCAGTGATGGCGAAGCGAATTGGATAACCTCCCCTTCATCATACAGCATATCAACTGGTCTTCACACATTCACGTTTCCCATTTATAACAATTGCGCATATAACAATGTATCATAGGATGTTCGGCTCTGTAACCGCAATAAGCCACTGTGACACCGCGGTCTTTCCAAAAATATCAGTTATACTTCTTGGATTTTTAACAGCTGAAGCACCATTTTTCAGAGAATGATCGCGGTTTCCTTAAGGATGTCGCACCTAATGCACTGCATACGAAAAAAATCTCATCATTCTTTACTTGACATCATGAAACATAGAGCATAAACCTGGCGTAGTTGAGCTGACACTTTACGAAGCAGCTATACGTTGCGATTCAGAGTGCTCTCAGGATTCCTCTCTCTCTCTAGACGGTCTCAAAAAGCGTTTTGTTGCCAGCAGAGAGGCAGTGACTACCATAGTATCGGGAAGCAATGATTTGGTTAAATTTCCTACTTTTTACATAGTAGGTTTTCCTGTATAAACACGAATATGCCGGTTCGTATCGTATCTATTACCAGGTGAATGCCCAGGACGGGCTAAGCAAAAAACTGGCCGTTGTCAATAGACTCAAAATGGCTGAAATTTTATGACTTGTTCTTAGAAAGGTGCATGTCTATCCGACTTTGCAGCATTTTATTCACGAAGTCACCTTCAGTATAAACTATGCTCAATCACTGAGTAACAGCATTCATGTGGTAATGCAGTAATGAGGAGAATACCTTCATCCGTTTTCTTTTTATCGATTGTTTAAGCATAGACTCACTGTTAATCCAACTAAACACGAAGAATTTTTGTGTTTGACAGAATTCTCAAGACGTCACGTTCTTCGTCTGAAGCAGAATATCTTCTGAGCTCTCAAATGGTTCTGAACAAGCCGAACCATATTCAACACGCAAATAACACTTAAAGTTCACGAGTCAGCTGATAACATGAATACAAGCGAAAAATACATAAATTGTAATGGAATACCAAAAAATTGGATAATACTAATTCTATAACCACCCAGTACAGAGCAAGCATTTCTCCCTATACTGCAGGCATGTTAATCGCGATTCACCGTTGATTATGACTAAACCCAAAGATGATAATATAATTCTCACGATCGTCAGTCCTTTACATGAAAGCTGGGACAACTTGTGCATAGCCCGTTCATTTATCAAGAGGCTACATATTGCGCCTGATAGTTGGACATAACCGTTGATTTCAAAACAGGGAGCAGTCATCTATCTGTACTTTTATAAAGCTTGCGACATCCTTGATCACCATATCCTTTCTCATAAAATACATGTTAGGGAAGCATGCTCACGAATGGAGAGGACGTGTCCTTCTTCCGCCGAGTATGCAGCTGCGCATATTTTCCAAGTTTGAAGGAATGTGATGTTAAACATAGATTATCGCTTGGCCCGTATATGTGTTTGACTTATCGCGATGTCTCCGAGTAGAATCTTATGCTTTCGGCCGATGAGATCAATGTGTAGTGGGCAGTCGGTAACTAGAACCATCATAATTATCCGCCAAGATTCGTGAACTGTGCCTCTGAACGCTCAAAGACTAACCTACTACAGTTCAAAGCGGATATGTTTAAAATGCAGATACGCCACATCAGCTAGATAAATCACCTTGTCTGGAAGATCCAAGCATGATGACCGCCTTACAGAAGTGTGACCTTGGGGTGGTCATTCAAGGTGACCTCATACCAACCTACATGAAATGGGAAAACCCTAGTCGCATTTGTTGCTACCAGATCCGCAGCCGCAAAACAAAACAAAACTAGGGGTCACCAATTGCAGCTAGTCCCCAAATAAAACCGGTTCGTTTATCGCCAGAGTCATTTCCCTTTCAGATTCGTCAGCCGTGGAATGGCCTTCTGCTTCACCCATTTGCGCTAAGCCTATGCAACAATAAAAAGCGATTCGGAGATGCAGTGCTCTACTTGCCATACGCTGCACGAATCGAGTTCATCAGGTAAGGACGAAACACAAAAATGCATTGCACATTGACCTACATAAAATCGTGATAGACAGATTAAATATGTGTAACGTAGAAAATACGGCCACTTCGCAGATGCGTTGTTTCCCTTGCTATCAAATTTTTCTTTTTAAATTTAGGAATTTCACACAAACCATCTCACAAGATTTGTCAAAACTTAGGGATTGTATCCCTGTTATGCAACTGTTTCATAAAATACTGCAGCGAATTATACTACCAAAGTAAGCATGTGGATTACACTTACATCATAAATTTAAGTGGGAAGTACTCTCTCTTTTCTCTTCTCTCCTCAGTGACGTTCCTCTGACCGAAGGCCGTCTTGATGAATTTATGACACATCGTGTAAACTATTATTATTAATGTGAATTGGACGGACGTCTCAACTCGACAAATAAACCCGAGGTTTGCATGCCGTCACATTGCTTTACTTTCCGTTTGTGTTCACGTAGAATTTATGCACTTTTTGAAAACAAGCCACTAAATTACTTTGACAATAAACCACTTTACACCTTTTGTTAGCAAAATATAAATGCTAAACTTATACTACTTCGTGGCGTTTAGCCCAGGTATATAAGTGTTGACGTTGTTATGTTTTAATAATTTGTACTCGTTTGACTGCTACATAAGTAGTACCGTGTAATCGGTATTAGGATTCAAGTTTAATGATTTTGCAGACGATGAGGTTACCCTAAAATGCTAGTCTTTCGTTGTGAATATACCTTCTTCTTTAAGTTCAAATGAAAAGTCATTTCAACAAATCAGCTAGTACCACACTATTTGTAAGTAAAAATATTGATTCCTAACCTAATTAGTGTAAATATATCAAATACAAGGTTTTTCCACGCCATTTGCTTAAGTTGCATTTAGCTTCGTCTTAGAGACTAGAGATTTCCCGTCCACAACCACGTGGATCGTACCCGGATCCTTTTTGCACTTTAGAAGGCGTACCAAGTTTTCTGGTTTCGTTCGACTATCAACAGCTTCTGATGTAAGGTGCATTCTTGTTATGAATATTCAACAGTTCTCAAAAGATGGACTTCATCATCCTGGTACAAAGTTGGATATGAAGATGTAAGCCTGACCCTTGGGGATGTGTCAATCAACCAGGATGAAAGATAATAATAAAATATGCAACTTCCGTTGGTACAACTGGAATTGCGTACCAATCGTGTCCGAGGTAACGTGTGCATTCATGACGACATTGCATTTTTGTTCCAACATTTCGATCTAGCTCAATAAATTGTGCATTGCTGATACTTCCTATGGGTACTGATAGTTAGTGCATACGAGATGATTGGAACGTCGTCAGTTTTATTCAGCTATACTTACAGCATTGTCGCACTAAAATATGTGAAGGAGAAGATAGATCAAATACATTATAAACAGTTACACTTTCCGAAAATGCTTAGCGCTTTTGTTAGACCGCACACAGAATACGCTATTCAAGCGTGGCAACTATGGCAGAAGTGCCACCTCACTGCACTCGATACTGCACAAAGCAGAGCGACAAAATACGTCAAAGGTCTTTCCAGCCTTCCCTACCCACTCAGGCTGAAAACTCTTAACTTATACAGTGGACGTTACCGTCGTTTGAGAGGCGATCTCATATTGGTGTACCGAATACTGAGAACCCCCAACCACACGTGTCATTCCCTTTTGAAACGTAGTCAAAACGCATCCCTAAGAGGTCATCAGATTAAGTTGATCACACAGTACAGTCGACTGGAATGTCGACGCAATTTCTTCTCCCTCCGAGTGTCGCAACATTGGAACGCCCTTCCAGAACATGTAATTAACGCTCCCACCCTATCACTTTTCGAAAAACGCCTTGACGAAACTCTGACACGATTGCACTATGTGATATAACGTGCGACCATCGGATGATGGTATTAGTGAACAACGAACGTGGACGGGATCCACTTAAAATTCCTATTGGCTTACTTGTTTATGTGCATCTCCAATCCCTTGGTGCGTCATGCATTTCACACCTACTTTCATCGATACGATTTTTTTAATTTTACGATATTAATTCCCATCATCCTACGGGACCTGTCAAGCATTGCTTTTATACCCGTCATAAACCATTGTTCCATTTTTCCACTTGGTTATTTTGCCGCAGTTTATAAGCCAGAGCAGAAAGCGTGCGTAAATGGGAGCGTTGAATCGACTGCGAATAAATGCATTACCAGCAACACAGGATCACTGGAGTGTTGTATGAAAAACCACGCTGTCGTCGTAGACGGTTAGACAAGTGGTACCATATCCCCATTGCTTGCACCCGGTAGTTCAGTAGAACAGTAGATAGTGGATGGAAATTCGATGCAATGGAACTGCAGTATATCAGAAGGTTTTAATAAGATTGTAACATTTTCGTTTATCAGCTCTTAAATAACGGTGACGTCCAATTGTCCATAGCTTCTCAGTAACCATTTTTGCGAACTGCGTCTGTATTCTAGATCACAAGTTACCCAATTTGAGGTGATCCAATGTAGTGAGTCATGTCGAGCGGTTTGTTTCTGAGTTCATATGTTCTTCGTGTTCTAAATGCCCAAACGTGATTAGTCGCCCTGGAATTTAAATGTTCAGTGTTCAGATTTGCTGAGAAGAACGGCCAAGGAACAAAATGCCTGCGAGACATCACATTGCAAATTTGCAGGTGCCAGAATTGTTGATTCCAGGTTGGTCCGCCATTAAGATATGGTGTGTCAAGCTGTTCAGTCGAGCACCCCTCAGATCTTACTCCATAAGAGTGGGGATTGCGATTGCAGCAGCTTATCTTCAGTGACGCCAACTCTGAGTGCTAACAACGTATGTTCGTTTGAACAGGCTTTATAAATTGGCTACAAACTCGTAGCTTTCTCACAGAAAATATGCTAGATTGCTTTTTATCCAGCTTTCCCACAATCCTCAGTTTTAACCGTAACTCTCACATTAACGGTGAAACATAAATGTTGGAATGTTTATGTACACATGTTTTCACTGCGCTGTGTTGTAAAGTCTAGTGTATACACCAACTTACGAGAAAATATATGCGAAATTGTAACTTTCCGGATAAACTATCAACCGATGCGTGTTGAGCTCATACAGAAGGTGCCATATTAGTTGATTGACTTTTCAATACAGTTGTCCCTGTGGTTTTGTTAGAATTATTTCTTCCATCTTGCCAGATAAACGTAAACTCCCAATTGTGTCAACTTCGAAATCTATGCCGGTAATTTTCGAAAGGTAATCGAATGTCTTAATCATCTCACTGCACCTTTCTCCATAAGCCTGGTAATCTGCACTGGCATTGCGGCCTGGTTTTACTGAATAGTACAACTCACCATCAAATGCAAATTTTTCATCAAATTTTTTAACACAAACAAATATACAAAGCGCACACCTTTTCGCATTCGCTGATTTAACAGGAAATCCTATTCTGTTCACCCAGGATGGGTTACACAATAACTTATTTTTATAATCTTTCGAGTTCATTGTTCAAATAAAGGAAGCTTTGATATCCGTCATTGTGTTCAAAAAACCACTAATGGTAGAATAATCACCTGGTACTCCGTAGATTCGCCAAGGAAACTCAACTATAATCAAATAGCGAATTTGAAAGCATCGTTGTCCTTCAGCGAAGTGGTAGGTTATGTAGTAACAAAAGGTCTTATTTCTGCTTGTTGCATGCTGTTGGTATGCAAAATGATGAGTGGAAAGTAAAGGTAATAAGTTTTATATAAGCGCACTCTAAACGCAACCAATAGAAATTGGCGGTTTTGCACAACATCTAGAGGAAACGTGATTAGGTTATATATGAGAAGTAAATCGGATGCGTACAAAAACTTACGAATCGTACATTTAGGAACGAATGATGCATGTTTTCTTTCACATGACGGAGGTCAACTAAGCTTTCCGGGCTTCGCATTGGAACCAAAGCGTGCATCCAAGTTTTAAGGTTCTTAAGGAGAGCTTTTGTTTACTTCGTTTTAATTGATTTCACAAAAATAGTTTCTGTATAAAAAGGTTAATTTGTGAAATATACGATTCAAACACGGCAGCCTTGACAGAAGCAAAATCTCACTATCCTCACATATTTGTGCCACTTTCCTATCAATAGCGACGGAGTATTTTGGTAGTATACAGTGGATGAAATTGGGGTTTACTGGGCGACTTTACTAGGCATTTGCAGATTTACGCAGAACTAATCACTCGTTCTATTAGCTGCTAAAACTCAGCCATACCAGCTAAGAGATAGGTAAAATCGCATACATTTTGTTAAGAATAAGACAAATTTCTCTTATCTGTCCTATATCTATATCTTATCTGCCCTATATCAAATTCACTTCCAGAACCAGTTATTTCAGCCTATACATTAGAAGTTTTCAAGGTCGCAGGGGCATTGTGCTGGTAGCTTTAAACCACCTCATATAACAACACGTAATATGCTCAAATTTAGAAAAGAAAACCACATTAACCCACAACAGTATTTTTTTCAAAACCAATGCGTTGCTATTTCAGATAGGGTAAACCATACCTGAACAATGAAGATTGACAAAAATTTGCTCCGCAAGTGCATTATTTTTGCTTTTGCTATCTATCGCCTTTTGTAAGTTTCGTCCGAAACTCTCGCTCATCAAATTGCGGGCTGTGCTACCCTTTGGCTATTTGGTCTGCAATACATCATGGACCACTGAGTTTACAGTCTACTTGAATTACAATTGCACAAATGCGTGTGCGAACTATTATACTCCGCAAATTCAGCACCATGACAGTCATCTTCTTATTCTTTGCTCCACATTTTTGTCGAATAGAATTGATACCCTACTGCAAAAATTCTTACTCAATTCCAGGCAACCTCTGTGATTATATTCGTTGTCCTTTTATATAAACTGTTCATACATGCTTTTGTAGATGGTTATTATTATTCTCCAATATCGCTTCCCGTCGTCTCGCATCGGAATCAAATCGCGCGTGTGGCTAAGTCAATAAACATTCTCACGTTCTGTTAATAGCAAGTTTCCCAACATTACATTTCTTTCCAAGTACAATTTTTATTCTCAAGCAGAGGATAATTTCTCATCGTTTTCGCCTACACAAATCTGTTGCAAATACTCGCTGATGACAGATGCAAGGTTGAGTGTATTCGAGAACAAAGAGTAATAGTTGGTACTACTTGAGTTGGCCAAATGTGTCCACCTAAGAGAGTGCAGTTTAAGCCGACCAAAGCCGTTTATTAGAAAACCGAATTAGTAATAAGCTATGATGGGATTTAAACGAGGCGAATTCAATGGCTGTGCAAGTTATCGCAAGTTGACTACTGGTTGTTTGTCAAAGTGTGTGTGATAGCAAGCTGCTGCCTCACATTTGTGGTTTGACCTGGCCATGTAAGCTTACTTATCGTATTTTTAAGGATGCTACTATAAAATACTAACATTGGACATTGCCTGAAGGACTGATATCCGAAATACCTAAATTAGGCAAGTAAATTGTGACTTCAACTTTATTCACTCAACGGTTTGTTAGTATGAGAGGAATACAAAATAATACAAAGGCATATCCTTGGTTTGTCAATAATATGTGCATCTTCTCGTTTTTGTATGCAGTCCACCTAGTATGGACATATGTCGTAAAATATTTATATATAACGTCCAACCACCAAGAAAACAGCAATTATCGAAAATTCGTCGATAGTTGAAAACTTGCCTCGGTATTCGTTGGGTGGTATTTTCCACAAACAGCTCAACTGAATTAACAGCATCATTCTAATTCGGATTTATTGTGGTTTTTCCTAATCATTATTTATCAAGTGACAAAATGAGTGCTAGTTTGTTTGATTTCTTTTAAACCCTATATTGTTGCGAACGTTAGGGTGAAAGTACTCATTACCGGAAAATCAGAGAACTCGCGATTTAATGATGGTGAAAGATAAATGCCTAAATACATGCCGTGCAAGTAGATGCATTACCCAATTCGCTCAAACAGCGCTATTAAATCAAACGGATAAGACACGAGAAAAATACTCCACTTTACGTGGACTTGGCAATGTGTGATGCGGCTTGGTATTCTAGGGGCGCCGCATAATTTGCGAATCCCAGGTAAAACACAATAATTCCTTATCCTTGTTTCATAAAATCAGCTCGAATCAATGCACGTTTTCATCTATTCAGTATAACTGAATTAAGCCGAATCTATGTGAACGATTAACAGAGCTAGTATGCCATTACTGTTGTTAAGCATTAGGGGAGGACGGTTCGCACAACATAGAAGCCAAACCTATTTGTCCTCGTGATTATGTCCTAGGTATGTTGGGATTACTACTACAAAGTTTGAATTTTCCTGGGACAAAGATCCGATAAATGCTTGCGCCTAAATTTCGTACCATTTTCAAATTTCTTATACTAATAACATTTTATGTTAACCAAACAACAGTTACACATCTTGGAGTTCATCGTGCTCAGTTTTCCCCGTGACATTTGCCGGGCCAATTGCAGGCGCCAACATGTGAAAAACTGAGAAGGCTATGAGCACAATAATTTTACCAGCAATATTATCTGCAAAAGCATGGATTTTCGGACCCAAGATACCAGTTTAAGTGAATGACTTCTTCAAAAAACAACTGCGTGCTCATCTGGTGCTCAGTGCATTGCGGCTCTGCCAAGATTTATAGTCTAAGAATAAAAGCATTTATTTTACTCTTTTATATTTTTGTTAGTTGAAACGTTGGTAGCTTCCACGTTAGATTGTATGCCAATAATAGCCGCTGTAGGCATTGAACCTACAATCAGGCATGTATATTTTCCAATAGTCAAAATCCAGTTAGGAATAATGGAAGATAGGGTTGCAAAAAGGAAATATTTCGATCCATACGTCGTGGCCTATGTGAATTTGTGCAACGTTTGAAAGCCCACGCAAATAAGATGGTTTCATCTTTTTCGGATGGAACGGCGGAACAGTGTATAGTACAGATAAAAGCCCAGGCTTGACTGGTTCCTGGGGTGGTTAGTGCGAATTGCGTGAGTTCAAAAAATAGTTGCAATTAAGTGAAACGTGCAGCTGTAGACTCACCATATTATCCAAGTTGACAGAAAAGTATATCCGTCTATACCGACTTGGTGGCGGTTCCTACGCACAATGTTTGTCTGCGGCTTGTCGTCACTCAAAGAAAAGAAATCAAAATCAAGTAATGCAGATTGTTTGACGCACCAACTATTCGCTTTTTAAACTGAGTAGCGTAGGCGCGTATATGACAAAAGTAGAGAGCGCTTTTCACGGTTGAGGAATTCGAGGTGTAAATTGATTTCAGCAGCATTCCAGCCGAATATATTGTATAGGAGTGTTCAAATGTTGACCTCTCTAGTTTGTGTTGCGGCCACATTTTAGGAGATGGTATCAACGATGACTAGGTTTTGACAAGATCTGGTACGCTGGAATAAAGTCGCTTCATAGACGGCGATAACGTCTACTTTACACGTCTAGAGTATTCAATGGTAGATGGTATGGCAGGAAAAAGAAGCATCCAACATATTTGGCTGCCATTCTCTGTGGGGTCTCCATTGCAACAAAGGTAAGCATTAAACGTAGCTACCAGGACTGAATCGAGTAATTCACCTGTAGCGCCACAAATGTATTGCGACATTGTGAATAGATTAGTGGGGTCGAACCTCCCGAACGTCCTCCGTTAGAGACCAACAAATCCATCCACGCTTTTGGACACCTTCACGGATTCCATCGAATAGCCGAGGTCGTCTTGCATCACCACTCCAATGTCCTTTTCAACATATGGTCTCCAACTTACATGTATAAGGGCGCATGTGGCTTAGTCCGCAGTTATGCACCTACACTAATTAAATAGAAATGACTGTAATTGAACATTCAAAAGTGCTATCTAAATCTCCCAGCTGAACATCGTTATCTAGCTAACATCCGATCACCCGCTATATCATGATGTCATTGGCAAAGTCTGAAAAGTCGACTCGATGGGATGCACAAGTTCGTTAATGAAGTACAAGAATAAATGCAACACCAACACCGATCCTTGTGGACTACTGCAGATTACGACCCCCTAACCCGAAACGGAAGCAACAGCTTACGAAGAAAATTACCAATACATTCAAGGACGAATCTACCAATTCCATACGCTTGCAGATTTTGGAGAATGGTGAGGAGATCTAATTGTCTGAAGGCTTTGGAATAGTCGAAGTTGGTGACATATGTGCCGGTTCCATCATCACCTATTTCAGTCCGGCTGCTGGGAAAAATTAACAGACCTGCAGTACATGATGGATACTCCCGGAATGCGTTGTTGCGCGTGCGCTATAATATTAGACATTTCGTAGTAGCCCACTAGTAACCAAACAATGATCCATTCCATCAAATTTGAGAGTACTGGGAGGAGAAAACCTGGGAGATATCCAGCTGATTACGAACGGTTATCTTCCTTGAAAATCTGGTTATGGTGGCTCTGGTTTTACACGTTGGGGATTCGCTGTTCATCCAGGTATTTTGATGTAATTATGTTTATGGCTTGCTTATCATCGCAACTATCACTTGTCCTGCTTTTGGGGGAATGTCGGGAACATGGCAGAACTGTGCGTGCGAAACGATAGCAGCCTTCTCAAAACGGTCACTAAGATAAGAGTGATGTGTGTGAATATTTTCATCTGAGGGGGGTGGGTGGAACAAGTATGTGACACATGCTAGGATCTCGTCGGAATATTATGGAATATGGTAGCCCTAGATAGTTACTTGCTTCCTCAGCGATTTTTGCATTTCGTTTGCTGAAATAAGTGGAGGAAAGCCATGAACCACATTCCACATGCTATCACCAGGTTGTACAAAAGCTTGTTCCCATCATAAAACCTTTCTCTGGGTCTTGAGAGTGTACTACTCTCTTCACATGGATAATTGTGATATATTGACTACAGTGTACTACAGTATCATGACTAGGGTAAGTTCTGTATACGTGCCACGCTGTGCCTCTCGACACCATACGTATTTAGGTTGTGCTCTGAAGAAATGATGGGGCACCACAGAGGCAATTGTTCTATTTTCCGAAGTGAATTCATTCAGATCACTTAAATTGCTAGGAAAATCCATCCAAGCACTCATTGGAACAGTGTTCCGAAAAATCCCAAGTGATATCTACAACCAGTTCTGTTCGTATATTCTACTGTGTGATTGCGCGAAACAAGTTACTATGCCCTTGTGCAAATTCCGCATAACAAACATAATCGCAAAGTAATGTGACATGAAGCTCAGCCCCAGCGGATCCTCGATCTTTGCTTTCTAATCATTCACCTTTCCTTTGTGAGCAATAAATTAAGCACAGATTATATATTATCTGCCCTGAAACGGGTGCGCCAATTAGCATCACTGAAGAGCGGAATAAAAGTAAGAAAACCATGCCACTCGGCCGTTGAATTGCTCGCTGGAGGTGCCGGAGATTACAAATCTAGAAAAGTGAAATCACTTAAGGTTTGAGCATAGCTGCATTGTCGTCATAAGACCCTAGCAAAAACTAACGTCAGGCGGGGATTAATCGCTAGGATGGACATTGTGAGACGATAAGAAACTGCTAAAAGGCATGTCGTTGCTTCTGAGTAGCACTGCCCTCGGGTGAGTCTATAAATTGCGTCGCGGATTGTCCACCGGCTTAACCGCAGTTCAGTAGGGTGGTATACACGTACCCAACCAAAGTTGCTGCGGCGATCATTCCGAATAAGGCCATACCATATTTAGCGACTTCGTCATTGCTAATATCTGAAAGTTTGACTTACGAGTATATGGTCCTAGGTGTTTGATACATGAAATAGCCACAGTTCGGCAAGCTTGTTAAGGAAACCCTATGTATTGGTGTACATGCAGGAAATTCTCTCTGATCTCAGTAGTGCGTTGCGAGTGCGTTTTGTGTGTAAAGGTCCGCTATTTAACGTTTTTTGGTTTATATGACGACGAACACATTGGTGTCAAATACAATGAGTCCGCCATTACTATCTTGATTCTATCGTTTTATGTAATCTATTGAATGTATTTGCAATTTTCCTTAACTATATGCGCGATATTGTTCGAAATGTTGTCGGGAATCCGTCCAAACAAAGAGTTGCTCTCGTCTGGTTGCAACATGTATGCTGCTTTGATCTGGAGCTCGGAAGGAAGACTCCCGCCGCCAGCATACCAGCACTACAACACCCGTGTTTTCATTTGCCTGGATTGAAGCACCACTTTCACAACACTAACCAGAAAAATATGTAGACCTACGCTGTGAAATGACAGTTTTATCACGCTAGCTCATCAACCACAAATCAGGAAGAAATCATAAATATACCAAAACGCGGCCATATGAGATCATTAACTAGCCGATCGTTTGCCATCGTCACGCCTCACGTTACCACGGTTGGTAGAATTGCCATATATATGAACTTTACAAAATTGGTGACCTACGAGCTATCACGAATTGGCTGGGTCACATGATAGTCTATATCTTCTGATTTTGTTGTTTGGAATTCTAAAGAGAAATTCCTGGTGTATCTTTCACAATCCTCGGACCACATCCTATGTTATTTGGCGATCTGCACAGCCACGGGATTGATTGCGCTAGGACGTTTTCCAGGTAAATTGTCTCTCCAATATCTCACCACTGTTCCTGGTCGGGGCTTATCGCGTCGCGCTCACCAAGACTTTCAGCCTCGGAAACACTGTGTGCAAGTATAGTTTTGGTTGCGCATTCCTACATCTTTTTTTCCAAAACATCCTTCACTTGTTTGCGCTCGCTCCACGGGATATCGAAGAAGAAGCGAATGAAACACCCCGGAGTCCGGGATGTCAAAATCAATACAGCTACTGCTTCATCGGTGGAATTCAATACAAGGAGGAGAATTCTCTTTTCAATTTAGTGCTGTGTGTGTAGGTGACGAGTGAGCCGTGATAATTTAGAGAGCGAAACTATAACACCTAGGATGTCACACATGAAGTTCCATTGGCTCATATCATCTAATCTTTTTACTTGTAAGGGATTTGACATCGAGTTTAGTACCTTGGTGCAAATATTACCGATGGTAAGAAATTTGCAGGCCGGGTTGATTTCAACCGCCATGTTGGTCTATATCATATTAATGAATGATCCGAAAATAGAACATTGCCTTATTCATTTTATATAGACCCAGTGGGAGTAACTGGAGGCCTAATTCCGGTTTTTTCTGCTAGCAAAATAGTTCTAACCACTACTGTTATACATGTCCTATTGAAATTTCGGGAGTTTGGAGGCTGGACGAGGTCCTAATCGCACTTATTCTAATCAGACAGCTGATGGCAGTTTCAGCCTTATGTGGGCTACTGGTGGATTGGCATCCAACGCCGTAGGTGATGCTGGCAAGCCATCTTCCTCAGATTACTTGCGGAGCGTAATGAGAGCAACTGGGTTTTCGCTTTCGCCATCTTTCTTCAAATGAATCAATTTCGATGGTCTTTATTTGTTCACCAGTATTTCTAAGTTCTGCATAAGTTCATATTCAATCGTTACTGGTGGGATGAGCGGTTCCATGACGAAACCGCACACGAAGGAACGGCACAGGAAAATGGCGGACAGCAAAAGAGCACAGACACCATAGCGGACACGAAGATTGCGGACACGGAAGATTGCGGACATTGAAGAATGCTAACTCGGAAGGATACGTACAAGCAAAATTGCGCAAATCAGAACTGAAAGTTGTTATCAATCTGGTCTCAATGCCACAAGTGCCGATATAAAAAATTTGTGGCAATTACAAGATTGAATTTTTGGCCTACGCCCATCAAAGTAGGAAAGTGTGAAAGTTATGGCGTTCACAATCAAGATGCTTGTTGGTTCGACAGGTCGGAATGTACTATACTGCGCAGCGTTGCAAAACCATCTACAGAAGTGTAGAGACTGGGCTTCGCTCGCCTACTGCAGTTACTCGAAGTCTCAACGAATCGGCGGCTGCAACGCACTGTATGTTAGCATGCCGAGTTAATAATCGACCTTCCTTTGCTTTGCTTTTGAAGACGCTGAAATCGAAGTCGGTCATTTTCACCTGAGCCAAATCCTCATAAGGAATGTCAGCAACATGGGCCTAAAGACTTCATTGGAAATCGATATCAGCCGAGAACGCAAAACTAAGTCTCTGACTGCGCTGACCTTTGTTCCTGTAGTTGATATGAGTGTAGTGTTGGATGATTATTGCACTAGAATTCCAATTAAAGAATCATGAATTAGATGCTCACATACCACTGCACGTACGGTTGCAAAATAATGCAGAGCAACCAGCATACTTTACTTAATAGTCACATTAGGAATTCCCGTCGCCAAAAACGAGCTGCTGGACAGTATTCCTGATAGTGACAACGAGACATTAATACTTCTCTGCTGGTCCGGAATGAACGCCACCCCACAGCCGATCACACAGCATTGCATCCTGGAGGAATAATTAGTCATGGCTCCAAACTTGAGCCGAACTTCTGAATGGGCTGTATTTTTCAGCTCCACCAAATAGCTAAACATGATACAATGTATAAACGTATTTTAAACAAGCTAGACACAAGAGCGTTTGTTAGAATTCTGGTGTACACTTCGTAGCTCTGTCTGATGGCAGCTTCCTCTAAGCACCCAACAGACACGGCAAATTAAGTCGCACCTCGTAAGGGGAACAATTCAGATGGCATAACTCAACCCGTCTTTTAAATGGAAGACCCCACCCAATTTGCTAAGCACGCAATTGTTCAGAACACAAACTGTCTCCTGCACAAGACAGAAAAATGAGTATTAACCAACCTACCAACGGTCGGCCCAACCTCACATACAATTCACACGTCCTCCGACCCACTACTGATATCCCAGGTGTCATACGCGTGCGACCTCAACTTTATAATTACAACCTGGTTCCGCGCACAAATTAACAAAGACGAAGTCGCGATGAAGTGGATGCCCCTTATTCACAAATATAGCCAACTCAACTGGACTACTTATAAGTTGTCAGTTGAGTCATTCTTCTATGTGAATTCGCAACTGCTAATCGCTATATAACGATATGTTGGCGGCCGCATTTGTGACGATGTCATACTCTCATCTAAGAAGTCTCTTGCTACTGTGAAGAAAAAGGTGAGAAGCGACCAGTTTACTTGATACCAGGCAAATAAACATGTAAGGGCGCAATCAGTTATCCCGTAACACCCGAGCTTTGAGTTGAGTCGGAAATGAGGGACAATTTGGAAGTTTATCGAAATGTTTATGATCCCTCGTGTAGCCGCGATGCAGGCAGATATTGCCTAATCCTATTACGTACGAAGCAGTAGTGCCGTTTGCAATTGTGCGCAAAGAGTAAGCGTGAGTGTTCATGTGTTAATCTGGACTGCGTTTTAATCCAAGGAAATGCACACATGGAAAAATGCACACTTAAGCAGGGCGTAATAGGGCTACTCACTCGTACAAAAGGTTTCAATTTGAAAGGAATGGAACATAGGTTGAGTGCTTCTATACATACGGTCTTTCTTATGCGGAAGGCTCGTGAATATCTACAGAAGCGGTGATTGAATGTGTGATCAGCTATGGTATTCGAGTCACCTGCAAACTCGAGGAATTTCCCGTGGGTGTTGTGTGTCGCAGTCCGCTGATCCGCAGCTTGGACTGGTTTCCCCATGTGCGCAACCACATAAGCACACTGCAATTTCTGATCATTGGCGATTTCAACCTTCCTTGAATAAGGTGGCTCGTGGTCGAGCTTTCCCTGATCACTGCGAAGTCGAGACGAAGTTCACGGAAATGATTTCTGAAACTGGGGCAAAACAGCACATCAAGCAATCGGCGCGCCTTATCGCGCGTTCATATCTATCGTGCTTAGACTTATTGCTGACCAGTTGCAACCAACCTGTGCATGATGTACAAGTCCTACTGCCCCTGCCAGCTCGTGACCTCTCAATAATAATGGTGGGCTTAAAGCTGTCACTGACACTTATTCCTCCGCTGTAGCCAGTCGTTAGCTTCTGGAAGGCGAGCTTTGATTATCTTACTCGTGCGCCAGAATGATAGACTGGTCACTAACACTGGATTCACCACTTGAAGCTTGTTAGTCTATCATAGAAGATGGAGTAAAACCATTGTGCGCCCGATTTTTACCCCTCAAATATCGGAAGGCTGGGCCAGCCAAGCCACACTTGTTTGACAAAGAGTATGCCAAACTGGCTGGACGGAAACGCCGACTATGGAAAGAATTCGTGCATTGTGGCTCTACGGAAGACTAAGAAGTGTAGTAGAGGCAACGAAATGCCTGCAACAGCGCGAAAACGAGCAAACACCGAAACTTCGAAAAGCAGCTTGCATACGCTGCAAAAACAGCTCCCAGGAGGATATTTGCATACGTGAAGCGATTCCTGAGGCGGACAGGAGATGTGACTGTGTTGGAGGGCTCAGACGGAGAGACCAAGGTTTCCAGCACTTGTTTCCGCATTAACCACGCACTTCGCTTCGGTTTCTGCAAATAACCAGGCGCCAGTTCCTAGTTGGAAGCAAACCGCCCCTGCCAACATGGACAGCCTGGAAAGCAGCGTTGAAGATGTGCGCAAATTGCTCCCAACTCTTGACGGTAAAAAGCCTACATGGCCTGATGGGCACAATTTGTTGATCCTCAAACCGCTATCGGCCATCATCTTGCCTTCGGTGACTGAGTTATTCAACAGCTTGCTGTCTGCCAATTCATTTCAATAGACTGGAAATGCATAGTGGTGAAACCGATTCCGAGAGGCGGCGATCTGAGCAAGGTGGACAACTACCGGCCGATATACCTAAACTCTGTTTTGGCTAAGACCCTCAATGAGTATGTGAAGCGTGGTCTTCTGTAACATCTCGAGTAAAATGCATCCTAAAGCCCGAAAAGCACGGTTTCATGTAAGGTCGGTCAGGCATCACAAACCTTCTGGTATTGTAGCACGAATGACTGCCATCGCTAAACCGAGGGAAGAGGTTTGAAGTTAATTACACCGATTTCAGTAAAGCTTTTGAGAAAGTGAACCATGAGGTCCTCCTTCGGAAGCTGAACATGTGCAGTGTTGGTGGCCCAGTGCACCAGTGGATCAATGACTTCGTTGTTGGTCGAAAGTGGTGGGTACAGTGGACAACCACCTTTTTCTAGTGGAACCCATAGAGCAGTGGCGTCCCGCAGTGCACATAGTGGAACTCATTTTGTTCCTGATCCAAATTAACGATTTGTCTCAGCTTCTCAGTTCAACTTGCATGTTGGTTACAGAAGACCTTAAGGTATGGAGGAAAACTGAGACGTTCTACGACTACGACATGATTCAGCGTGACCCCGACCGCCTCTCCATGTGATCAGCCAAGGTCAATCTTCCGATCAACCCGGTCAAGTCGGTCTTCATGAGCCGGTCTTCATGAAGGTAGTAATGGCCGAGTCTACAAACTGTCCGGTCAACAGGTACACGCATAACCATTCATGAAAGATCTCGGCGTACTCTCACGCTGGGCTTTGAAATCGGTTCAAAACTCGAACAGGTCTGTACCAAAATGGACTGCGCATGCTCTGGGTGCTCAAACGCAGCTTCTGCACTTGGTCCGAAGAGGTTACCACCCGCTCTTCTCCAATATCATCAGACCAATTCTAGAGTACAGCTCACTCGCCTATTGTCCGCTCACCAGGTGTGAGATGTATAGGATTGAGTGGGTACAGCATGTTGCCACAAGGTTTCGAGGTGTGCCATCACAAGATCGGTTGCGGGTTGATCTCATCATGACGCACCTGATACTACATCTCGGTGATTATCCCATGTTGAGACCGCTACTCTCTTTGCGCACACTAAGAAGTAGACAAGGATACCGGTACAAGCTTGTCGTCCAGGATTTGAAGTGCGTTGCTTATCAACTCCGCCTCGAGCGGAAGATAGTGTATATATCAAAAGCCTGCCTGCAGACGTAATCGAAGCAATGTGGGTGCCACATTTTATGAAACTCCTAGGTTTGCACTTTCCCGCCGTGAGATATGCAGAATAATCACCATCACAATAGATATATTTGTTCGAAAAATCTTAGGCGTAGCTACACAGAGGTTACTCTACTCGCTACATTTTCTCAGCATTCAGCATAATGGCACAGTATTTGTTCTTACGAGTACGATTTTCCGCTGAGCGCAAATAGCTTAACGCTAGATTTAACAACGACAAGAACAACAAGGGTAGTTGTTATAAATTATCTAATCTTTGCAAGTATTTAAGCCGGTCTGCCCTAGTTTCATGATCTCAAACACAAGAAGCAATGGTAACTTTTAACGCTTCATGCATTTTCTTCCTCACCTCAAAGTAAACTGCATGCGCTTTTGCTAGTGTAATTCTGTGGCAGGCCAAGTCACTTTGTAGTCCACCAACAAAGACCATAACGCTTGGATGAGTGCATGAGAAGAAGGAATGTAAAGCACTGTAAATTCTTCCGAAGCAACTGGTGGTTTCTGTTGACCTATCAAGAGCAGCATCGTGATGGTTCCAAATTGTTGTTAATTAATGCGGTTTTCGGAAGTCTACCGCTTAAATGAAAGTAGAGAAGAAATAATTGAGCCCCGCATTACATGGCACTTCATTTGGAAATGTGATAGCAAGCTCAACAAAACTTCACTCTCTTCAGTTACTGGAATATTAAAAGCACGCCAGCTACTTCAGCTGTATTTGAATTTTGACATCCATTTCAAAGCACTCTTTGGGCCGACTTTGCAGACATTGTGCAAATATTTTGGCGTCGGTGGAAATAGCATTATTTAAGTACTGCGCCGCGAAATGTCAACGGTTCTGCATTAATAGAAGTCTTCTCAATTTGACTAATAACTTTGTTGGCATCTATCCAGTAGCAGTAGACACTTTATAGCAAACCTACTTGTATAGATCTACAAGAGGATGCAACGGTCAGCCAATTTGGCGTGTCACATATATGGCAGATAAAACGTGTTGGAAAATTTGTCAAAAGTGTCGTCCCCGTATATGTTATCTGTGCACATTTCAAGTATAAATTCTTTATCAACTAACAATAGAATCCTTTCTGGATCATCCATACCTGAACCATGTAGAATTAGTTCGGAGTGCTATAAAGGAAAGGCAAAATTTGTGCCAGTTAGTCAAGGCAGATGACCTATTTTCGGTAAATCAAAAGGGTGCGCTTTCTTCTAGTCACTGGTATGAGTATACAATTGCACAGATATACAGGGAAACTTTTCTACTATTGTGCATATTGAACTTATTTATTGTTAGTTTCGAAAACAGCATTAGACTTGCCGAAGCAACTGGAATACTGGATTTGATTTTTACTTTTCTCTAGCATGAAGGATAGCTCCATGGTGGTGTGAACTTGCGCGGTAAATTAGCATCATTTATTTGAACGTTGCTTCGAGCAGTGCCTTTCCAGCTATTGAAAAAACGCATGCGGTTGCCTGCCCACTGCATACGCGTTACATTGGCTGTATTGTCATCGTCGACATGTTCGGTGCCTCCCAGGAAAACAGGATAGGTTTAATCTTATGTGTTCCGAATTAATTTACCTATAACTCGACATAGACCACATAATTTCACCGCACATATTGTAGAGCAAAGTCTGGGAGGTCTGCCACTTACCCAAAGGTCATTTTACCTAACCTCCAGAGTACCTGCAGGAATGACATTGCAGTGAAGCAGTAGTATAATTTAAACTGAGTGGTACGTAACTGTACCGCCAGGACACCAAGGGATAAGCGGACGCATCCTTCGATTGCTAATGGTTCTGAGATGTCAGCGATGTAAATGAGTGATGTGAAAACAAATTTGTTATAGTTACTTCACTTATCGGCCGACAGCTCTGATTGATGGCCCCGCGTATAAATCTCGGAGTTGGTTTTAGTGTGAGATCACATATATTGCGGTGTAGCTCGGGATTCGAAAATCTCCGCGCATATGGTTTGTTGTAATCGGTGTGTAAATTGCGATATGGAGGAAAAAGTGATACAAGCTAGCTCCGAAAGATATAATGTGCGAAATAGCGCTAATGCAGCTGCATCAAACGAGTGTAAGCAATCGCTTGTGGTGTGAATTGTGACGCTAAAGCCAACTTCGCTGCGAGATCGGAGGTTTTACGGCTGCGTATCCGGTGAGCAATTCATGAAAACTTAATACTGAGTATTGGAAATGGAGAGGGAGTAGATAAATATCTGTGTTGCATCATCTTAGATGGATAGGGAAACTGCGAGGAAACACGTCGCTGATTCATGCGCGGTGACAGTCAATTACAGTTGCACTACTTCTTCTCTGGGTGCGATAAGCTCGCTATTCCTGTAGCCCGAGAAGTGGGCATCAAGGAGCCACTTAAATTCTGACACCGATTTCGCCTCGAATAACCTCTCCCGTAATTTGCTCCACTATTTCATTATTTGACTCTCAAAGCACATACGGTGAACCATACTCTTCAAATCCGGTACCACTAATTCGTACCGGTATCCACCTGTACAGCTTGGTGCGCGAACGTGCAACGGCGGCTTCAACATAGCGAAATGCCAAATTGCAGTATCTGGTGCATTATAATGGGATCAACTAGAAGTCGACGATATGACAGCGTATGCAGTCCTGCTCTTATACTTCGGTCCTCATACAACATATCCCTTAAACTGGGGATGAGCAGCGTAGCTACGTGTGGGATCCGTTCCAGTTTCTGCGCCTCATCTATGGTGATCGGACAATAAGCAGGTGAAACATTCTCAATCAACGGTCATATCATAGAAGAGAATTGACGAGTGACAAACTGTGCAGACCTTGTGCAGAAGCGGCGTCCAGTTGACAAAACGGGCGTAGTTCGTTTCCGTACAGTCTTCTCGTGTTGTCGACAGACTTAGGTCACATCATGAATGTACGCCTAAATCCTTGACGGAACTAGGGAATTACAGCGGGTGGCCGGCCAAGGTTTACTTATAGCGCATTGGTCTAACGCTATATCCGATACAGATTTAAATGGTCAACCAAAGGCGGGCAGCAGAACACGCTGAAAATAGCTATAAAATGTTTACTAGAAGGCTGCCAAAACTCACGCTAAAAACAAGACACCGGAAGAGCTCTAGCTATGGAAACGGAGAATGTGCAACACACAGGTCAGTCGTACGTTGCAACAGAAACGAGCGCCAAGCAAAAAAGTCGATGAGCAAGTCAGGCATCCGCACTCTGCGATCAGTTCAACAAACCACACCGGTCGCCTAGGTGTAAAATGAAATAATTTGAGTCAAAATTTTACACAGGCGATGCGCGAAATCTCCAGTCGGCTAAAAACGCACGCGCAATACCACCTTTCCAGGGCTCATAAACGTGCAATCGAACGGGTTGAACGGTATATTAACTTCTGTAGACCACCGGGGTCAGCGGCCGATGTTCTGCTGAAGGGCATCACAGTCGACGGGACAATCAATAGTCCACCAAATCTTCAGGTCGTCTGCAAACAATACGCAGGACGACCGGAGAAGCTGAGCTAATGCGTTGATGTGGATCAGGAACAAAATGCGACACAGCACTGTGCCTTTGTGTACGCCGCTGTTGGACAGGTACCATTCCGTTAGATGGTCATCTATCTGAACCCGCTATCTACTCCCAATAAGGAAGTCGCTGATCAAATAGCGCAGTGCACCATCAAAACCACACGTCCTCAGCTTGTGGAGCAGGACCTCATGGTTCAATTTATCCAAAGCCTTACTGAAGTCAATGTAGATTACATCCACTGACTTCCCCCAGTTAAACGCTTGGAGTCATTCTTAACGTATCAACTACCGGGTCTGGTAGGCTTCATGCCGTCAAGACTGGTGAGTAGACTGCAGACATCCACATCGCAATCCAGGCCGTCGATTTCATTTGTGGCCGAAAATCTCGAGCTCTGCTTATGCGCATACCCATATGTAAATACCGAAAGGATGTGATTCGCCAATGCAGACGCACGTACAGTGTTGAAGGTCAGATGCTGTCCGTCAGTGCCTTCTAACACAGCAACGTGACCTGCGGATCTCAGGTGCCACTTCACGTAAGCAAGAAACTACTTTAGAGCCGTCTTTGATGAGGTTGCGAGAAGCTCTTCGAAATGCCGAATCTTTCGCCTTTTTCTACTGTAGCTTGGATTTCTCTGCCTTTATACACCTTCTACTCATCGGCAGAGCCATACACGAGGAATTTATTCCACAATACGCGTGGCCGTCGTGCCAATTGACCACGCTCCCTGTCGAAGCATTTTGGCTTCACTGGTTCGGCTTTCCGATACTTGACGTGTAGGAAACGAGTGCAAAACGATTGCACACTCTGTTTTATAACAGAACAACAGGCTTCGTCTAGTGAATTATGTAGCAGAGACAAGTCTACTTCACTAGCGGCTCAACTGAGACCATCGAACGTGGTCTTCCAGTAATTGTAGGATGGCTTCAGGGGAACAGGTTCCGGCAACGACAGTTTCAGGCTGGCCAAAACTATGAAGTGCACACTAGCTGCTAGAGATGCAGGACCTTAATTTTATGTACCACTTTCTCTCATCTCGTTAGTAGTAGGTCCAGGCACGACGGGGTTGAACGTAGTTTAACGTGCGTCGGTTGGCAAACATGTTGTGCTTCAAAAAATTTCTTCGCATACTGCGTCTGTATTTCACAATGCCTGGGGAGAGGTTAAAAGACAGACCACCGTATTCAATGAGTTAAAATCGCCCAGCTGGACGCCGGGCTGACTCATGCGGCAGCAAATCTAGGCATTGCTTTTGCAGGCTACGATAAGATGCACTCACAAAGAGTTCAACCAGTTTCAGGCGGATCGAGCCACATAACTTGTCGCACAGGGCGTCTTGGCTTCGGTAGGTGCGTATTAGTCTCCCGCACACCCAGAGCCGAATGTATAACAGCACGCTGCCTATATTGTTTGATAATACGTCGCACCGGAAGCACGACTAGCCACTGGTCATCACTTCCAGGTTAGTGACTTCAGGATCCAAACAGGATCTGGACAGTACTGGGACGTCCGGACGACCAGAAGAAACAAAGTTATGCATATCGTCACGTTTCTCTATTAAAACACAAACATTTGTGGTTACGCGCAAGCAGCTGTAAGAACCAACGGACGCGCAAGAAGCGTCATTTACCTGTTGATCCGCGTTCGGCGGTCAAGGGGAATACCCAGCAAATTTACAATGGGGTGATTAGCTTCTCCACTATCAATTCAATTCGACGATATAGGACTTCCGTTTCTCTATGTCCGACGCATCCAACTCGGAACCAATTTCAATGATCAGACTTCTTAGTCTAGAGAGGAGAGATGGTACGAGCTTAGGAGTCGTTGTATTAGAAAACGTGACTCGCTGAGGCTGGGACTTCCCCATATTTCTCTTTGCAGGACGGGTGATTTGCTTCGTATACAACCCCTGTTCATTCACGGCGAGAAGCTTATTCGTCAGGATTTGCAGAAAATCTACTTCGCCGTCATAACGAGTCACAAGACTAGCATCAGTCGACTCAGGCGTATGAAATATCATAAGGTTAAAACGCAGCTGATTGTTGACAGCTGTCCTCTGCTTTTTGTTTTGTTACATTCTCCATTGGCCTCCATCCCAGACGGGTAGTATGAGACAAAGCAGGCACGTCAGATGAAGTTCCAACAGGGTGTGCATATCGCTCTGGAGAGCCTGCAGTCGGTGGGTAGAAAAGATCGTTCGAACATGGAGGTGGTTGGGTTTACGCTTGCCTGGATGAACCCATGAAGCTCCTCCCTACAGTACGTTCCCTCCTTTTGTAGGCTCGCGCGATTTCCCGGCTGTTTGTGACTGCACAGCGGCTTGGCATTCCTTGCACAATATTTGGACAAGGAAACGCTGAATTTTAGCAGTAATTTATAATAATCAAAAGACAAACCAATATCAAAATGTGGAAATTCACACAACAAATAAGGCATGTACAAACATTGGCTCTGTACCCAACTATTTCGCAACAAGTATCGCAAGGAATCATCTTCTTAATCCCGGATAGCACAGCAGATGTGACGATAAACGTGATAAATTAAACAATAAATATACCGTAAGGATAGCATTGTACAAGATGCGGACACGATGTTAATGGAAACTAAAGAAATTCAGTGTCGCAAAAGGAACTGAATTCCACAAGAATAAACATGAAAAACCCGGTCTGCAGAAAGTAATGAACGATGCAAACTGGCCTGTCAAATAGAGCAAGAAAATTTATCCGGCGAAAGCTATCCGCTAACTAATGCCAAACATGCTTTCTAACTTTGCATATTGTTAGGTTTAAATAATCAGGAGCCACACACCTATATTAAATGAAAGATTAGGAAGATGAATGATAAGTATCGCTTGCTGGCGATCACTGATATGGCCATAGCATTAGCTGTCCCATTGCGAATCGAGGTAAGCAATGCGAATGAGAGTTGCAATCCAATTACATTACGGATACTTTAAAATGTTCCTCTAATCAAACAAAAATATGTAAAGCAGAGCAAATTTGAATTGTGCACCTGAGTCTTACACAGAGTCTTCCCCTAATACGCACGCATTTATCGGGTAAACGTAAGATGAAGGTGACAGTTGGATTGTCGCAGCGCATGCGTCAAAGATTATGGCGAGATCCAGTAATAATTTTATCTAAAGTCATTACAGTAATAAATAACGGAAAACCTTATGCCAGTCTTAGCCACGCGTATGGGAGGATGGCTAACCGAGTATTCGCATTTGTTTGCTTCCTAGACCAGGATGTCATGGTTATCTACCTTTCGTTGTCGTTTTGCAAGCTTATGGGATGACTATGCATTTCGGATGACCTGGAGTGAGAAATACTGCAACTGTCCCCTTGATCTAATGCGATCTCGTTAACATAATATCGACATACCCGGTATCTGGCAGTTGGTGTCAATAGTAAATTCCTCTTTAAGTACAAGGAAACATATAGAGACGTGTGCATAGCATAATTTGCAAGCGCTACAGAGCAATGGCACAATGGTTTACGACGGAAAAGATAACCATAGGATTTAACATGCCCTTAGGTAGGTAAAAGAACAAATTGAAAACCGGAATACGATATACGTAGATTATAAAAAGTATGCATTTGCGCAGCGATAGAAAGATGCATAACTGATAGGATTGTGGTAGTGATATGGTTCTGAGTCAAACGGTATGCTTGTGGTAAATAGAAATCGGATTGCTCACTTGTTCACACAGATTTATTTGTGATACTGCAGATTATAATGCCAAAGAAGTTAGTTAGCATAAGTATATCCAGAGCATCCGTTTGTGCAACAAGGTGTGGGTAGATTACTGCGCTATCCACCGCCTTTGAAAGAGCATAACGTGAGGGTAAGTGACAGAGTTTGGGAAGAAGTTCCACAGTTGAAAAACGCGAGGGGAGTAATAATTTTGTCGACATTTTAGACGACTGTGATGTTGATTTAATTTCGATCTCTTGTCTCTGAGTTTGAGGTTCCTGCCTGATTTTCAATGGTGACAGCATATGTGACTGCGATCGGGCAGTATTTGTTGTACTAGTTTGTGGTCTCCACACAGACGCCAAGGTCACCATGGACAATTTTGTGTGCTGTCCCAACAGATCAGCTCAAAGTCCTTGCAATGTCATCCACTGCCAACCGTCTATCCGACTGAATGAGGTCATTGACTGATCCGATCACCTCAGGAGACCTCACTTCTGTAGGCCTCCCAGGACTGTCTTCATCCTCAACACTGCTCCGTCCTTCTTAAAACAATTTTGCCCACTTGTATATATTTTCGGTTGAAACATGTGGCACAATGCACATTTGACATTCTCCCATGAATTTCAACTGATTTGCACTCTTCAGCAACCAAAAGCTTGATAACTGACCGCTGTTCAATCTTGGGTCGTGCTTCTTGATCGGCCATCTTTGTTAATCGCCAGAACTCTCAAATTATTTTTTCAATCTTCAAAATAAATTACATTCCTGTGAAAAAGAAATAAAACACCAAAAATAAAATAGAAGTCCTATCTGTATTAGAAGTCCTTATACCGAAATATTCACCTTATTTATTGAATCATCCCCGTAGTTTGTGGTCTCCACACAACCGCGAATAGTGTCCACTAGGAAGTGCGTGTCTTCCGTCATTCCTGTTACGGAAGATGACTCCTACGCTTGACACATTTTATTGCTGGATGCCTGGAGTCTCGAGCACTGCGACGTCGCGCTTTGCTTAGGGCTGTCATGTATAGAGAGCGTAATCGACGTTGGGACGCCTGTAGGCTTGGAGCATGAGAGAGAAGACGGATGAATCCAAAGCCACGTGTGAGGTCCGTAATAGAAAAACATGTTGGTTACCACTTTTGAATCGGGCTCGGCCTGTCTGGAACAATAGAAATTGTCCTGCACCGGTAGACCGAGTCTCCTTCTTGACTGTATTTTTCCAGATGGTGTGCACAATGTCTGTATAACAACGCGGCACTTGTACAAGTTGAAAAACAGTATATTCGTTACCGACAAATTCCAAACCTCATCGAGAAGGCGATGGAGGATTTTGTGGTCGTCCACCCTTGATAGACTACCAAACTTTTGTTTCATTCGTTTGAAGTAAATATGCTAAGGTAATAATCCCCATAAAATCTTCAGTAAAACGAAGTACTGGTAAGGCCTATGTAGTGAAATTTTCGCTACGCCGCACTCCAGTCAAATTGAGTTGGATACTAACCTCAAATTGCTTGGCCGCGAAGAAGGTTACCGATCTATACTAATCTTGGGTAGCTATTACCGTAATGCTGTAGTTTGCAAATAAGAATACAGTGATCCACGCGAGCGAACGCTTTTGAAAATTGGAAGCAGGTAGCATCGGCTCCTGTCCCTTCGTCGACGATTTATGTCCAATTGTCACGTGCTATCAGAAGATTCGTGGTACACAATCCATGTTGACGGAAACCGTGCTGCTCCGACGTAATGGTGTCGTTCCTTACCAAACAGTCTATCTGTGCGTCTACATTGAGTAGTTCCATGACTGGCAAATACAACGAGATGTGTTACGGGACGGCAATAATCCTGCTCAGATCAACTTCCTCCTTTTTGTTGTGATAATGATACCCCGTTTCCAATTTGGCGGAACTACGTTTTGTTCTAGACAACGCTGAAATCATACAGCAACTGGATTGGCTAGGTTCAAAGCTGCCTTCTGCAGTGTTTTCGAGTGAATGTTATCTGCTCTAGCAAAGCATTGTGTTCGCAAGGCCAGTAGCATTGCAGCTGAATTAATCTGATGGAATTGTCGCAAAGGTAGGAGTATCGTTCGAGGAATGTACCCCTTGGAAATTCGGCGAGTACTTTGCGTTATATCATTGTCTGCCTATTAAACTGGGTATACCGATCAGTCGTCGTGGGTGGTATGAATATACCCTGCACCTAGCAAAGTCTGTCGACGCGTTTGTTGAGAGACCCATGATTCCAAAGAAATCATTTCAATAGTTCCTGCCAATGTATCACCATTCATTCAAAAACCAACTGTACCGTTATTGCGCTACACTACGTTCGCTGTCCATTTTTCTGCGCTAGGATTGCTTTTAAATACGTCGTGTCCGATCTCTCATGGCCATATCTTTTTTGTTTTCGGCTTCACAAAATGGATTTTGGTTTGAGTGGATGGTGCAAAGCATTTGACGCTCATGCTTTTGCAACCTGTGATGTATTGGTTTATAAGAATGTTCCCTAGGCCATTTCTGAGGTGCACTCAGTCATGAATGAACAACCAGCGTTTCCATTGAAAGCATACAATACTTGCTAACATGTAATAGGCTGCAGCCTTTCGGGCTCTGCATTAAGGTATTGGGCGTAGCAATGGTACTCGAACAGTAAGGTCACGTCACCGCTTGACCCCAAATGATATCGCACATCCAGCCAATCAGCCTTGAGATCCTCTCTGCTGTTCTGAACATAATTGGAGCCTCGACCTTATGGTGTTAGAGTGTGCTAGAGATTATCTCATGCAGTTAGATTCTGAACTGTCATCCATAGGTTGCTGTACTTTCCAGACCATGGATGTTTAGATCTACTGTAACATGGAGATGGATTGATTTCTGATTTATCACAATAGAACATGCAGATACTACTTTGCGGTCCATCTCCAGAATAGGTTTGAGCGGTCTGCATACAACGGACACATGGCATAGATGGTCGTCCTTCAAAAATTTTGCGCCAAAGAACACCAGTGAATCGCATATTTTTCATCGTCAAAATGTTCACAGAGACGGTGTGTTTCGTAATCAATGAACCTTCCCTTGTGTCTACTCGACGCGTCGTTTCAGAAAAGCAACCTGAGAAATAGATTGATCTGAGTGTCAATAATCTCACAGGCAGACTCCTTTTCCTCATCATTTGTATGTCTCGAGGCTCTGAATTCTGCCATAATGGAGTTCGACCAACCAACCAATAAAGACTTGTGTGTCAGCGTACACGCAGAACATTTTCACGGTAACTGAAAAATAATAAGAATGGAGACTGTGCCGAAATTTGAGGGATTGGCCACCAGCGGCTTTTTATGGTGTTCTTGGTCTTTAACTTTCGGTTGGATTATAAGACTGCGCCTATTTGTCCGGATCTTGAGATTCATCGTATTTAGTTGCATTCCGTCGGATTCTGATGTTGCCATTACCACAATCACTTCACTAAGTTGTATGATGGAATAATTCACTGATTGCTCGTCCTCAGCGATTTTTTAATCAGTTACGGCCATATGCGTGCTGCATTTATCCGAATACGGCAGTCAGCCTATTGCAGAATTAAGGCCAAATTATCCAAGATATTGGCTCAGACTGAAGTATAAACTTCATCAGCCTCTAACTGTTCCCCTTGTAGTTAACTTAACTTATACTTCTTGTCAACCACTTATGAACGAATTTCTCCGGTGGTAGCTTTTGGCGGAAGCAACTTCCATGCTCCCAGTTGTGTGCGTCAGCTACACGGGGAGGATGTTTGGAGCTCAGGAAATCCCTACGCAATAATCCTCATTAGTTCGGCATATTTGCGAACTTCCTCGCGACTGTTACATTATTTTGGACGTTCCTTCCAAGGGATACCCGGAAGTGTGCGCACCTCAGGTGCTAACATTCGGAACATGTTTTGATCACTACGATCAGAGCTGCCCGCCCTGCTTGGCTGTTTAAAATATCAATCAACCCCGTTTTCCCGATCACTGAGACGTCTTGCTTGGGCGAAACGCGTCTGTTGCTATTCCGGACTAGGCTGTTCTATATAACTTGTAACAACTAGGAAGAAAACATTAAAATTACAACAAGAAATTCCTCTAGACACATTTGTAGTGTAAATTTTTTGTCATTTTTCAAATCCCATCTATCCTCGGTATTGAAGTAATGCAGGCAATTAAAATACTTATCTTTCCTTCACAAACAGATACCGACAATCAAATTCCTGTTCCCCAGAAAGATTTTTCATTGGCATCTAGCGGAATGAAAATTCCACTTGTGATCCTAACTTTTGTAAACGTCGTATACTTCAATCGTGAATATGGGAACCTGTTCCCAAGATCATTGTGTCTCAGTGTAAAGCAAGGATTGTTGTCCCACTATATGCGCAACAGACCATAACTACTGTAACACCGTTAAAGCCGTATAGACAAACCCCCATAGCTTACTGCCATTACCGCATTACCATAAATGCGAAGCTACTGCGGCGTAGTTGTTTACCGGAAGAATCTCTTTCCATACTTTCTAGTATAGATGGATCCAAGTTTTTCTCTGTTAGACGTAAAAATTGCACATTTGCAAGTAGTTTTCATGGATGATTTCACTGACCACCATTAATAAATCTATTAGGTTTTACAGGCAGAGATTTGTTCCCTTGGGTATGTGTGTCTCCAGCCATAAGCCAACTTGTGATTAACTCCATCGTGTAAGGTCTGGAGGGTATGTTTCTAGACGATGTGTTTGTGAATGCTGCCCATAAGCACACGCATAATTATCGATCGATGACACTTTTAACTCGCTTCAAACATGCAAACGTCAAAAGTACCTCAACAAATTTCTTAATTACTCACAGCATTGTTCCAAATGCATTCCTGATTTCGTATTAATTGCTGACCCTTTATTCTTCTGAATGCTCTATTATAGAGAGAGTAGAAATGATTTCCGTATAACTTTTTCGAAATACTGTGAAAATTTTTATAAAATTGTCAGCCGTGAATATCGTTATCGTTCTCTTGCAACATTTAATAGCTGACACACGTTATTTCAGAATTCACAAATGTGACATATCATCGTAAGTGTGCAATCGTTCTCTGAATCGAATAGTATTAAGATATACATGTAACAACCTTTTGTACTGGTGCACAGATGTTGCCTCCATTACATGTTCATGCGAAGAATTTTAAATATTTACCCCTGTCCGTTCGAAACACAGCTGGTGTGGAACTCGCTTCACATCCGGCAAAAATGTTTGTATCTTAGCTTGGGTGTGCTTCATGGCCCTCGTAAATACAGCATTGGCCTCAGTATGTGTAATTCACCGGGATGTAGAATACAGTAGGTCATAATGAAGTCCACTCGCACCCGACGGTGGGACAAGGTGTAGAATCCTAGTTTCTTACACCGGTTTTCATACCCTAAGCTATATCAACTGGGGATGAGCCTGGTATCAACTTGTCGGACCAATTCCATCTTTTTGTCTCGTCTCGGGTAGTCGGAATGTAGGCGAGTGAACCGCACTCTACCATTGATCTAATAAATAAATATATAAATAAATAAATTGTATATTCCTCGACTATGCGAGAAGCTGTTCTCTATAAGGAACAGATCAAATAATGGTACAACTTTTCCATGGCATTTCATCAATACATTTTCAGAGATAAACATGGATGCAATTGCAAATTATGTTACACAGAGTAATCAGAATCGTTCTGTTATTTTTGCCTGCCACTGAATCAGGATTCTTTACAATCACATGATAGATATTTGGGCCGAGAGAAAAAAATGTAATGAAAGGGGCTGTTGTCCGAAATGTTATGTGTATGTGCTTCAGAAATTTATTCAGGCACCATGGATACCGTTTTCGAATGCGTTATCTAGGGACTGTGATGTCCCGAACATCTTAATCACGTTTTGGACGGTTAAATGCTTACTAATAGCAAGCTTAAAATTGCAAAGCGTATAGCATGTTCTGATATCACTTGGAAGTTTGTTCCAAATCTTTGAGTATTGGGTTAGAAAGAAACGTTCTCTGATTCTCGTAGAAAATTTTGGAATCATGACCTTTACCTCTTTGTTATGTATTGGGTATCTGTTGTTTACAGATATGTGAACACCGCTTTCAGGACTGCGAATTGGACAATTTATGATTCTGTAAAGAAAACATAGGTTCAGCTTCATTATCCGAAGCCAAACTGGGTCAAATCCAAGTTTATCGCATCGCTCCTTATATGTCAACTTTGAGGAATATCCACATAGCTTTTTCGTGAAACGTCTCTGGACCCTCTCAAGAGCGTGCTGGTCAGACTTCCGTAGATTAGACTGTATCATTGAACAGTATTCCATACACGGCAATACATATGTTTTGTAAAGGGATATGCGAGATTCCGTGAGGTAAAAATGATGGCAGATATAACCAATGGTCTTCATGGCTTTCGAAACTTGGAAGTCACAGTGTTCAGAAAAGTTAAACGTAACTGAATATCGCACGCCCAAGTCGCGAATTGTCCTGCATTGCGAGATATAGGCACCTTGTAGCAATAAACTGTCTGGCGGTACTTGGCATTTGTACGACAAAATATTACACTTGTCCACGGCAAATGACATCTGCCACAGTTGGCACCAGGAGTCAAGGGCGGATAGGTCATCCTGAATGAGACGTACGGCTTCCTGAGTATTTGCACGTGGTTGTGAGTAGACAACTTTAATGTCATCAGCAAAGATAAATGCAACACCATTTCTTATTCTCTGGAATATATCGTTAATATAAATTAGAAAAAGAAGTGGACCAAGAACACTCCCTTGAATCACTCCACTAGTGATTGCTTTCGGTGTAGAGAAATGATCGCTTATGCGCACAACCTGCTGTCTACCAATTAGATATGAAGACAGCCAAGAGAACATCGGTTCTCTAATGCCTATAGCCTTCAGTTTTTCCAGTAACCTTCTGTGAGGCACTCTGTCAAAGGCTTTTTGCATATCCAGGAACAGGATTACGACACTGTTTCCGTTGTCAATGGCAGCCGTTGTGTGGTTTAAAAAGTCAGTCTGGCATGTTGCGCAGGATCGACCTTGCATGAAGCCGTGTTGCGAATTGATGGAAGTGGAGATACGAGTAGCGATCTTTTCAGACCATGTGAAGAAGCTACGTTTGAGTGCGCAAAGCATGCGCAGTCCGTTACGAAATGGCCTGTTCGTGTTTCCCACGGACTTCAAATCGTGGAGCGAGAGTACACCTAGGTCCTTCTCGATGCTTGTGTGATATAACGATTAGCCGTCAAGAGTATAGGTTCGGCCGTCAGCACACTTCACCAGGCTCATAAGTACAGACTTGGCTGGGTTGACCGGAAGATGAACTACCGCAGACCATGGGCATAGACCGTTGAGGTCTTGCTGAAGTAGGCCACAGTGGTCAGGAGAGTCAATTTCTTGCCAAATCTTCATATCCTCCGCATACAAGGCACACAGCGATCAGAGAAGCTGAGGTAGAAGGTTGATGGGAATCAGGAACGGAGGGGGCCCAGCACAGTGCCTTGAGGCAAGCCTCTTGCAGAGGGATAGCAGTCAGTTAGATAAACGTCGACCTGTTCCCTCAAGTTTCTTCCAAAGGGAAAGTCTCGGGTCCACCTGTGGAGTGAAGCACCGACACCGCACATCCTGTGTTTGTGAAGGAGAAGCTAATACCTGACCTTGTCGAACACTTTACTGAAATCGATGAATATCACAACGACAGACTTCCCATTGCTAATTACATTCAACCACTCATGCTTCGTCACAAACACGTTTGTAATACATGAGCGGCCTCGCATAAAACCGCTCTGTGAAGGCGTCATGGCATCTTTTGACTGTAGCAGCTGCAGTAATCCGTTTTTTATCAGTTTCTCAAAAAGGTTTATCAAAATAATGGTTGGACAAATTGGCCTATAGTTGTCTACTTTGTTAGGGTCGCCGCCCATTGGATTAGGCTGCATCATCAAACATTTCCAGTCAATCGGCAACTAACCTTCGGAAAACGACCAGTCGAAATGCTGAGTCACGAAAGAAGAGACGATGGTCGAAAGTGACTTGAGAACTAATGTGTGAAGCCCATTAGGTCCGGCAGGTTTGGTGCCGCCAAGGCTGACGAGTAGTTGACATACCTCCTCAATGCCGCAATCCCGAATGTCGAGTTCGGCAAACGCGGTACACTTCGAACTCGGAAAAGACACAGACATTTGCAAATACAAAATCGAAGTGCACCCGAATCGCAAACGCAAGTTCAGTGCCGGAGGTTAGGGGCTGGCCGTCCGGGCCATCCATAACTGGCACATCACCTACCGGCTTCAGACGTTGCTTCATGTAAGCCAAGACCTCTTTGGGGCGCTCTTCACGGAGATTGCGAACTGCTCTTCAAAACGTTGGCGCATATTCATTATTGCACTATTGCGTAGGTTCTGCTGACTTTTATACCTTTCGTAGTTATTGGCAGAGCCAGAGAGGAGTAATCTTTCTCACAGTCTGCACCTCCGCCGAGCCAGCTTTCCATACTATTTGTCAAACCAATGAGGCTTAATCGGTCCAAACTTCTGGCATTGCACCTTGTTGAATGACAAGAGTTTGGTTTGGATGACCAAATATAAGCATGGTTTTTGAGAGCTTTTAAAATTATTTGTATCTGGTTGTGTTCCTCTTAATTATTTTTACAAAACTCCAACTGGGCTCTTCACAGATATCTCACGAACCAGCAAAACTATGCGCCGGAGCAGGATGGGCACTCTGTTCTGTGCATTTCTTCTCGACTCAGCAAACTAATAGGGGTAACATCAGACACTTAAAAATCTTTGAATCTATACTTGTTGGTAAATAGACTTCACTAGTTGTTTGGTTTCAGCTGTACTACTGTAAGAGATTATGAAGCGCTACAGTTTATTTACAATCCATCCTGTTATTCAGCTAAATCTTCGGCAGCTATGGTTTAAAGGTGAAATGTTGCACTTAATGCGTACAAATATGTGATTGAACGCAGAAGTGCAAAGTTCATTCCTCATGTTGAAAATTTATCACTAAATACAACGGCATTCGAAGCCGATTCTACAATGACGTCTAATCACCCACCTGCTTCCAATCTCGAATTCAAAACATATCAAGGAGAGGAGAAAGTTTTCCTTGCCGTTGATTTCTGCTATCAAACGAGGATGGCCTGTTTACTGTATTTTTTGTGCCTCGTGATGGGTTATGTGTTACGCCTGCTAGTTTTCTCTGTGTGAATGAAAGTTTCGTTATTCCGCCGATTCTAAGATCAGCTGTCCTAACTTATTTACGTTCTGACCATCTTGGTGTTAAATACATGACGTCCTTAGCTCTTGTTGGTGCTGAAACTCTGCACAACAACCTGGACTTACTCTAGAGCCTGCGTCATTATTCCTACATAAAAGGATCGGCAGCCGACCCCGTAAGCGTCGGCGTAGACCCTCATCGGAAACCAGCATTCACAAACACGTTTTGGACACCGATGCCAGCACCTGCTTGTATACCGATGCACAATGTCTTCACAGCAAGCTAACCCAACTTCGTATTCCTCAAGTCTCCACGTCTTGGGACCTAGTTATGGTCACCCAGACACGGCTGAACACGGAGATTACGGTACTGAAATTGCACTAACCGGCGTGACCTCCATAAGAAATGATCAACTTAGCAGAAGAGAGTGAGTGCACCTGTATTATCGATTCGACCGTCATGTTTATATCGTGGAGGACCAAGAAACGAAAGTCGTCGATTGCCTTTGGTGTCGTATCCACTTAAGACCTGGTGCTGTGGGTTGACTAGTAATGGTTTACCGCCCTACAATGCCCACCTTGAAAATAGATAAATGCCCAGCGTTTTGCGATAAAACGAGTCCTGGCGCGGCCATCAAGTCACCTCCCTCTGCTGGGGGATTTCAACCTGCACGCAACCGAATTTCCAGCATCGCACAACAAACTATGCAAAGCTGCATTGCAAGAGGTGATCGCCGATGTACCTCTGTACAACCATGCCACCTCTCCCACGAGATTCCGAAAAGGGGACATACCCACAGTTTTGGACCTTGTGCTCTCCAACGAAGAACTTATGGTCGACACTGTGGCTATCGGTGCATTGGTTGGCCGTAGCGATCACGTTATGTTGCTCTTTCGTTACATCTGTTACTGGGAGTACATCTGGGAGACCAACGTAATAACCTGTGTCGTTTCACATTACGATATACTGTCCAACTTCGTTCAAGAAACCGGCTGGTCCTTCCTGGCCGAAAAGCCGCTCGATATCGCCTGGAGGTTGTTCGTCACTAAATTCACTGAGGTAGCAGCAAATTTGTCGGAAAGCAAAGTTCACCGCCCAAAGCAACTGAATTCTTTCCTGAGGAGCCTTGGTAGAAAATGCATGTCCTTAGGGGATTTAGCGTACAAAGTCTGTCCAAGTAACCTGACCTCTGGTGCTTACACAAGTCAACGAAACCACAGCGAAGACTACTTATATAGCCGTCTAACTAGTACAAATTATTAAAACATAACAACGTCAACACTTATACACCTGGGCTAAACGCCACGAAGTAGTATAAGTTTAGCATTTATCGTTTGCTAACAAACGGTGTAAAGTGGTTTATTGCCAAAGTCATTTAGTAGCTTGTTTTCAGAAAGTGCATAAATTCTACCTGAACACAAACGGAAAGTAAAGCAATGTGACAGCATGCAATCTTCGGTTTTTATTCGTCTACTTGGGACGTCCGTCCAATTTACATTAATAATAGTATTTTACACGGTGTGTCATAAATTCATCACGACGGCCTTCGGTCAGAGAAATGTCACTGAAGAGAACTGGGCGAGTATTTCCCAATCTGAAACTTATAATGTGGGTGTAATCAACATGTCTACTTTGGTAATATTATTCGATGAAACAATTGCACAACAGAGATACAACCTTTAAGCTTTTAAAAAGAAATTGATAGCAATGTAAACAGCGCATCTGCGGAGTTACCGTATTGTCCAGTTTACACACATGTATCCGTCCACCACGATTTTGTGTGGGTCATTGAGCAACGCATTTGTTTGTGTTTCGTCCTCACCAGATGAACTCAGTTCGTGCCAGGTAGGGCAAGAGTGCACTGAATCGCCGAGTCGCATTTTATTGATGCATAGTCTTAGCGCAAAATGGTGAAGCAGAAGACCATTCCACCGCTGACGAATTTAAAAGGGAAATAACTCTGGCGATAATCGAACCGATTGTATTTGGGGACTAGCTGCAATTGGTGACCCCCAGTTTTGATCTACGGCTGCGGATCTGGTGGAAACAAATGCGACTAGGGTTATTCCATTTCATACGGGTTGGGATAGGGTCACCTTGAATGACCACCCCAAGGTCATAATTCTGTAAGGTGGTCATCATGATTTGATCTTCCAGACAATGTGATTTATCTAGCTGATGTGGCGTATCAGCATTTTAAACATATCTGCTTTGAACTGTAGTAGATTCGTCTTTGAACGTTCAGAGGCACAGTTGGCGAATCTTGGAGGATAACTATGATAGTTCTAGTTACCGATTGCCCAATGCACATTGACCTCATCGGCCGAACGCATAAGATTATACTCTAAGACATCGCGATAAGTCAAACACATATACGAGCCCAGCACTAATCTATGTTTAACATCACATTCCTCCAAACTTGGAAAATACACCCAGCTTCAGCCTCAGCCGAAGAAGGACACATCCTCTCCATTCGTGTGCATGCTTAACTAACATGCATTTTATGGTGAAGGTTATGATGATCCAGGATGCCGCGGGCTTTATAAAAGTCCAGATAGATGACATTGCTCCTTGTTTTGCAATCAGCGGTTCTCTCCAACTATCAGGCGCAATATGTAGCCTCTTGTTAAATGAACGGGCTATGCACAAGTTGTCCCAGCTTTCATGTAAATGACTGAGGACCGTGAGAATCATATTGTCATCTTTGGGTACAGTCATAATCAACGATGAATCGCGATTAACATGCCTGCCGTATGGGGAGAAATGTTTGCTCTGTACTGGGTGGTTACAGACTTAGTGTTAACTAATTTGTTGTTATTCCAGTACAATGTAATTATTTTTCACTTCTGTTCTTGTCATCAGCTGCCTCTTGAACATTAAGTGTTATTTGTGTTCCGAATATGGTTCGGCTTGTTCAGAACCATTTGAGAGATCAGAAGATATTCTACTTCAGACGAAGGTGGTGATGTCTTGTGATTTCTGACAAATATAAAACTTCTTCATGTTTAGTGGGATTAGCAGAGTCTATGCTTAAACGATAGAGAAAAAAGAAAACAGATGAAGGTATTCTCCTAATTACTGGATTGCCACATGAATGCTGTTACACTTGGGTGAGCATAGGTTTTACTGATGGTGACATCGTGAATAAAATGCTGCAAAGCCTGATAAACATGCACGTTCATAAGAAAAGTCTAAAACTTAAGCTATTTTAAATCTATTGAAAACGAATAGTTTTTCGCTTTGCTCGACATTTACCTAGTGATAGATACGATACGGACCGGCATGTTCGTGTTTATATTGCAAAACGTAGTTTGTAAAAAGTAAGAAATTTAACCAAATCATTGCTTGCAGGTACTATGGTAGTCACTGCCTCTATGCCGCCAACAATACGCTTTTGAGACCTTCTAAAGGGAGAGAGAGGAATCCTGAGAGAACTATAAATCGCAAAGTATGGCTGCTTCGTAAAGGTTCAGCGCAAGTACGTCACGTTTATGCCCTATGTTCCATGATGTCAAGTAAAGAATGACAAGATTCTCTTTCGTACGCAATGCATCAGGTGCGACACCACTAAGAAAACAGCGGTCATTCGCTGAAAAATGGTGCTTCAGCTGTTAAAAATCAAAGAGGTATAAGTGATATTTTAGGAAAGAACGCGGAGTCACAGTGGCTTATTGCGGTTACAGAGTCGAACACCCTACGATATATTGTTATATGCATAGTTATTATAAATGGGAAACGTGAATGTGTGCAGACCAGTTGTTAAACTGTATGATGGAGAGTTGGTTACTCATTCGCTTCTCAATCACTGAGGACAAGGACAGTAACTATTCATTTACAAATTAGGCAAAGACTCATTTGATTATAATGCTAATTGAAAGCGTATGGAACGTTATCGATTTTATGAACGGTCGTTTTTAAGTCAGAAATCCGGGATATTTTTTAGTCATAGAGCGTTTAAATGCAGCTTTCGGAAAAGTGTCTATTCCTACGGTTTACCCAGTTAACGGAACTAAACCACCGTACGTGCGTGCAAGTGTCTTAATGCTATTGTGTTGGTATCAAGCATATTCCGGACTCAGGTTTCCTTGTTACAAAGCATGCTTCTCACGCAAATGTATTTGATCCGGCTTACCTGGTGCTGATGCAAGCCAGGGGCTAATTATTATGGGACCTGCTAGAGGTAATAACATCTCGTACCTTTTATTCTTAACGAATGCATATTAATCTGCTACATCAGGCAGTTGACGTTTCCACCAACTTGGTCAAGTTTACAAGTTCTTTGAGTATTCAAACTTTGCGTAGGCAGTAGCTAAGTTGCGATCGTGGTTTTCGTTTTTTATCAGCCAGTGTATTTGAGTCCAGACATAGATAACAAGACTGGTTCAAGTATTGTAAGGTCGGCAGACAATACACATTCCACTCTGATCATACTGTACCACCAACCCATTCAAAATCACGAGGCTTCCATAGAAGCAACTCTCGTTCATGGCAAGTAAAGAAAAGTACGAAGTTACCTGTTAGAAAAAGGAAAAAATCCGATTATGCCAGGTTGAATTTGTTAGACGGTTACTTGTATACCGCGAGCATAATCTTTTAACTTACAGTGATTTGCATCTTGGTAACATTAGTTACTCTATACCCTGCTGTTATCTACTTCATTTCAAATTAAATTACTCCGTTTTGGTTGTCATATACTGCTCTTAATGCCGCGGAGAAATTGTTGCGAAATTTAGTAGGAAGCCTAAGGTATAGTCTTGTGCTTGCTTGTCCACTGCCAGCATGAATCATCTGCACCTGCAGTCATGGGATTGACTGTAGAATTAGATGGACATTTACATAACCACTGTCGATATTTAAGTGTAGCGTTTGTACAATGCCAAATATGACAGCAAGTTATTTGAATTCATAATAGTTCCTTTTCAAAACTACACCCTGTTTCACATAGCCCTATTCCTATTATTTGCGATCATTTTTTTCCTCCTACTACTGAACCATCAATAAGATTAAAATGCGAACTGAGAACCTAACCGAAAATAGGAGTAAGAATGGTTAAAAGCACTGAAGCAGCATTTGTTTCAAGCTAAAATGTACAGTTTTGTTTTTGGATACGTATCCATATCCTGTAACACAAAAGCTTGGAAAAGGATTGAAAGCGATCAAATGCAATAGGCGATTGAGTTGCATTAGCTGAATTGCCCTAGTTCAGGTAGTCGAGTAAATGCATGATCGAACATTTGATGCCGCTAAGTTCCTGTACATACAAAATCACACGCATTCGTTCATCAGTACTGTGTAACTATATATTCTTGTGTATGCGTATACGAATGCCGATTTGATCTTTATACTAATAGTTGCCATTTCTTCTTAAGTCGGTAGCAAATGGCTGAGACGTTGCGCCATTCCATTGAGGTTGGTTTGTGATATCGATGAATATTTTAGTTTGGTAAAGGACAAGCACGAGGTCGAGATGCGACATTTTCCGCAATTGGAAAGTAATTAGTAGCAGCTCTAGAAGCGATTTTAACTATGCGGTATGTGTGACAAGCCAAATCGTTATTATTCTCGGAGTAGCAATGACATCACTTCGGTTCATACGATGGTGTGATAAGTGAACACTGTAACCGGATAGAGGAACCCGGATTTTCGCGCACGCGTAAGGACTGAAGCACGCGTAGCGCGGTGATTCGCAACCTGTGGTTAATTACCCCCAAAGAAGTAAAATGGCATATAAGTATGTCAGTATGTCAGTGAGCAAAATTGAAAACAAAATCATCTTTATCAAACATGGAATAAACTGCCTAACCACTATGGTTTAGCCAGCATTGAAAAAGCATGAGTGCGTGGTAAGTGAATTCGAGAAATACAAGAATACGTTTCTTTTCCTTAAATACGAATACATGCCCGCAAAGCAGCGCACCTAGATAGCGCCTCTATCAGCTAGTAAGTTGATCGTTGTTAGTTTGATTCTGGAAGTCGTCCAAATAAGCTTTATGAAACCTAATTTATTTCTTTTAAGCATTTACACCATCACTACGGACCCCGTGAATGGTGATATCCATAAACACGCTTTTGTAGAATAGTGGGTTAAAGCAGAACTGTTACTCCAGCAACCACTCGCGCAGAATGTTGGTAAGTTTTGCTGTGTCAACATGTAAACGTAAACAATTAGGCAAACACTTTTTACGATACGGTGATGTGCGGGTGAATAAAACGCTGAACTCCTAACGAAGGAAAGAGAAATGGAGCGTTTTGGAAAGATGAATGTAAATTGGATGTAATCGAGTAACTAACATTTTAGAAGAAAAGACATCGCAGACATCAAGATGTATAGAAATGATCAAATCAACTAAATTATCTCTGGACAAGCCGATATATCTAGAAATGCGCTTAACACTTCGCAATATTACGATGTTGTCTTGCTGAAGCTATCCAGAGAAAATGATAGGACATCAGTATAACCAATGAGGAATATTGCAAATCTCAAAATTTCCATATTAAAGTACGTAATGCTGAAAGCATTTTAAATCTGCTTAAATACCTGGTTTCTGACTTTATGCAAAGTTCTACAGACATGCGTGGATTAAGGAAGTTGTGAGACAAAATCACGGCGAGATATTTGACGGTGGAAGAGCTGGGTATGGAATATTCAATTACAGTAAATATGATGGAGAAATCATTGAAAGAATGCAACTTATCGCCAGGTAGAAAAGATGGTATTATATCACTGCATTTCATGCATTAAGGCTAAGAGATCTAAATGAAGACCATACAAAGGGATCTTCCAACGCATTTTGAAATGATGTGGAATTATGTTTAGCGGTGGTATACTTCAAAACACAACATCATCAACATATTTTACACCATATAAACGTTGTCTTTATTGGGCAATATTCAATTTACAAGAAAAATAGAAAGGTGGCAGGATCGCTTCCTGTAGAGCACCGCAGTCGGTACCGTTCAATTTTATGAATTGTTTAGGATCGGTAAAATAATCACATAACAGATTGCACACCACAGGGTGAACTCCGATTTTGGATAGCAGATTTAACAACACTGAACTACCCGGGCATCCCAACGCATCAAAAGAATCCAGGCACATAATCCGTACGGATTAACATTTTTTGGTCTAATGCAGAGGCTTTAGAATGAACATGATATGCTTGTACATCCAATGTGAAGCGCTGGAGTCTATACGCAAACTGGGAGCTTTCGTCCTCAGGAGCAGTAGAGCAAATCTGTTGAATTAACAGTCATTTAAAAACTTATGGAAACACAGATTAACATGCAGTTGGGCGATAATTTTGAGAGCAATTTTTTTACATTGGGGTAACACTGCCCGTTCTCCAAATGTCCGTAATCACACCCTTATTGAGGTAATGGTTAAATAGACTTTTTAAAGACAGTGTGAGAGAATCAGCACACTACTTTAAAGCTAAGGTTGAGAGAGCATCCGGACCACAATCCTCCTTTCCTTTAATCTTTTGAAATCCTTGTGAACGTTACTTTAATATAAAAGCGCAGCTGTACTTGAGCTAATGAAGGAGGGCAAGGAGGATGAGCTTAGTGAGGCGGAATTAAACTCCGAATTCAGTTTATCCACATCCACTTCATCGCTCTGGCTGCAAACGCTCTTACCACAGAGCCGACTTAGAAGTCACCATAGGTCTCAACAATTTTAGTTGCCTGGAACTGCTTCGACTTATAATTGGTTTAGTCTTTTCCTCTCGGATTTACTTTCTATGGTTAGGTTTTTGACAAGGGTGGCACTCTTGCACTTGTAAGCCCACTCTTTCATCCTTTTAGGCCACTTTAGTAGTGGTGATGAAATTCCAGCTGCTCTTAGCTAGATTGTTTCAACAGAGCAAAAGATATCAATGCAATATTTCATGCAGTCCGTAAGCTGGTCACATTCAAGCTACAGGTTTTCGTTGTTGAACAGCGAAAAAACATTTAACAAAATATCTTCTGGAACCCGGTGATATCTTCAGAGGAAAAATTTTGCAGTTTGGTATTCTTGTAGGAACGTCTGGTCAGCTTTAAACTAGACCCGCTGTATATGAGAGGACAGTAATAAAATACAATAGACTGAGCAGGTCAAAAGCACTCGACCTTGTACGTTAATCAACTGTCTTTTATTTGTGAACACAGCCTCCACCTGGGCACCTTGTCTCGTCGAAATTTTCATTAGGTCTATCAAGGCAAAAGTCTTCAAGAATGTTGTACGCTTACTATTGAATTTGCCAGCAACATTACATATAGAATAACATAACTTAAGCAATAGTGCTAATGAAAGTTGCTCCTCAAAAGATTTATCTCCCTTGCAGATATGTCAGGAGCAATGTATATGATTCCAACCATGACGGATCGAAAGCCACTTAGGAACTTCGGTTTGCAACTGCTAGATGGTAGGTTATAGAAAGCGTTGAGTACGTAAATATTACGCTCGGTGCGTTGCCCTAACGATGAGTAACATACGTTATAACACCACCACCATGAAACTGGGCTACCCGGGGCGGTCATGCTTCATGGGAGAATAAGCATCGAGTTAAATTACCCGAGTTTCCACGTTAGTACGCATCCAGCTTTCTTGTAACAGAATCATTCCTTATCAGCATACTACTTCTCCTGCATAATGTCACTAGGAACACTGGTTTTACCAATAAGAGAGCGATCATTACTGAAAATTATCAATGAGACTTGCGCTTTGTCGACAAATCAAAGACTGTGGCCCGATTGCTAGCCAGCATGACGCTTTTACTTTTTTACAAGAATTTTATTCCTTATAGGTTTAGTGGTGTTCCTGACTTTATCGCCGCATTTCAGATTTAAAGCAGCAGCACGCAACCTCTTCACATGGTTGACGGAGTAGGACAACATTGACTTTCAGATCTGAGAAGAAAAAAATAAATTGCTTAAAGTTACAACTAAGATATAGAATCTGAAGTCGGTAGTGTAATTAATCCAAGGAGAACAGCAACGGCCGAATTTGAAGGCCTCGCCACAGTGTGAATACGAAGGAACATATGTCGACCGACCATCTAAAGGAGTGAGCGATTGTTCACAAGGTAGAAGGAACAAAACAGGCACTTAGTTTTCAGGATGTATCGATGTTGATTGGCCTTGGGAAGCTGTCCTCCGTAACGGACGTGGTACCGATTGGCGAAACAAATTAGAAGTCACTGTTCCGTTTGATCTTGCATCGCCCAACTACGGAGGAATCCGAATGAACTTGGAGCACAAATTACAATATGCGTTAGGCGAAACCACACTAAATACACCGCATATTGTTAGAAGTAACCAATAACAACTCTATCTTAAACGAATAACACCACTTGTTTGCTTAAAAATTGCTCGTGAATCTGCGGTTTCTGTGTTCAAAAATAGCAGTAAGCCTCCACAATTTTATAGCAAAAGTGCAATAGATAATTTATAATTGGCTTAATAAACTAACTTTTTGGGCTGGAAAGTTTGTAGTGAACCCGAGTTGTTGGTAAAAGCCTCAAAAGTTTTAGGAATCATTGACCTTAATCAAGATGCGTCTCTACAGATCTGTGCCAACGGAACGACCTACAATAACTTGTGTTCAAATTCCCTCACCTGTACACATACACCGACACGCCTGCTTCTACTCCTAAGGATATGTGCCCAATTATCGCACAGGCCGAAACCATGAGTTTGAGAGACTGTCAAATCCCCGTTTAACCACAACTACATAACAGCAAATTGGGTTGTAGCGAAAATGACGCTTACAACCCATATTGATTGCCGAGCGTTTATCCTTCTCAGTTTGATGCTGGCCTGAGGATGAAACAAATCTAGTTTAGCTATTCAGTTGTTGTGAAGTTCTCCGAGCTGTGTAACTTGATTGCTAACGTTTCGCCAGCATTCAAGTTGGCGTCTTCAATGCAAGATTGATAACAGTCAAAAAGCAGGAATTAATAGAAAGAAAACCCAATAGTGGATCCGGTCAGTAACCACTCCGTTCCTTACACAGCAATACGGAGCTATTAAATTTCCCTCTTTCTGATTGATTAATTATTGTGTTTTGCGGTCGTGCTCGATTCGCTGTCATTGGCTGCGCAAACGTTGTTGCAACGTGGTTGGGGAATCGCAATCGGATTGATGCAACGGGTGTAGGTTGGAACAATGGAACAATGGTTTATTACGGGTAAAAAAGCGTTGCTTAACAAGTCCCGTAGGATGGAAAATTATTGTGAAAATCAATTGCATGATAAAGGGAAAAGCGTTGTGGTGGACTCACCATAGACTTATGCGGAATAGCGGAGAAGTTCGCGTATGAAACATATGAAACTATAAATCCATTGGTTAGGCGTTTGGCAAGAAACCGTTTGATTGCGTTTTGTAGCTCCTGGCTAACAAGTCATAAAATGAAATGTAAGTGAGACAATGCATCGTCAACGCGTTTTTTAAATATTGCCAGATTGGGAGCAGAGACGACATAATTAGGGAGGTCGTTCCAAGGCTCACACACGCGGAGAGAAAAGAAATTTTTGCGGCATTCAAGCCGGCTATACTGAATTGTCAGTTTCAGTGGGTGACCTCTTAGTTTAGTGTTGTGGTTCAATGCCAGCAGCGGACGGCAAATTTGGTTTGGGTTCTTCAGAATCTGGTAAACTATTATGAGATCCCCCGCGAAAGCCGATATCGACTGCTGTACTTTCTTAGAGCTTTCAGTCTAAGCTGATAGGGGAGATGAAAGAGGCCCCTGACATTCTTGTTTGCCCGTCGTTGAGGAGTCTCGAGAGCAACGAGATCCTGTTTCTGCCACGGCTGCCACACCTGAATAGCATATTCCACGTGAGGTCGCACGTAGGCGTTAAGCATTTGGGGAAAGATTGAGGGTTCAAACCGACCGAAGGCTCTGCGAAGAAGGCCGAAGTGTTGATTTCCGGTTCTCGTCGCCTTCTCTGCTTGTTTTGAACACCCGAGATCTTCCTGCACCAATACACCCAGGTCACGCTCCTGAGAAACGTTCGCTAAAATGTGGTCTCCAATCTTGTAAGCGCTCACCGGTTGGTGACGCAGATGCATCACTTTGCACTTAGCTATGTTCAATTGAAGCTTGTTCCTCTTTGACCATTCGTAAATGCGATCTAAGTCATGTTGGAGCAGATCCTGATCGGACTTGTTACCAATCGCCCGTCATATCTTGACATCATCGGCGAAAAGCAGAAAATTTGAGGAGATGACTCTTGCCAGGTCGTTGATAAACACAAGGAATAAGCGCGGTCCCAGCACTGAGCCTTGTGGGACACCACATTCCACCTCAATTGTGTTAGAAAGTGATCCCCTAACACGTACTTGAAGCTTTCCTTGGTAAAGGAAGTTGCCAATCCAACCAAGTACAGGATCACCGATTCCGTAACTCTGTAGTAAATGAAGTAGGATGCGGTGATCAAGGCGGTCGAAAGCTTTGGAGAAGTCCAGATAGATGACGTCGACTCCGACCCCATCATCGGCCACTTCCGTCCAACTACCTCGTGCAATAAGTAGGTTGGTAGTGCATGACCGGTGTTGACGGAAGCCATGCTGTTCCGGTACCAAAATGTTGCATTTTTCTAGGTAGTCCATTAAAGTGTCAGCGACGACTGCTTCCATCACCTTCGCGAGCACAGGGAGGAGAGTCACTGGACGATAGTTTGCAGGATCGGAACGGCTACCGCCTTTAAAAATAAGGGTGATAATGCCACACTTCCACATAGTGGGGACTTGTTGTTCATCAAAGCACCTTTGAAAGAACTGTGACAGTGGTTCAGCTAGCTTGGTGGCCACAGCCTTCAGTGCCTTCGGGAGGATGTTGTCTGCTCCCGGCGAACTATGCTCACGCAGTGAGAGTAACTTCCTTAGCACAATTGAAGGGTTGAAAATAACATTTGTAAACAAAGGTGTCGGTAATGTGCTTGATATTATGGGACAGGTAGATGTTGCGAGTTCGAAGATTGGGGCGTATTGAAGCCGCAGGGCATTAGCTGCTTCTTCGGCGCTTCGTACTCTACGGCCTGTCGTGAATAGTGGGGGTATTCCATGCTTCACTTTACGAAGCTTATTGACATGCCTATATAGCAGTTTGTTGTTTGCCATGAATTTTTTGGCTAGGCTCTGTTGATAAGTTACTTTGTCCTCACGGACAAGTGCAGTGCAATGGTTGCGCTGGGTCAGGAAATTTTCCCAATTCTCTGAGTCGGGGTTAATCTTGTAGGCATGCCATGCTATATCCCTTATCGCCAGGCATTTTCGAGTCCTACTCCTTTTAATTGAAGGCATTTTCTCGGGAAGAAGGGGTTTGGTCTCCGATGCTCTGTTGACGACGTCGCTGAGTTTATTAACGAACTCTGCCCAAACGTTGTCAAGCAGACCTTTGTTTGAGAATTCCCAAGCAGCTGCGTCGGCGAGTTCTTGCAATACGTGGTAGCGTGTGATTGTATGAGTTAGTTCCGAGTGTTCAGAAGGATACTCTGCATAACACACATAGTCAAAAGTTATTACTACATGGTCACTGAGCCCTAATGGACTATCCATCAAAAACTTGTCAACCATGAGCTCTTCATTCGTGAGCACAAGGTCCAGTATGGAAGGTTTGTTTGCTGCCCTGAATCTAGTGGGCGTGGTGACATGATTGTACAAAGGAATTTTAGCGATCAGTTCCTGCAAGTCTGCTTTGAACTGCTCACTGGGCGATGCCGAAACCTCCAGATTGTGTAGATTGAAGTCCCCGGAGATGAGAATGTGGCTATACCTAGTGCGTGTTACTCTGTTGAGGCCACGGATCAAGCAGGAATCCATTTCCGGAGTGGACGTTGGAGGGCGGTAAACGACAGCTACTAGACACGTGTCGTTGTGTCTCAGTCGGAGACGGCACCAGAGTGAGTCAGTAACGTGTGCTTCCAGATCGTCAACGGTTGTACATTGTAGATCGCTGCGGTAATAGATTAGGACCCCACCTCCTCTGCTGGGGCGGTCGTTCCGGATGAGTGACATTCCAGCTATCTCAACCTCAGCATCAGTCACCTCTTGGTGTAACCAAGTTTCGGTAATAGAAAATAGGTCCCACACAATCGCAACCTGACGTAGTCGAAGTTCGGTAATTTTACTGAGGAGCCCTTGGGCGTTAGTGTACATACATGAAAGTTTCGTAGATTTAAGCAATGCTTCGGAGGTTCTGCAACTCATATGTGAAGTTTCGCCGAACAGTGAGTGGCCGGCGACTAATCGTTTTTTCGATGTGTGCTTGGTGAAGGGTTTAACATTTTATTCATCATCCGTGTAGTTAGTCCCGTATCTGATCTGCGACGTACAGTGTAAGGTGTCTGGTCACTATCATCTTCTACAGTTTGTATGGGCTCATTCGGCACAATACTGGTGCGTTGTTCTCTCATAGATCCCATCACGTTTGGTTTTTTGAGTGACATATCATCTCTAGGAGGCATATCGCTGATTTTCTTTAGCCGAACCTCAGATGGTAGCTTGCAACGGAACATGCGCCAGCTTTGTAACATCCGTGCTACCATATGTTTTTACTGAAGGACCACCTTCAACACTCTCGGTCCAATTCCTCTGTAGTTCGGTGAGGTACGCAGTCGTGACACGGATTTCGCTACCACATCATCCAAGCGGAGTGTTTCACGAATATAACACCACTGTTCTTTATCATGGATTGTTATTTCATGCTGATCACATGCTTCGGTTTCAGGAACCCCGTGAAGAAGTATGGTTTTGGTTGAAGTTTCCTTCCGGTAGTCATCTAAGTTGCGGTTAACTCGATAACGCTCGCCCCATGGGTTTTCTGGAAAGATACGGATGGAGCAGTGTTCATTTCTGAGACTACCTGCCGACAGTAGTACTGATTCTACTTCAGTGATGGAGTTCAGCACAACACGCAGAAGTCTCGGCCCACCAAAATGTTTAGAGTTGGGGTGTCGTGTAATACGCATTACGTGTACAGGTGTAAGTACAACACGGATTAGGTTACTAATAATGTCCCACTGGTTGAGGTCATCCAACTGCCTGCCTCTTATCGATGTCGACTTTGATTCTGGGATATTGGAGCACAGTACACTCAGTACAGGTAGTTGTTTCTTTAGACCTTTCGACATGTCGCGTTTAGTGATTGAAGTAATCGGAGATTTACCACAGGAAACCGGTGGTGCTTGCACCTGGAAAACTCCGCTACGATCCTCAGTTTCCGATCCAGTTGAGGGTGATGTTACTTTTATATGACGGCTCATTTTGGAGGCAACTGTAACCCAACTTTCGCTCGTAACGGCTTGCTCTTTTTCTAAGCATTCTGTGCTCACATTGCCCATTCTGTTCATTATATGTTTGCTGGATTGGGTTTTTTCGAACAAAGGTTGGTAATCCTTTCGAGCTCTCTGTCTCAAGAGTTATTATATTGATTCGATGTCGATATGCACGTTGCTTGTGTTCGTGGTTGAGTACCAGACTTCGAGAAACTGCCTCCATTTTTGTGTTTCTTCTTCGGTGAAGGGCTCTAATCTGTTCCAGTCGAAACCTTGTCCCTCTTCATCCCCTTGTGCTGAAACCAATAAATTTGCGTTATGATTCTTGCACACGCGTTGGCGCTTTTTTATCCTTGTGGACAGCTTCCTTCCTCATTGTCCCACACAATGCTTTTCACGGTTTATGCAGTTTATTCGATATACGACATTCCGTCGTTCTAGTGTCTCTCGCTTTCCTTTTGTTTTGAAAAGGTTTTCCTTAGTGGTATACCATGTGGAATACCATAATATTACGTAGTTTGAACAATCTGGTCGTCATTTCAAATCGATTCTTTATGTACGGCAAAGGTCAATGTTTTGTTATAGCCGACGTAGGTTCGGTTTTTGAGGGCTTGCAGTTAAGCATCTTCGGAGAAAACTGCGTGGGTATCCGTTGCGTTCAAATGACTTGCATAAGTAGTTTTCGTCTGCCCGTTTCACTTCTTTCGTACTGCAGTGAGTTGCTGTTCTATGAAACAGTGTCAATACGCAGCTTATTTTGTGACACAATCGGTGGTTGCTGTTGAAGTTCAAAATCTGCGCTGTGTACACGCTTCTTCTATAAACAGATGTTTACAATTCGCCTTCCGTAGTTCTGGCTACCAACACATTCAAGAATGGAAGTTCCTTTTATTTCTCTAATTCCATGGTGAACTTTATGCCGTCCATAGCGTAGTCAAGTAGTTGTGCAACCGCTACTTGAATAATTTTGAGTATCACAACATTAGAATGGACGTGCCTGGAAGTGACACAATTGGTCCTAAGGGTGCTCCATCCTTATGTATTTTAGGTAGTCCATAGAATTGTGCAGTGTTCGAGTTTCGAGCCCTCATTTTATCTCCCTCCTCTTCCGATTTTTCATTCGACTGCATAAGCTTCGCCCACACTCTGTTTGTTTTTTCGTTAGTTGCGATGTTAAGTCGTTCTCAGTGCGTTGGTAGGTGGTATTATCGTTCAGGAGCTGCTTCGTTATTTCCACGTAATCCACTTATTTATCGATGCTATTTAATGTGCTATGAACCATTTGCGATCGGTCACTACGAGTAATTCAACATTGTGTCTCAAAGAATAGAGTTCAGTTTGAAGGAATATAGTACTCCGCTACATTTGTTGGAAAGCAACAGCCAAAAAAGACGGCAGAGAATTTTAGTGTTAGAAGGACGAGAATCAGCAAAATTCAAAGACATAAATACGAGTACTTGGAGGGAAACGATTATGAACGAGGCTAGCCACAGCAGAAGTGGCGTAAAACTTCACACGATGAAATTAATGTGGCTACCCTTCCCTGGTTCAAGCAAATGAGGGTAGTTAACACTCGAATTTCAGGAGAGGGGATCCAGGAATTTGACAGAGGTTTCGCAAGAACATTTGGGGTTTCAGATTTCTAGGCGTCCAAGCAAGCAAACATTATATTTTAAACTGAACGTTCTCTAGAAGCTTGTTGTAGTGAATCCATTGAAATGCTTGAAGAGTTTGTTCAAGTCTACATCGCAAACTATTTCAAGTTCAGTAAGGGCTTCAACAATGACGACAATTTTAATGCTGACGAGTGCGGCTACTTTGTCAAGGCGATGCCTAACAGAAACCCGGTTGTATATTGCGACAATTGTAGGAGTGGAAAATATTCCAAAGAACCTTCCACAATTCTCTTATGTGCTGACTAAAGTAGGGATGAGCCAATGCCTCTGGTCATAGGTAAATCGGCTTAGCAATTGCATTAACAAACATTAATCCTGAAATTCCTCTAATCACCTGGAGCTCAAATCAATCTGACTGGTGAATGCTTTCATACTTTAATACTGGATCAGAAGTATAAACAAGAAAAATGTTGAAGAAGAAACGCTTCATTAATTTACTATTGAACAACAGCCTTAGTCATACCCATGTAAAAATTGCTACAAATGTTGCCACCAAACATTAGCCCACAAAATAAACCTGATGACCAAGCGATTTTCAAACTATTCAAAAGCACTATCGAGCACAGCTCATGAGATGATATACGGAAAAATTGAATACTAGGGGTTCTCTTGTAATAAAAAGGTCATCTCTTTCTCCACTTAATTCGTTGGATGCCGTGCTTTGGGTATGTTTTGTTTGGTTCAAAATTCAACCGAAAAAATACAGTAGTATCCAGGAAGCCGAATTTGTTCAACTCTCTAGTGTGATGTCTTCGCCTTACAAGACATTCCATCTGGATTATCAGAATTCGACTGAACAGATGTTAAAGAGGTTGTGGAAATGGATGATGACTTGGTAAATTGCACTGTATCAAACACAGATGCTATTTTCCAAGCCACACCGACTGAGGTACTCCTCTACGGAAACAAAGAACAAACAACTCTTGATGCTGACGAAGTAGAAGCACTGAGTAACCAGGAATTGGAAATAATGGAAACTCCAAAGGAAATTTAGTCAGACATCTTTTAATGCAACTAAAAGCACTTGCTGCTGAAAAATGTCAAAGCATGCAGCATAATGTGGCTTGTGCTACGAGAAAGTAATTCAGATATTTTGCGATAAGCGGCAAAGCAGACAAAACTGACATTTCTTCAGAAAATTGGTTAACGCGAAATAAACACTGCGTTTTGATTTATTATAACATGACATAGTTGAACTTCGTTTGCCGTTATGTGAGATTTCGTCCAACGTGTTCGAAACTGGTTTATGTGGAAATAAATTTCCTACACTAATACTCACATAGCTCAATTACGTTGAACCAATTTTGAGCATAGATACTCCCCATGTTGTCCACCTCTCTATACTGGCCATTTTGATTTAGTCCCCCGCGTAGTCAATTTACGAAGCTCTTAAGGTTATGTGTTAGCAGTCTCCGAAATGTTGGTCAAATCATTATCTGGCTGTATAAGCTAAGGCAATTCAATTAATCACAGGAATTATTTTCATCAATCTTCGATAAAGATGCAACCAAAGTTTTCTTTCCTTGCGACGGAAATGAAGGAAGTGGGCTTGCGCCAGAAACCTTTATCAATATAGGTAGAGGAAACGTTCCTCCATATAGCAAATTAGTTAACTCAATTCCACTACATACGCCGATTTGATGGTTATAAGCAAGGAAGTCACAGTGCGCAGTCAAAGCTTAACTGCTTTAGGTTACGTCAACTCACGGTAAATAAAACTCATAAATTTTAAAGCTGTTGTTTTCAGCGTTACCATTTGGCACATGAGAGATTTGGATGCTGATAGCCTTTTCTCGTTAATACCGTAACTGCTTGGGTTTGTGCGGTTACCAATGGTTCTCAAGTCGGTTGAACAGGAAGGACAATCTAGACACGACTGAAATTCGCTTAGCAATTTTTGTACAGCGTGTTATACAATATTCACCAGAAATATAAAAAGGCAAACCCGAAAATCCTGTAGGAAATTGTTTATAAGAAATGTTACACTATGAGGCATCCAATATCAGTCCAATTGTATTCGCATTAAGTAACTAAAATATTTGCTCCATAAATTTGCTATTCTTCATAGCTGCACTCTAGACTGTGTTCTCTTTTCTCAACCCAAGCATCTTGGGACATTGCTGGCTATTCAACTGTCGAGACTTGTTTTTACGGATGTCTTGTGATTCGGAATCATTTGGTGGTGCCATATGACCAAGGTGTAATGTGAGCTGTTTGCCGACCTTACATCACTTGGCTCACTTTTGCTGTCTACTTAAGCACTCAAGAAAATCGGCTATTAACCCACAACAAATATTATTTTAAATTTCACCGTCTATATGCAATGCGCGTACAGAAGTGCCATGAACGTTCTCCTGTTCATACTAATAGGTTCTGATGACCTTTCGGGCAAATTTGGGAGACAGGGATTGGTTACGTAGATGTGTGTGGTGCTTAATCTGTTGATTGTGGACAGTAACAGCCCAGTGCTTGAGGCGAAAGGTAGCTTATATTAATTGAACTTGATCTACCCTACTCAATTTAGCCGCATTTGTTCCGCGCTCACTCTCCAGTTAACAGAGGTACCAGGTTTCACGAATCAGTAATACCTAGAGGACAAATGCACGTCTGAAATAAGTAGGATGCACAAAATAAGGATGATTTTGAAACCCACAATTGTTGGGATATTTGCCAACGTAGCAAGCACTAGCTTCTCAAGCAATAAACTCAAAAGCATCAAAGTTTTTACGAGAAAACGAAGATTCAGTGACTACAGTACTAGTCAGTGCCATGGGTGTTTGGTTGTAAATAATTTTACATTGCGGGCCATAAAACTTCGATTCAACTAATTAGCTAAACTGGTCTGTACCATTTATTAATCGGCCGATAACCATCCATAGGTCAATTCATTGCGAAATGATTGTTTGTCTCTGCTGTGTCATACAAATTACTACAATTCATCCGGATGTAATCAGATCGTTACACATATAATTTCTCTGTTCATAGTTATTGACCATTTTATTGGCGGTGTTGAACGATAAATGCCTTAGCTATGACGACAATGCCCCTAGTGGCACTTTGCTCTGTCCCCAGTTACACCATAACGCATCAACGAATGAATGCTACCCTAACTGAGGAATATCAAGTCACACACCGCAATGGGACCAACGAGCCAACATTCTGAGTTAAATTGCACCGACTTGCGCTGGAGAAAATTACAGTTGTTGCTGTAAATCTTTAGCGCTAAATCAAACTTGACTTAATCGGTACTTCAGAGCACCATCAACCTTCTTCTGCTCAGATGGACCCAAAGAAATTTGCGGCTGTACTCCATTTGGTGACCACAAACATTCTGTTTAGCCTAGATACTTAATAATTTCTCATAACCCATATTATAGAACACTAAAACCGTGGTAGATTATGGGTACAAGTAAAAAGTTTACAAGTCCCGTGAAGTGGAAATCATTGCGAAAGTTAAATTGCAGGAGAAAGTGAAAAGCGTTTTGAGGGACTCACCTTAGATTTATGTAGAATAGCGGAGATGTTCGCGTATTAAAAGTATAAATTCTATGTGTGGGAGTTTGGTTAGATACCGTTTGATTACATTTTGTAGCCCCTAGCTAACAAAAAAGAAAAATGAAATGTAAACAAGACAACGCATTATCAACGCGTTTTTTAACTATTGCCAGATTGGGAGCAGAAACGACATAATTAAGGAGGACGTTCCAAGGCTGGTGCACATAGAGGGAAAGAAATTTCTACGGCATTCAAGCCGGCTACATTATATTTCCAGTTTCAGAGGATGACCTCCTAGGTTAGTTTTGTGGTTCAATTTCTAAAGCGGACGGCGTGTGTGGTTTGGGTTCTTCAGAATCTGGTAAACCATTATGAGATCTCCCCGCAAACGCCGATATCGACTCCTATATATTCTTAGACATTTCAGTCCAAGCTGATGGGACAGGTGAAAGAGGTCCCTGACGTTCTTGGGTGTTCTTCGTTGAGGAGGCTCGTGAGCAACGAGTTCCATTTTCTGCCCCGGCTGCCACACCTGAAAGCACATTCCCCTTGCGGTCGCACGTAGGCATCAAGCATTTGGGGAAGGATTAATGGTTCAAACCGAAAGAAGGCTCTGCGAAGCAGGCCGAAGTTTTGATTATAGTACTTGTCGCATTCTCAGCTTGTTTTCTACTCCCCAGAAATTGCTGTGCCAATACCTTCAGGTCACGCTCCGGAGAGGCATTCTCAAAGCTTGTATGCGCTCACCTGCTGGTGACGCAGATGGATCACCATTCAATTAACTAGATTCAACTGGAGCAGCTTCCTCTTTGATCATTCATAATTGCAGCCTAGCATAAGTTGGAGTAGATCATGCTCTTCATTGTTAATAATGGCCTGCCATATCTTGACATAATCGGCCAAAAGCAGGAAATTTGAGTTGATAACTCTTGTCATGTCGTTGATAAATACCAGGAAACTGCACAGTCTCAGCACTGAGCCTTGTGAAACACCACATTCTACCTCAATCCGGTTAGAGAGTGTTCCCCTAACACGCAGTTAAAGTCTCCGTTGGTGAAGAAAGCTGTCCATCCAACCAAGTACAGTATCTTCGATTCCGTAGCTCTGTAGCCGATGAAGTAGATGCGGTGATCCACGCGGTCGAAAGCTCTGAAGAAGTCCAGATAGATAAGTCAACTTCGACCCCATCATCAGCCACTTCCGTCTAACTACCTCGAGCAATCAGTAGATTGGTGGTGCATGACCGGTATTGACAAAAGCCATGCTGCTCCTGTGCCAAGATGTCGCATTTTTTCAGGTAGTCCATTAGAGCCTCAGCGATGACCGCTTCCATCACCATCTTGAGCACAGGGAGGAGAGTCACTGGGCTATGGTTTGCAGGCTCTGAACTGCTGCAGCCTTTCAAAATTGGGGTAATAATGCCATGCTTCCAAATAGTGGGGACTGCTGCTCATCAAAACACCTCCGGAATAATTATGACAGTGGTTCAACTAGCTTGGTGTCCACAGCCTTCAGTGCTTTCGGGCGGATGTTGTCGGCTCCCGAAGACCTATGATGGCGCAGTGACAGTAACTTCCTTAGCAAAACTTTCTTAGCGAAATTGATGGGTTGAAAAGCATATGTATAAACAAAGTGGTCGTTATTTTGCGTGTTATTATCGGATGGGTCGAGAGGCTTCGAGTTCAAAATTGGGGAGTATTGTAGCCGCAGGTCATTAGCTGATCTTCGGCGCCTTGTACCGTCAGTCGTGAAATGTAGAGATATAACATGCTTCCCTATACGAATCTTGTTGACATGCCTATACAGCAGTTTCTTGTTTGACAGGAATTTTTTAACTAGCTACTGTTGATAATATACTGTTTACTCACAAACAAGTGGAGCACAATGGTTACGATACGTCAGGAAATTGCCCCAATTCTCTGAGTCGGGGTTAACCGTGTAGTCACACCATGCTGCATACCTTATCTCCAGGAATGTTCGAGTCCTTCTATTTAGAATAGTATGCAATTTTTGGGACGAAGAGGATTAGTCTCTTATGCCATGTTGAGGGTGTTGCTGGGTCTTGCAACAAACTCAATCCATACGTTGTCAAGGGGACTGTTGTTTGCGAACTCTCAGGCATATGCGTCGTGGTGTTATTTTAAGACCTGGGATCGTGTGCTCGTATGATTTAATTTTGGGTGTTCAGATAGATATTCTGCACAATACATATAGTTGAAAGTTATCCTTAAATGGTCAGTGAGACCTAATGGACTAGCCATCAAAAACTTGTGAACCGTGAGCTCTTCATTCGTGAGCACAAGGTCAAATATTGATGGTTTGTTGATGTCCTAAAACTAGTGGGTGTGGTGACATGCTCTTCCAAAGGATCAACAGTAATCAGTTCATGCTAATCTGCTTCGATCTTTTCACTGGGTAATGACGATATATCCAGATGGCGTGAAGCCTACTACGTCCATCGCCACCAGGCGCATTGCCTTTGTACCAGTTGTCTGCTAAATGTGCAGGAGGGGCGAATCACGTTATAGTTACTGTCATCACTAGGTTCAAAGTAGCTGAAACTTAGAGAGCTATCCTATAAAAAGTATATCTGATCAACGTTCTAACGTTTCGTCACGGTTTTGATGATGGTTACGTTATCCTTTACCCATAACGGAACGTTGTTTATGTAGTTACATCGTCAGGTGAGCGTCCAGGTCATTTCAGTTTTAGATTTACTGACTTACAAAGAATAGAGTCCATGGTAACTTAAAAATGTGAACAAAACATGAAAAATGCATAATTTTCAGATAACCACGTACGTTCTTCTTGTATGAATTACGACCAAGATATCAAAGGATTCTCTAAACAATAAACATTTCTATAATCCTGATTGGCGCATAAAATCCAGTACCGATTGCAAACTACTGATACGTCTGGAGAATTTGAAACCTTTGAATATAGCAATCAGAGCGTTCAACCAGCACAGAACCGATGATCGTGTTCTCGTAAAGTGAGGAAGTGAGACGTGACCAAATTAGTTCAGAAGTCGTCCCATCACCATCAAGGCACCATCCAATGTCACCAACTCATTTATGTACCCCAGAAATATCCTGAAAGCACACACAACGAAGCAGATATAATACCAGTGTGAGGCGAACGTTTAAGTCTAGCTATGTTCAAGTGAGGGGAGAAACGTGTAATAGGCATGGAGTTGGAATGCGGAAATTTTAAGGCGCAGAGGGCGACATCGCTAACGCTGCCAGTGCGGAAGAAATTTCTAAGTGTGAAACAAAGTTGGTGTTTTTACACGACGTGTGAATGACCCGATAAGTGACATTGTTGACAGCATAGTTAGACTTAATGTGCCACGTCTCCACTGTTGCGTTTCAGGAACTAGGTTGGAGTAGATGTTTCTATCACCGTGAAAGCTGAGTCAAGCTTGTTCATGGGACCTTCGAGGTGCTGGCATTGCGGAAGGAGAGGGCTAAGGTCTAACACAGATGAAAACCACAGTCTGACTTTGTATTCCTAGTGAATTATTAAGCACATCCTTTGACTGCATCTAATAAACACGTTTGCGTTGCTTGTTCGAGGGCAATGTCATGGCGCATTTATCCGCCGTCTTTCGCTTATCGAGCGTGTGGTCTCAGCCAAAAATATATGGTTGCTATTGAAGCAAGAAAGCGGTTGTTCAGTGCACTTGAATGAAAGATATGCGTTTCAGCAACGTGTGCAAATTTCGCCAACACAACTGTGGTTTTCCCATTAACGGAGCTTCAACGGTAACTCATGGGATTGTTATCTCTGAAAGAAAGAAATGGACTGTGCGATCACTCGAATAGTCTACAGTAGGAAGTTCAAATGTGTCGGTTGCTGTCGTCCATATTACTCCTATCACAAATTTCTGCAATCACGGCAGAATCATAGAAAAGTTAGCATCGATTTCCGCGAGTAATTATGAGATCAGCCACCTTTGTACAATTTGGAAATTTTTTAACTCCGTATGGAAGCTATACTGGACTATTCCAAAAGGATGACGGAAGTGAGCAATATAAACCTGAAAATAATGTTAGAAATTTGCATGTTTACGTGGAAAGCATGCTTTGTTGATTTATTACACAAAATCCCAAAGATGCGTCCAGCATTTTTTAATGATAGATGTGTCTGCATTTCCGAGGACACTCCGACGACAAAGTGCTGACTGACACTTGTCATTATAATTTTGCCTGTATCGAGCAGCCACAGCCATCCTGACCGATTGCTACGTGATGGACTTCTTAGTTAGCAGGTCGTAAATGTTGCTGCTATATTATTCATCTTACAAGAGTACACTGATGACTTATGCTCACGAGTTCGCATTTCGTCACGTTAAACTGGAACCGGATCTCAGATGATCACGTAGCACTCCCGGCCGAAATCGCTCTGCAGTGTGATGTGACCGCTTACTATCCTGATATCATGCTCGGTCTTGACATGATGTGAAAATCTTAAGAAAGCCGACTGGTATACACTGGGGAAATCGTTGTTAAACCCTAGAAATAAGCGCGGACTCACTACCGAGCTACGGGATGCACACACTTGACTTCAGTTGTTTTGGAAACGGCGGGATGAAATCTCCCATCCAGTTGATGTTGAATGAGATAGTCATACAATGCAAGACATGAGAACATATTCCATTGATTTGAAGTATTTAATCTTGGTGCCGTATCCCAGACGATAGAATAGCTGAAAATCTAGTTGGACGAAAATGTTCCTGCTCTGGCATTAACAATTGCTGTCCAGCTTTCTCTGGCTACCAGCACGCTTGTATTGCGGGATTAGTTTTTCTCGGAATTCCTGTTGCTGTGACTCCATAGTGATTTTACCTAAACGTATGCCGTGAGCAGCTATTCAATAATACCTACCATGAACTTGGATAGCACCGGAAGATGAGACTTCGGGAAATCTGCTGATTTTCTCTCTCATAAATAGGAGTGATTATACGAGGAGTTCACATAGTGAGAACCTGCATTTCATCCAGTCATTGTTGAAGGTACTTACACAATATTTCAGCCAAGTTCAGTACAGTAGTCTCTAATCCTTTTTGCTATGCCTTTTACATCAGCATAACTATGCAAACGCAATGAAAATAGTATTCTGACATCATTTGCTGCAATGTTGGAGGCGTAGCCTAGTGCTGGGGCTGTGTGGGCTGTTTTAAATATAGATGTGCTGATGATTCATTCTGGAAAGTGTGGATTAGCTGTGGCAGAAGCGCGTTTGCTGCGTCCCACGCAGGTAGAACGAGAATTTCGCGACGTATTGCGGGTAGCCAGTTGTCTTGGCTGCACATAATTTTAGGATTAATAATGAAAGCCGTCGGTAAGTCAAGTCGGTGCCGGAGTTTACCTTCACTCACCAACTAGACACAGTGGTCTCCTTGAGTGATGTGGGGAATCCAAGTATTCACGTTGGGATAGGCTGTACAAGCACCCTAGGCTAAATTAATTTAGACATTCATTTTCGAGTCCCGCTGCTTTGTTCGTTTTCGGCGGAAGAAGTTTGGTTCCCGACGCATTTGCCACTGACCCTGTGCACTGGGCGAGAAACTCCATCCGGAAGAGATCAGGAAAATTCTGTACTAGTAAAGGCCACTTGCTTACTTGGTCGAGGTAGGAAACAATGTCGTAATGGATGACGACAAATCTTTCTTCTTGTTTCCGCTGATGTATTTCGCCTAGCACTATTAACGGAAGAGCAGCGTCGCTTGATCGCTGCGGCCAAGCAGCACATTTACGGTTACGGTATAGATCAATTATTTTCACGTTTTAAGGACAAAGTCTAAAATAGTTTATAAGTCTTATGTTCTAGGTCGTGTGGGACAATTGAACTGGATATATAGCGGCAAATCGTCGGTTGCTTCTTGCCCGTCCGCCTCGAGTCGTTCACAGATAGAAGCTGGAATTTCGACTACATGCACATTAGAGACCCCCACTAGAAGCACTTGACTGGATTACTGTGACTGGTCTTGCTTCCTTGCAGCACCTAAACTGTAATCCTTTTCTATAGTGGACATTAGAGGCTAATAAACTATTGCTAGTAAACACACATCATTTGGCACCAAAGAGAATCGACAAGTTTCGTTTATGTAGTCTCCATAATATCGACACAATGCTGTATAAGTAAAAGAGGAATAAGGCTCCTTTGCTAGGTAAACGTTTTCGAAGGAGAACTATGCAGGTCAGCGCTATGTCAGCAACGGCAAAACATTAATCAACCAAGTTAATCTTATCATGGCGACCTCCAAGATGTTGAGAGCTGACGAGTATGAAGCTTGGTTGAGTTACTGAGAAGACCTTGGGCGTTGGATGCAGGCAAATTACAGCCTCAGATGTTAAAATTGCTTTGTGGATGCGGTTTTCTGATGACAGCATCTGTCAACCACTGTGAGGTCGGCTGCTAGTCGTTTTATTGTGGCAATGTCGATGTAGTCACCAGAACCATTCTGCGTTGTTTTGTAGAGTGCTCAGTGTCTGTGGGTGGTTGATAAACTTGTCTTTCTTCAGCATCCCAGTTCGCAATTGCAAGCTGACTAAGTCGCATATAAATCTCCTTGTTCCTCGTTATCTTGCATTTTTGTAGTTTGATGTCAGGCCGGTGGCCGAAAGAATCACACGCTTTCCATGAAATCCGGAGGTAACCGGTTCTAGTCTGTGTAGAAGACGGCGACCCATCGATTATTCTAAGCCCACACGCCATTAGTGGCGATTACATGGCAACGAAACGTACTGCTGATACCTGCTTACTTATTTTAGATGGCGGAATGTTTGCATATTATACCAACTCTCATTCTCTTTTTCTGTAATGCTTTTGGATTGCAAAGTTACTTCCATTACTCGGGGCTGCACTCCACTTAGTTGGGGATAATGTTAACTTTGATGTCTAATTGGCCATCACATTTTCGAGAGATACCGCTTTACAAATGGAGCGTCCTTCTTTCCAAGCATGTGTTTCGAACTCTACCTTGCTTGAAGACTGAAGTTTTTAGGCTGTATGGAAAAGGATTGATTGCAACTCCCTTTTCACTGATTTTGTTTGCTTTTCTGCTGCGCACTCCGGGAACATCCGGAAAAAAGTAACATTTGTACGGAGATGAATGGCTGACAGAAGACCGAACTAGGCATCATCTCCTGACTGATGCGGTACTTTGGCAGACTTGGTTCACCGTAGCGTATCCAGTTTGGATGACGCAATTTGTGCATCCTAGTGACCGGCTTACCACAGACCATAACATTTAACGTACAGAGTCTCACTGTTTTCGGTTGTTTAGCAGCTTGTTTTTGGTGGCCTTTGCCTTAGATTCAGGCAAATTTGAGCAGATGAGAGTAAGAAAATTATGATATCGTCTCTGGTTCTCCTTTTTGGAGCAGTGTATGGCAGCTTCATCTGGTTGAACAACCAATAGCATCTAGTGTCCCGCGGGAGGTGCTACAATAGACGATGCCACACATGCGATGCTGTTAACAACCGACTCAGATGTTGTCAAGGTCTCAACATTATTGGAGGTAACGCGCAACGTTGCTGAAGCATGTACTGTAGACGCATCATTAGAAGCAAGCGGTTGTATCGAGACAGGAGTTACTGGACGTGGGAGACAAACACTGCACAGCGCTCTTCAGTTCGGCGTGCTGGCTTTGTTTTGAATTACAGTTTGATATTGGGAATCAGGTTCAAGTTAGTGATTCGTCTGCGACCAGTAGGACAGCTCATAACTTTGGTTTATACGTGGATGTTTGCGTTGGATTTAGATACATAGTAACAAATTGAATGTTGTCAACTGTGCGGAAGCAGTAAGAAAATCTGTGTGGCTGCATCTAAAATTCCTCAGACACAGTGGCCTATTATTTTGGACAGCAGCCCCGATATATCCTGTCTCCATGTTGCCTGTCCAGGAATTTTCATTATTCCGACAACTACTTTGCTTCGAATACATGCAGTGACAATTTGAACTATATATTCTCTACTCCCAGTTCGAAGTCCAGCTGTTTATCAAGCTGATTCACATCCAGTATTACAAGTTTGTTCCGGTGTCACCAGGTGCTGCTTAGGGTGAGCATGTTGAGCAGCGACTTTAACATGGGTTAATCAGCTGGATGTAATATACAGTGCGTCTTGGTAAGATCAACCAGCACTCGACGAACTGACAAATTGTGAAGTCGTATCCGCTTGCCTCAGTTATTGTATGACACATCGCGTAAAGTGGGGACAATTCTTGTGGCCAAATGCTGTACCTGCTCAGCCATTTTCACCTCGCAGTGGGTGAATAGTAATATTTCTGTTAATGTGATTAAAACGAAGAAGCAGGTGGTAATCTCCTCAGACCAGGTGCAGAATCTACATTTAAGCACACAGAGCATACGAAGTCCGTTTCGGTAAATTCTGTAAATGTTGTTTGCAAGGTGACAATACACCGATTTTCTTCAAAAAAGCATGGCATGCAACAGTTGATCGGCCACCGTAGTACCACGTATAATTAATTGACCGGGTTTATCGGAGATTGTATCTCCGCAGACGACATGTAGAGGCGGTCAGTCACGCAAAAGGCCCTTATCGATATCGGGCGCTCCAATTCCTCGCTTTACTTTCAAGTTCTCAACAGACCAGACTCAAGGCGAACGGAGAAGCTAGGGCACAGCGTTTATATGGATCAGGAACAAAATGGGTCCCAGAAACGTGCCTTGGGCACACTACTGGACCCATGGTACCAGTCAGTAAGCTGCTTGTCGATTTTACACTGCAATTTTGATCAATAAGGAACAGTTAATTCACTGGCGCAGCGAGCTGCCAATACCGCATACCCTGTGCTTGTGGAGGAGGACCTCATGCACGGCATTTTCAAACGTCTCACTGAAGTCAATATTACTAACTTCAACAGACTTAATCGGGTGCAGCACCTATAACAAATACGTATGTTGTCATGACCAGGTTGGTGGTGCGGTAGCGACTTCCACGAAAACATACTAAATCGGAAAGAAGAGGGTTTTCGACTCGAGAAGCCGTGGAAAACCGTTCTTAACGATTGTCTCAAGTGTTTCGGCCAAAGTTGCGGTAAAACAGATCGGCCGGTAATAGTTCAATTTGCTTGGGTCCCGGCCGTCCGGTATTGATGTTACGACTTACCATTTCTGGTCACTCGGTTATAAACACGTAGACAGCGACCTTTTAAACAGCCCTATCACGGAAGGCCAGCTGATGGCGGATAATGACTTGAGGATCACTTGGTGCATTCAGGCAGGCCCGACAGGCTTGGTCGCAACAAGACTGGCCGACAGCTTGCGAACCTCTTCAACGCTGCACTCCAGACTTTCTGGTTATTTAGCGGTGTTGCCCGTCGAACTCGAGACAGACACCTGGCAATTTCTAACTACAGAAGAGTGGTGCTCCACCATTGCGCAAGCACGATCCGTGCTCGATGTTAGGAGCTGAGTCCTGCAACAATGGCACATCGCCTGCCGGCTTCATGCGCCGCTTTAGGTGAGAAATGAGCTTGAGAGCTACTTTTGTTGCGGCTGCAAACTGATCTTTGAAGTTTTGGTGTACCAGTGTTTATGCGCTTTTGTAGAAACCTCTTCCTCATTTCTATGATCGGACGACACAAACTACTTCCACAGCTAACGTTGACTTCCAACCCGTTAATAGCAATCATTTTAGGAAATATGTGGATTGATTATCTCAAATTTCTGGTAATTGTGGAGTACAAAGTGGACACACAACATCCTTACTGTATCCTGTATACTGTCCCCTTTACTGTCTTCTTTTACAGACTGGTCCTTTGGTTACGATTAATATATCTGGCTGGCGCCGCCAATGAAGCCATTACATTTTGCGTTCTGACAGCTGAAGGCTCAATCTAAAGGAGGGAGCTCCCGCACTCTCAGCTCTATGCTGGGTTCTATCACTAAGTGTTCACATACTGTCAGGGGCTCCGAGACCTGAAGGTCAAGCACAGGTTGCTCAATGCTGGTCAATATCAAATCTAATCACCATAGTCGGGCGCAAGGTTATGCGCATCGGCTGGTTGTTAGCAGCATGGCCCCGGTTCCAAATATCATCTACGAGAAGTACTATCAAATTCCAGGAAACTGGAGCCACCGTAGTCGAGGTTTGTTGAAATTGCCCATGAGCGGGAATTGCGGACGACTTATGTGGCAGCAAACATGCGAAAAACTGTCTAAACCTGCGCTCAGTAGACAGATAAATCATAGCATCAGCAGCTGTGCGTTGTTTATGGCCGGGCAACAACCCATTTACAACTGTTATGGATACAGTTCCATTGATTGCAGTGATCAATATTCACTTCAACGTGAATCACGGTCCCCATTGGGAATACGTGTCGCAATCCAACCACACAACGTGTAGTCCAAACTTGAACCTACAAATTAAACATTCACCGTTGCGCCAAGCGTTGCACTCCCTGACCCTGTAGCCAAAGGGGTAGATGTTTCAACAAATATTACATTAGTCGCGGTATCGAGGCCTGCAATAGACACCTCATGAGATGCATCTAAATGGAAACGCATCCTGGTTGTTCAATGTATTAAAGCTAGCAGCAATAAGTCTCCATCTACTATGGATGTGGCCAAATGTATGGCAGTGAACAAGGATCGGTGCTTCGTTAACCGGGGTACACATTGTGCTGGTGCATCACAATCTTACCATACAAGGAGAATTCAGACAGCACCCTCCCATTAGTCATCACCCTAGTGTCATGCATTGCCCGTCGTGACCCGGTAGCCAAAATGCTAGAGGTTTCCGCTACTCTTCCAATGATTTAGGGTTCCAGGTCTGATATGTCCACCTGAGGAGAGAAAATTACAATAAAACGTGTAGTGGTAGTACAGTGTATTCGGGCAGGCAACACCCAATTTCCTTATATTTCGGACACTTTTCTAGTGATCGCGATGACCAAGGTTCACTCCAATGTGAATCGCGGTCCACAAGGAGATTGCGCGTCGTAATCCAATCACCCAACCTGTATTCAATAGGTTACCCTGTAATTTGTCATTCACCGTTTTGCGAAGCGTTGCCTCAAAAGACTCGGTCGCAACAGGGAAAGAGGTTTAGAGTATAAATCAATTATTGCATGTTCGAGGTCTTCTATTTCGACCTGTGGAGATGAAATTACGACGATACTCATCGATGTTGTGCCGTGTTTTCGAGTGGACAACAAACAATCCTTATATTTTTTGGATACTGCCCCATTGATCGCAGTGATGAAGGTTCACCTAATATGAATCGCGGTGCACACTGTAAATGCGCTTCGCGCTTTCTCTGGTAGCATTCCTTCTTCAACTGGACCGATAACTCTTCGGGCCGGGCTCTAATCGAGTCTCGTCTGAGCAGTCTCCTGCATTCTGACTACTTACAGACATCCGAGACGTAAACGATCTACACACTGCATTCTTAACACATTTTGTCCCTAAGCCTGAGAGTTTTGCTCGGCTTGCTAACTACCTTTGCACATAGCCGCTTTCCTCCTTAACTCTTCTTTTCTAATGACACATTACTTTGTTTCCGACCTTAATTTTGCGTCCTGGCAATATCTTGCTGACTTATCAAGTCTCATCTGAACGGTCTACTGCTTTCGGACCACTTTTCGACTTCTGAGATCTAAATGATCTAAGCACTGCCGAAGCAACCTTCGGTAGCCCAGGTCTCAAAAACATAGCTCGGTCATAATTCATCTTTATTATTATTATATATCCTTCCTTCTTTAACATTTCTATTTCTGCCGATGCTTTCTTTTATTATTCCAACGTTAATAATGCGGCTTACTCTATATAAGGCGATATTCTAGTTTCTTCTCCATGGTCTCCTGCTTTCCGATCACTAATATCTTACCAACTAATCATCCACTGATCCAAAAGTTTGTTTAGTAACCGGTTCCAATGCCACCAGTTTTAAGAAACGTGATGCCGACGACTTTATCATATAAGCGGGTATCGTCAGTCGTGAGTGCGAAAGATTTCTGCTTGGATCGCTTAGAGAAGACCAATTCAAATGCTTGGTTTTATCTCTGGCCATTAGTCCGCTTAAGATGCCGAGATCCGAACGTGTCTCAAAACCAGGATACAGCTGGTCAGTGCACTCACACTCGACACGCTGACCGAGGAGTTTCAGATGCTGATCAACCTGAAACAAGACTCAATGATGATCCAGAGTGCCTCCGCACACAGTTTTGTCCAATCAGTCACAGCGCTGAAACCGCAATATTCCGAGCGGCCTCCCCAACTCAACCACATGAAATCGCCACCCTCTCCTTGGCGATACAGTGATGCCTGGTACCTCCACCGAGACTGCATCTTTCGCCAGTACCGATGCAAGCGATGTGGCCGAGTGGGGCACCGTGATGGTTACTGCAGACCTCAGCCAACAAAGGGAACGAAGCCAGTCTAACCTCCAAACCTGGTTCAAAGTCATGGTTCCGTTCCAAACGCAAGTGCAAAGCAAATCCGGTTGGCAACTCTATGCGTTTGCTGGCTACATACCAAGTTAACACTGCCGACCGCAGGAACTTCCTCAATATCTTGATCAATGGTTAACTAGTCCGATTGCAGTTCGACACTGCCTAGGACATCACGATAATCTCTGAAGATCTATGGTTATCACCTGGCAAGTCATCGTTCCAGGCGACCTCCCAGTCTGCCACCAGCTCCTTTGGTGGTCAATTGCAGCTAACCATGCAGCTGGATTGCTCTGCACGCATTCGAGGTACCATGTTCTAGGGAAGTTGCTACATCACCAAACTAAAGCTCAACCTACTTGGTCGCGATTGGCCCGATAACTTGGGCTTGGCCGAGCTGTCTTTTCGGACGACCTGCAGCAAGAAACAAGTATCATCGGTATCAACGGACAAACTCGACAAAATCAGCAGACAGTTTGCATCACTTTTCCAGGATAACCTTGGACTTTGTACACACATGCGGGCCGTGATACGACTTGTAACCGGCGTTCACCCAGTATTCCGTCCCAAAATAACTGTTCCATACACATCTCTATCTTTGGTCGATGCTGAACTCCAACAATCAGAGAAAATTGATGTCCTGGTATCTCTATCCTATTCCACTTGGGCAGCCCCAGTCGTTATGATCAAGAAACCTAATGAATCCCTCTGTATTTTTGCCGATTTATCCACTGTTATTTATGCCTCGCTTGAACCGAACTGCTACTCATCTAATGTCCCTGCAGCCCTATTCACATTGCTCAGTGACAGCACGTGCTTATCTAAGATCCACTTGGTAGACGCCCACCTACTTCTTGAAGTCAGAGTCGGAGCCCCTTCTGACGATCAATACACATCGCGGTCTTCTCCAGTACACCAGGCTAACGTTCGGTTTCAAGTCCGACCCGGCTCCTTGCCAGCAGACGATGGACACGATGATCTCCGGCCTTCCTGGCAAAATGGTGTACTTGGATAATCTGCCCAATGTGGTTCGCTCTCCAGTAAGGCTTCGAGAGCGCCTGGCCACTGTCCGTCAACGGGTCCAAAAGTACGCATTCCGCTTGAGATAAGAAAAATGCCAGTACTTCATTCGGTCGATCAAATAACTGTGTTTCCTTTTCGATGCCAATGACCGGCACCTTGATCTTGAAAATTTCAGAGCCATGCAACCGATGCCAGCCACGGAGAATACATCGCAGTTGCGAACCTTACTTGACCTGACCAGCTACTACACAGCACTTCTGCCATTGTTACATGACACAGGGACCCAGCTCAATGGATTATTGCAGAAAGACATCCCGTGACATCGGTCCGCCGCATGCGAGAAAGCTTTCGTCTGCCTGAAATCCATGCAATGCTTTGGTTTGCTACTGAATCAATACGACCTAGCCTTGCCAACTATGTTCGCTGTTGATGCAACCAACTGCGGAATCGGAGCTGTCTTCTTCCACCGATTTCTAGCTGGTTTGGAGAATGCAGTCATGCACGTTTAACAAACGTTGACGTCGACAGAACAGAATTAGGCAGATGGGGTAAGAAGCCTTGACCAACATCTTTGCCCTCAGGGATTTCGAGAAAATGCTGTATGCGTGACATTTCAATTTGCTGTCCAATCAGAAGCCGCTATTTTTAATCTTCGGCTCTCAGTAGAGCATCCCAGAATACTCAGTCAGCCTACTTTAGCAATGGGCCTCCATTCTTCTTGATTCTGATTTCAAAATCCGCTTCTGTCGCACCCAGGATTTTGGTCAAGCTGACCGTCTCTTCTGGCTGATTCCCAAACAGTTGACTGAAGAAGACACGGTGGTAGCCGCTGTTGCTCGTCACCTGCTCTTTTGTGCTATGCGCAGTCTCCCCGTTACTGCCGCCTACATACGTCACGTAACTGTGAAAGGCCGTGTCCTCTGCCAAACTGTCAAGTACGTTCAGACAAGTTGGCCTACCAACGGTCTTTCTGGAGAACACAATCAGCTGTCTCCGCTCCGTGACTATTTCCATGGTCGATTGTTGCCTTAGGACTGCTAACCAATTCATCGTTGCTACCTGCCCTAGGAAAGCCTTACCTCGCCAGTTACATGCTGCTTACACTGGTACAAAGAGAATGTAGTCAATCACCCACGGTTACTTTTACTGGCCCGGTATGAACAGTGACATTGCAGAATTTGTTAGCCGTTGCGCACGATCTCAGCAAGCATCCAAAATGCTATCAGGCCAACATCCAGGCTCTTGGCAACCAGCAGAAAAACAGTGGTCCCGTGTACGCTGGTCCGATAGCTGACGTTTGTTATCTGGTTCTGGTCGATGTCTACTCCAAATGGCCAGAAGTAGTGGTCATTAGCTCTGCAACCACAACTGCAACGCTGGCTTGCCTACAGAGGAAATTCAGCCAATATGGTATTCCCGAGGTCTTGGTGTCTGACAATGGTCCGCAGTTTTGGTCTTCCATGTTCGAAGATTTCTGTCTTCCTCACGGCATCCAACACCTCCGCCTACCACCATACCATCCCCAGTCCAATAGTCAAATGGAGCGTTTCATCTACACGTTCAAGAGAGCCCTCTTGAAAGCTTGTGAGGAGGGAACCGTGGATGAATATCTCCAGGCATTCCTGTTCTGCTACAGAAGCACACCAAATCCAGCATTTCCAAGAGTTAAATCACCCGCCAAAGTATTGAGGGGCGGGAAGCTGCGTACCACACACAAAGCGCAAATTCTAACCGAAGAAGCGCCAAAACAAGCTGCTGTTTTTACCAGTCGTAATAGCTTCGTCGTTGGACCCCTGTCTACGCTCGCGCAGATCCAGGTGGTCATCCAAGCTGGATCGAAGTAAAAGTGACGGTTTACCAAGGCGATATGTCTGTGACATTGACGTAGATGGTGCCCCATGAGTACGCCACCACAATCAAGTCCGGCCGCGACACGGAACGATATCTACCTCACCCAGTCCGAATATACGCCTGCCACTAAACATCCTGCTGGACACCTCTGGTATCACAATCGAACAGCCGACGCCTGTCGAAGCTGTTCAACTAAGATCAAGCCCCAACTGTCCTTGCCGCCGGACAGAATATGTCAAAGAAGGCCCAAATCGCTACAAATAAACCCTCGCCAAAAACAGTAAGGTTTGACTAGAGGAGTAGGTACCGTGGATCCCGCATTTGTCCACAAGTTCCTCACCCAGCCGTTTCCCTCTAGCTGACCCAGTTCCACTGGTTCCACATGACAACTCCCACAGGTGACAATTACACTGAGGTCCGCTTGGTTTCACCGTTATCTACTTCTATTTCCTCCATTACCTTAACTTATCAGGCAACAACTAAACTGCAGCAATCAACCCGTGGCTCCTCGGCAATATCGTTGCTAGCTGACAACTCCCATTAATTGACGTTCGCCTTGTAAGTGCCGTTTTACTCTCGTCAGCCTGGCAACACAGTTATATTTATCATGGTGTGGAATTTATATTCGACTTTCTTCAGAGTCAGTAGAAGCGCTCTTGTCGAAGCACTGCTTTTTCTCCCTCTCAGTCTAGCGGTACTGCTCCGGAATCGTCTTGAGTATGTGATGCTCAGGGCCAGGATCTGCGGGGAAATAAGCGGTCTAGATTTCGTTCAGCTAATGGACTCGTCAGGAACTACACCGGCAAGCGTTTTTGGCTCGGCAAAGCAGCATACTTTACACTAAGGACATGGGCTGCATCCGGCCCGCAGGCCGCAGTTAGGTGACCTCTGACACAGACCATCGGCGCTTCCGTGGGTGTTCACCAGTCGTCAGCGGTGTGAGGGCCTATATAAATATATATATATATATCGATGAACATGTAGATGAACATCGTTCTTGGGTTCTTAGCATTGCATTTGCCGTTAGTCGTCACCACTTAGCTACTCGCGCAATAGAGCATTAGTTTCTAACTAAACAAACACAGATGGTGAATCCGAGCATCACGTAATGCTAGAAGTTTGCTCTGTGGCGAAAATCTTTTGCGTACTAGGTGGATGTTCCTCTGCCTGTGGTGCATAGCAAACGGAGCCACGCTTTGTAGAACACTTCGACTGACCCGTTGATCAGGCTATTCGGCTACCTGTGGTTCAGATTTAGTCTGGCATTATCTACATATGGTTTACATATGTCTTGCTGAAACACTGATTAATGCGAAAGTGGTCCATGGGTAGAGCAGTGCACAAAATATGAAACGTTGCACAGTATGCATGTAATATCATTCGCACGATAACCATTGGGTTAAGAGCAAATAGCATAAAGTGTGCTTCGCCGTTAAAAAAAGATAATCGGTACCGTCCGACAGTTTTACAAGAACTAGACCCAACCATCACCCCTATTTATGATAACTTAGTTCAGAATCACCACTGCCAATGAATGGCACCAAATACAGGAACAAAAGCGACTTTCACAGCGTATACAATGAGCTAAACTGCCCAAAGAAGCGGCGAGGAAAATACTACATTCTAACCCGCAATGGCGTCCACCTGTCTAAAGGGACCACTTTCCAAGGCGACCAATTTTGACGGTCCCTTGAGTGGTCACCTGAAAAGTGGCATCCGCAGATGATGACCGGCGTGATCCGTGTCAAATATTTTGTTAATTCAAAAAGCAGTCAAGTCATGTCATGTCAATATAACCCAGTTGTATCCAAAAGGGTACATTTTCACCATTTTATATTAACAACTGTAAATTTACAACAGGGTTACCAGCAAAATGCGAAGTTTAAAAATGGATATAAAAATGAGGATGCACTGTCATAGATCAATCAAGCAACTATCCTAAAACGTTGGACTACATCTTTGAGATTTGTATCCATTGAAAGTGGGAAAGTTTAGGTAACAATGTTTCTTTAGAATTCGTTTCAACTAACGTAGAATTTTGTATCCAGCAACAACATATCGGGGATCGTATGCGGCGTATTTTGTGCATATTCAATGTTGGATTAAATAAAGGGTCACAGTGACCCTGGAAGTTTATATAACCAAATACCTATCGGTGTAATGTTGCAATACTGCTACATATACAGTTGCTAATGTAAAAATGAATTTCGGTGAAAAAGGTAACGGCTGATTTATAGGTCCCGTCAGGATAATTCTTCTTAAGTGGTGCTGCCGGAATGGTTCTGAATATCCAGACATATCTGGCGGGATAATTCGTACTTTTAAGTTGCTTTGTTAAGTAAGATAATACATCGCTCCCTGTAGTTGATTTTGAGGAAGATACGGCTTATGGTGCATAAGACGAGATTAAACAAACACGGTTGCCATCTAAAAACAGTGAAGATTATCCTTGGGCAAAGAATGAAAAATCTTGTTACGATGAGTAAAATTTAGCAATCAAGCCTGATTTGAATAGCGGCACTAAACTGTGGTTTTCATTAAAAGATTTCAATGGGTAATTTTGACATTTAGTTAGCAATATTTAAACTGATTTCGCGTCGGTTTTTTATGGCTGCATCGGTTTATTTTAATTAAGGAAGTGACAAGAATGCAGCTAAATTTACTAGCATATGCAGCAGTTCTATGTCGTCTGGAATCTGCAGATGTGCCGTTCTTGATGGCAACGCAGTAAGGTAAATAATCGTTAGCATACTTCACGACCACTTATAGCGAGTACATAATTAAAGCATTCGTACAGCAGGAAATTCAGTGTCCGACACACCACCACTCATTTCCAGTACAGTTTTCAGTAGATGGGATTGCGAAAAATTAACAGTGTACAATGATTAGCATAGTAGAATGCAACTTTTTAATCCATGGGTGCTGCAATACTGGTTCATTCTAAGGAATTCGTGTAATTAGCTACTACTGATGGCGTATTTTCAACGGACAGATCAAATTGCAATAGGTGGAAGAAATCCGGACCAATGGTAGTATTAGATTATATTTAAAGTTGTTGTATAAATTGGGTTGCTCATCCGCCCCAGGGAGCAGCCAGATAACCAGCGTCTTGTATTGATGATCTGGGTATGTGAAAAGTTTACTACTAAGTTGGTTTTGTTATAGAAAACTACGCTATTAAAGCCTGCATAACGATAAGCTATGATTTCCACTTCTTTCCACTTCTTTGCACATATTTCAGCTGCCCTACTTTGCTCAAGCGTTGATCGCTGCAAGTCACATATTTTTCAAAGACAGCTGTACGGACAAATGTAGCGTTCAGTATATGCAACAACTTGGAAACTGCAGGTACCTCTTCGTTTCAATCGATCCCATCTGCCAAAACAATGCTGACCGAGATAGAAATAACTGTTTAAGAGCCTGTCATCTTCAAACCAAAACTCGGAAGTCGTCTGGTTCTTTATATTACAGGAGAGGCCCACGATATCTCATATGATTATGAAGCCTCACCATCTTTATCCTCTGTTAATTGTGGCAGGCTTAGCCATGGTAATTGTTTGAAATATAAACATAATTACTCTTTGCTTTGGGCCTTTAACATATTCGGAATTGTTGTTAACGGCCACGTTCGGTACTCGGCGTTGTGAGGTTGTGTGGTGCATAGGAAGCACTAGTAATCCGTAAAATTAGGCAGATATAACAATACAAATATGTAAATATTTCCAAGCCAGCAAAATAAACCACTGACATTCTGATTGATTGAATTTTGAGTAAAATAAAATAGAACAAGTCTACCTGGTAATTATCACATCAGAGATCTCATTTAGCTCCAAGTGTTGTTAACTGCAAATTAGAATGAAACACATGAATTGAATCAAAGCGCGAAGAAACATTCGCAATTGGATGACATATAAATTCGGATGTCATAACCCATTTTGACTTGGCTTTTTGCAATCGATTCCGTAGGTTTTCCCTGGAAGCATCTGTTACTTAACTACCATTACGTGCTGTTTTATACTTGACAATACTTTTGCGCGCATCCTGTTATCGTTTCACTTAAGACCATGACGACTAGGATAAGGAAAACAAATTGTGCTAGCCTTTGCTGTGCTTAAGGCAAGAGTTGTTCGCTCGATTGTACAGGAGACCAAGTAGCTATGAATATCACCGCCAGGATTTATACATGTCTTTCTTGTTCTGTAGGTTTAGCAAGCTGTTTTGTTAAAGGAATTTCTTGGAAGGAGAAACGCTGTAATACGCACGCTAGCCCACTACAACCAAAGCCAAATAGTGCGCGCTTTTACATGACTGACAACTGCGCAGCTACCGCACATAGATAACATACATTTGAGTGCACCAAATTCCTCAGCTCGTTGTTCAGATGGATGGAAAACCGCGAAAATGGGTATCTGTCAAGTTATACAAACGAATAGTTGACTTTTTCACTGACCCTATGTGTGTATCTACTAGGCAATGCCTTCTTGTAGCGACTTTGGCATGTATTATTATAGGAACGTATCTAAGAAAGTTAATTTACCAACAATCGGTAATGAATATCGAGCAACCGGTAGGACCACGGGTACATTTAGACCTCCAAGTCATAAATGAGCTAAGTTGCTATTTTACAAAAGGTTAAGTCAGCATTTTAGGAATGAGCCCAAATATACCCAAGACACATGATATACGGTAATTCTGTTCTCAAAATGCAATCGTCCGTAACCTGATTGCAAACGCAAGCAGCAGTTAAAAAAGATGTAACCAATCATGGAGACAATTAAGAGAGTTTCCATCTGACGATTAAGATATAGCTAGTCCTGTTGATTAATCCACAAGGTATCTAAGTATGGGACGTGGTGTGACGCGGAAATACGTGAGAAAATGAGTGATTATCGATATGATAGTTAAATATATATCACGTGACAGTGAGTGTGGTCCATATTCTACACGACAATAAACACGTAATGGGAGGCAACCTGTATAGCTGGGGTTAATATAAGTTTGCCTAAAAGTGCTTGAGTGGCATCCACTGGAATTTCGCACAGGGAAATTATGAGAAAGTAGGGACTGGAGCAGTCACATGCCTATCCAATCGAATCTTTCGAAACACTTACTGAACCGCGAGCAAATCCATGAACTTCTGACTGAATAACCGAAATGCTGAATCCAAACGCACCCTCATTGGCAGCTACACTTACTCGTTGGGCTCTGAAGATTACTAGGAAGCAACTTATGAACACAACGTTCAAATTTGGCTGTCACACGGTATTCATGTTGGAAATTTGAACATGATGCTTTGTCTTCAATTGTGTATAAACGACCATCTAGATTGTCACAGGTTATGGTTTGACAAACTTGCAAAATGATCCTAACCTGTAGATTCTTTGGGATTAGTTGTTACATATTTGTAGGCTAAAAATATCCCGTACTCATTCATGACATACCCAAGAGCTCAGGCGGCGCCTCACCATTTTGAGAGCCATGTGGATTAAACGTCTTGATCCGATAATTAGCGTCAACTTTCGGATCCAGTAGCATGTGTTGGATGTGCTCACCCAATAAAAAATGTTAGGACAAAAGTTCTGTCCAACAGATTTCCAGTAACATGTTGGCTGACCACTCTGTCTTCGGAGAACTTCCGTAGTAAAACATAAATCTCTCCAATAGGCAGCAAAAGCACATATTGCTCACTGGTGGAGGAGGCATATGAGCATTTGGTGGGTGTGCCGCATCAAGCTTATGTAGGTCGAGCTAAACTGAACTTAGTACTTAGAATGATTTTCACGGTAAAGTAAGGGACTCTTCTCAAATTGGTAGATATCATGTTGTACACAATGATCGCGCTGACAGCAAATTTGGTTTTAACAAACTCAATTTGCAATGGGTCGGGTATAGGCTGTTATAATCGAGCTAGATGGGAGGTAGTGCCATCTAAACAAAGACTTTACTGCACCGGACAATGTAATGAGCAAAGTTTACTTCACATAATACAGGTGAGAAGGCGGACATTATGTGGCAACGAAACAGTGTGCAAGGCATGGGCCTGACCTGATCGTCGGCATCATGCACAAGCTGTGGTTGAGAGAGCAATTCATGGCCGGAAACGCTTGACGATGTAGTACTTTTAAGGTGCCGGCACTACTGCCTTATCATCTCTCATACGTAAACACGCTGTTCTCCTGGTTTGTAGGAATGTAGTCCTCGGATCACATATAAACGTTAGATCTGTTTAGCTGTGCGCATGAATCTACAAATGACTTCATGGTACAGCTCTTTATGCAACTTCGTTCGCTCATTGAGCTTCAAGGTGTTTGGTGGTTCAAAGGTGATCAGCAATAAACAAACGAGTAACTCGGTAGAGGAAGTCATCGTGGAGTGGATAGGTCGTTTTCGTAACTGATTAATGGACCAACAAAAGCACGACCGCATAAACACCTTCTAAGGCAATGTGAATTTCCTTTAACATACCACTGCTGGTTGCCAGGTTAGGTGGTTCGGTCTTGAATCCATTGTGTAAAATGAATATTCGGGAAGTAAAAGAGAGTTCAAGCTTGAGTCTAGAGGTGCTTGCGTAATCTTCGGATGAAGTGTATGGATTAGTAGACGGATTTCAACCTGGAAAATAAGTTCTGCATGAGATTTGTCGCCTGGTGAACCGGCGTCAGGCAGAGACGAATATCTCAACAGGAACGGCTACATGATCTCCACGGCAGGTCCTTCGTCCAATGCTTCAGTAGTGAACGCATTTAATACAAACGAATCCTTGAACATACGGGTTGAACTTGGAACATTCCAGAGGTGATCGGCAGGGATTAATGCCATGACAACAACAGAGATAAATTTTGTACCGCTATCGAAAAACAACGTGTTCGGTGAACCGAACTGGTCAAATGAATGTTTTGGTTTTCATACGATTGCTGCTGTCGCCACTGTGATCATTAGGTACACAACTGGGCATTTGGGGTTACGCATCAACCACAAATAAGAAACAACGCATTTGCGCTTTGTCATCAAATACAACATGAATTCTCTCCCAATGATTGGAGGCTAGCGTCCGGTGCTGGAAGAGGTTACTTGGAGTTTTCATTACAAAGCACAGTTACCAAGCCTGGCGAGATTCCTGGATGTCACTGTCAGTAAAAATGCAGTAAGGTGTCTTCTGGATAATACTTGCAACTGGGGTGAGGTAGGTCTAAATATCAATAACTCTGTCTGCATGGAACTTGCAGCAACGACGCTTCCAACGAATATAACACCATTATCGACCACTACCAAAGAGTGATATCGAGGATACAATTGTTAAAATTATGTGTCAGTAATCTTGTGTAGCCATTATGTGTACAAAAACGGAGGATGTACTGTAGAAGAAGGCCGATTTGCGTACGTATACTCTCAGAAATACTCGGAAGAGCTCAATAGCTATTTCATATCCGTTTCCAGCACAACTGACGGGATCACCTGGTCCTCTTCTATGCTTGTCGGGTTTGGAAATGTCGCGGGAGTGCCTCGGTGTAGCTGAAATCTGCCATGGGAACATGACCCATGGTAAAACTACCTTAGATCAACAGTGTCGCCGGAACTTGAAGACGATTCGTCGTGTGCATATCTATGCACTGGTTTTCATCTCAGGTTGAGTCTCCGGGTTCAACTACATGGGCGACCCTTTGACCAATTGCTTTGCTGGAGCGGGGTCCAATTTTGAATAGGGCTAGTGGTTACCTACGCACCTGATTGGTTGCTAACAATGGACATAAATTTAGCCATTTCACCTGGGCCTAGCTGCGTACCGCAGGCACAGATGAGAACGGCGGTTCCCAGGCACATCACGGATAACCGTCCTCTCATTGTCTGTTTTACATGTGTCTTTATTGTGCATCAGACGCCCTCGATGGGACTGAATGCTTGAAAGTATGACGGGAAGCATAGAACTCTCTCAGTGTTGCATGGTTCTTCGAGGAAATCGTGATCCATTAGGGTATCAAAGAGTAGGTAGTCCCAAATCAGAATGCAACTTTCCTCAAACACTGCTCTGTTGGTATCAGGAAGTTGTCGCAGCCATCCAATGCACCTATGCTTGGTGTAACTCTCAAAACCGAACACGCTAACTGGACGACATTTGTCTTGACGCCGACAAGATAAGCATTCGGTCCCAGGCTGTTCGCCATTGTAGACTGCGCTCGACTACCAACTCGTGAGCGCATAGTAGTGAGGGAGCAAAGTAAGTTTAAGTGACTCTCAGCAGTACACGCCTGTTGCCTTCCTTCCCCCTCGCAATCCATGAGCTGCGAAAGGAACGTCATGCGTCCATTTTTGTTCCACATCGTGTTCATAGACTCCGGAATAATATGCAGCTTCTGCATTTTCCTAAGTCTACCATCCAATATCTTGAGACTGTACTGTTAATTTGCACTCTGCCTTCAGCCGCAAACGTAGGAGTATAAGCGTACCGGTAAGTACCGCAGAAACCTACTCCACCAGGAATTTGATGCGGTAATGACCCAGGGCTCTGCGACGGGTACCCCTCATCGCCTCCGTCGATTCGTTTACCCGTATCCAGTTGCGGTAAGTTTTCACATTCAGTTTCAATGGGGAAGCAACCCGCAAACAATCTTCTCCCTCCTCGTACGTTTTCAGTATTAACTTGTCCGCCTTCATGTGCACAATCACACAGCAAACTTATTTGGCTGTGGCTCGTTATCCCAACTCATTAGTCGTTCAAAACTGAACAATCGTTCTAATGGGTGGGATTCGCTAACTTGCACAGGCCCACCTGTTGCCGCGACCACCGACAATGTACCAGGTTGGCGTTGAAGCGTCCCAATTGCACGCCTATGACTTAGGTGCAAAGTTCTCAGTATACGGCACGGGAGTATGCACAAGTACCGCCTAGGAGCACAAATTCTTCAGCGGAGTTCTCACGAGTGTCATCTCGGCGCGATGGTTCAAGATGACCTCGGTTGTTTGAGGCAGACTGAAAAGGCATCTAAGAAAGCAAACTAGTACCTCGACCTTCTTCGCAGAGCTTTCGGGAAGTTTGACCCTGCAGTCTTTCCAGAAATGTTTAGTGCGTCAAGGGGCCGCACGCGGAATACGCTATTCAAGTGTGGCAACCCTGGCTCAAGCACCACCTCACCGCGCTCGATACTGCACAACATAGGCCAGCGAAGAGCGTCAGAGGTTTAACAAGCCTCCCCTACCCACTCAGGCTGAAGACCCTCAAAATATACAGTGGACGTTATCGGCGGCTAAGGGACTGCAATCAACCAACGGTGGCTCAGTCTTGGAGATTAGAATGCTGCCTACACCCATTGACTTGCGAGTGCTGCATCGGCGTCTGCGGAGGAGTGCAACCAATAATGAGAGGATAATCCGGGTGCAGTTAATTCAACAACCCGTTAGGGTCACTGATCCTAGTTTTGGACACACAACACACCTCAATACCAAGTGTATCCAAGATGCGTGTGCTTGCAACCATTGAGTTACTTGTCTTAGAGAGGGAACTTTGAACGTTGCCATGGAAACGGGACAGCGTGACCTTAGACGGGACTGTTGCAGATAGGCATCAGATGGGTGTTGTGGGATGGTGGCTGCAGCTGGTTCTACTACAGTGGCAATTCGGTTCCTTTCAAATTAGCTGGGAATTATAGAAGGAAGTTTAATAATGGAAGTCGGGATGGGAGTACGACAAACAGGTGGAAAAATGGGAGGCGTTAGCAGTAGCATGTTTCCACTTATTCACCCTGCTTTATGCCGCAGATAAGGCGACCCATGATAAGCTGCGTGACGGCTGATGCAGGATGAAATTTATCTTTGAAGAAAACGTCAGGGTTATATGTGAGCTGGGATACTGCCACGGCACCCAGATCTAGACAGGAGGATGATTAGGGTCCTCATCCAAGCGTTTAGCTCAGAAGTCTGTCCGCAAAGCAGCTGGAAGGTGGCAATGATTTAGTTTCACAGAATTGGACGCAATCCTACTTAGAACCAGGAACCTGGAGAATCAGGAGACTGAAATTGTCTGACCTCTCACTATTGACCAAACCTGGTAGGAGTATCTCTCAAGGTGCACACAGGCACCACCCAGTATAGGAGGTAAGCAAAACATCACATCACGTTCAGGACCAGTCTCGTAGCGACGGAAGAACTTGAACAGTTGGACGCGCATTTCAAGCACGAATCACACGGACGCCTTAGCTTCCCACTTCCTATCTGCATTTTCCAGTAAACCGGCGGCCGCCCTAGTACCGGCACACAATGCGTCAGTCTGGTTCGACAGCCTGCGATGGGATGCAGTCGAGTTGTATCAGCTACTCGTCAATCTCGATGGTAATTCCCTCGGACCAGAAAAAGTTCACCTACTAATAAGCCCCTACCGAATATAATTTCAGCAACCGTGACAAGTCTTGTCAATAATGCGTTTTATGCAATCATGAAGACTGAATATTTCGCTCCAACACACACAAATAAAGGCACAAATAAAAGCCACTAACCGTATGACAAGTGTATACGGTGCGCCACAAATAGTTGGCATAGGTGATATCATGGATTCAGTCTGGCAACATCTTATCTGGTGACAACGTGGTCCCTCAGAAAACATGACAAATAAGGAACAAGTTGATCATTTTGAATTGCCCGTTTAAGAGTCCGGGAAATATCACAGGTGAGCAATACTTCGAGTGCGATATGACGCATACGGTGACAAACCATATAATCAAGTAACGAGGCACGGATGAAGACCTAAGTAGGGAGACGTAGAACGAAATTCTCCTGATTTTAATAAATGGTTCATCCACTATGATGTGACAACGTGCGATTCAGACTTAGTGTAACGCCGATATATTTCAATAGTGTACAGGAATTTAGACCGACACTGTCCATATTAAAATCGAGGTGTATGTCAGGATCTGCTGATAAATATCTTTCTTGGATAGCTAGAAAATCACAACTTTACACACGTATGCGTTCGGTTAAAGACAGCAACATTTGGAACAGGCATTGAGGTTGTCTAAGAAGCGTTGCAATTTGGCCAAAGAAGCTGTGGTGTGATTGTGTACACCAAGCATCAAGTCGTCAGCTTACTTCAGTAGCATGCCTTCCTTTGGAGCGGGAATAGAGTTAATTTAGGTGGAATATAGGGATGGGGACAACATTGCTCCCTGAAAAACACCGGAATGCGTGGTGTGTGTGAGGAAGAGCTTTTCCCTCCCAATCTAGTTAAACCTTATACGATTGGTAAAATAGTCGGTAAAAAGAAGATACTATTGAGCGTTGAACCCCGGTAACTAGAAGATCGTGTAACAGAAGCTCAAAATTTACACAACCGAAAGCATTGCTGTAATCTAGGAAGCAGATCCGCGTTAGGTTTTTTCTAGATTGATGAAAACACGGTTGCATTAGAAGACCAATGCATCCAAAGTAGACCTTGAACTGCGACATGCGAAACGAAAAGGATGATTCGCGTGGGTTTGGACAAGTAATCTTTCAAGTATGATTCATTCCAATGTCTTCAAAGCCACAGACTTACACGCAATGGGTCGACACTTAGAGGAACCTCCATTGCCACAAGTGTAATTTGGACGATTCGCCAGTAGTCGGCTATATTCTGCTGATCTCGATACGTGGTGTAGAGTTCAGAAAAAGGCTGTGCTAAGACCGGAACCTTCCTTGCGGAATGCAGGAAATAGTCAATCTGGACCAGACGCTTTGCACGACTGTAATTCATCCTGAACACTTAAACTAGCTATGGATATTGAGGTTTCATGAGGAGACTTGCAACGGTATACATGTCAAGTGCAATGCTAAAGCATTTATATGATCATAGAATTTGCGGTTTAATTTCTCCACATCGAGAGCATTGTGTGTGACAGTTTTGACTGCCCAACTCAGGTACTTAATCATTTTCCATATACATCAGCAATTATTCTTTCCATGTTTAGTTTGGATATAAATATGATTGAGGCGGCGTATTTCATTTTTCACGTCAGCCAATAAAGACTTTACTGAAGCGGCGTCTTTGCGCTTGTAAGCTTTTTCTTTGTGTCTGTGCAGACTTTTAAGGCATTGAGATGAAAACTTATCTGAGCGAATGAAAATGGTTTCCAGAGGAGAAAAATATCAAAGCAATGGTTCAAGTAGCTTGTTAAATGATCACAATATGTTGATACATCAGTTGTAAAACATGTTGAAGTTTGTAGAGGCAACAATTTTTTGTAGTGACTCAATGTTTTGGGAAGACACGGTCTTTGCGCTAACTTGCGATCTTTGCGGCGAATAACATTTTTATACTTCGTTTTGTCGTCGATTATTGGAGGCAAATTTATGGTGGCATTATCTGAACTTCCAAGCGTTGCCTTTGTAAAGGAAGTGTTTTAAATCGTTGACATACCCGAAGTCCAGGGTTACTTGTGACCTTGTTCTTCAGTCCAAGTTTGGTAATTAAACTATAGTCCAATTTATTAAAGTCAACGGCAAACACATATCAAGAAAAAGCTACATGTTCCATGACGCTAGGTGCAAAGTCGTCTTGAAAGATTTCAGCATCAGCTGTTTGTCTTCGATATTTTCCAAAGTTCTCGAGATGGTTGTGGTAATCAAAGTAAAATATACTGAAATTATTCCCTATCATCGACACAAGGATGGTTGATTAATCGTTGATTTATGTTTGCTCAACGCCGAAAGTGTGTTTATCCCTCTAGCTTTACAACTCATTCTCGTCCAACTCCGCAAGGGTAATCAAGGTATCACACAAACCACAGCAATGGCCAGAGGTAAACAAGCCTAACATCGACGAGGAAATCGCGCATTAGTGTAAACTGTTTGAACACCAAGCCATAGCGTATAAGACACCTAAACGTATATCACAAATATCGTGGCCTGTAACAATCTAGCTCTTTACATTTTTACAGGCCACTTCACGCTTAGTGCTAGTATGTTAACGCGTTAGGAAAATCAAAATAGCGTGTTGTGCATTTAAGTTCACACGTTCATAAATTTATTCTCTCCCTGAAGAGTTACATGCACGCACTATCAGTGGGAATCTGATTGGTCATGGGACGTTATCCAATGGGACTCCCTGAATGGAAGCACAGGGCTATAGGTATGAGTCTAAGGGGGACTAGTATGCTTCCGAGTAGGTTACTATATTGCTGTTAACGGAAGGCAGACAGGGATGAGTATCAGTGCCAGAGGTTACCAACGGTATGCCTGACTGTAGCTGGTTAAGCTGCGACGAGTTTCCTGCGCGTTCTCCGTCAGCACCAGTTTAACAGATCTGCTGCCGGAAATAGTTGACGCTCGTTCGTATTCTGACCGGAGCTGTAGCCGGTGTCCCTGTGCCAAATTTCCAACGCTTGTCCTAGCACTCCATAACGTATCGAACGCACTATTGTTGCTCGGTCTAAGGCGTACAGTACCAATGGCACATTTAGGCCCTCAGTTAGTATTGTCTCTGGTCGAAACAACATGCCGCATAAAGATAATAATAATAACATGAATAACGGGCATCTTTCCGCTCAAGTGCAAACCTGTGACAATATTTGGCACAGAAAATACACGCACAGGTGATGGCACGTTATTGCATGAGCAATATCAAGCTTTTCTTACATTTGTCTGCATTTCTGAGAAGGAATTTCCTACAAGTTTGTCTTATGCGACGGTAGGAGGCAAATTTGCGGTTTGTGTTGTAAAATAATAATATTATCTGCATTAGACGTTATCTGATCTTTCATTGAATGGATGTACAACAGATCTTCCCAACGAAAAACGACGTAATGGCGAACAGGTAGAGATAGCTTCCCAACTTACTGTGAAAGGATTGCACTGTCTCACAAAACCTGGTGCTGAACGGCAACCGATTCCACAGCGGAGCATGTATGGTGAGAAGAAAGTTAGGACGCAAGTTTGTCTTACCTCATGGTATAATCAGAGTAAGGTTTTTCGTACCTAGGTCTCGCGTGTAATATTGCAACAACGATGAATCGATTGCAATGGGTATTGCCAGGAATCAGATTGTACAGCAGTCTCCAGTTATCTTTTAGTCTCCCCAGCCAAAACGGATAAGGATAGAGATGTTAGCATCGCTCCCGAGTGTTGAGGATCGACATTTTTCCCAATACGTGCTTAGTGAACGACGGCTGAAGGCTTTTATCGATGTTCTCTCTGGTTTTCTCATATTGCCTCAGATTATGTTGTGATACTCCGGGATGAGACGAGTGGGGAATTTAAATAGTTTAACTTTAGCAAAAATGATATACATATTATGAGAGATGTTAGCAAAAGATTGTCTGGCTTATGCTATATTACACACAAACTCTCCTAAGTACATAAAGGGACACGGATATTTCATTCCAGGATCAAGGGTAGACTGTTTTACACTGATGCGTTCGCCGTTACGTGTGATAGCGACTTCGGTTGTCAAACGACCACAACATATGATACTTGACTGCTGTGTTTAAAACGTTATCATCCACTTGTCGCACCAAGAATGTATTCCTGAATTAATGATAGTACCTAAGGAAGCTAAACACTTGGTAATTATAGACAAAGCTTATATCATCAACAAATAAATAGGGCAGACCACGTATGTCACGCGAACTGCCATCATTGACACAAAGAAAGGAAATTAATTTACTGAGCACACATCCTTCTATAATCTCGCTACTAATTAGACGCCGGGAAGAGCAATAGACGCCTAAGGTAACAAAATTTTAGAGGGGCTGTTCACGTATGATGATAGCCAACCATTAATGCGTTGTGGACTTCAAAGTCTTCTATCTGATTCGGTTACTCTTTGCGAGGCATCCGATCTAATGCTGTCTGCATGTGCAAGCATATAATTACTATGGCATACTTTGAGTCAATGGAGTCCGATATGTAGTTCAGGTAATTTAGCTAGTATGCTGTGTACGATGGTTAATCATTGGAATCATTTTAATACCTGTCTATCAACTCCAGTGGGTTGATGTACGTCCTCACCATCATTTTTACCAATTCCACGAAAAATCTGGCGATTATAGGGGTGTTTGTGCTTGATCTGTTATTGCCAATCTCCTGTTTTGCGCAACCCTTGTGACGAAAGCTGCTGCGTTAATTTTTCCATTGATCTGCAAATTCCTTGGATTCCAATGAAACAGCAAACAAATACCAAAGGAGCAGTGGCATATCAGGCCCCCATATTTTCATGGCGGATGGGCGATACCGCAAGCTTTCAGATTTGTGCACGGTTGAATAGAAAACGTTGTTTAGTGGATTTGAGGAGAGCAACAGCAGTTTAGATGAAGCTTTACTCTAATTATAGCGTTAGTGTCAAGAGTCATGTAGATGAAAAAGAAAGAACTAAATGAGCCTGGATGTCTTCCACCATTTCCGTGATAAATTGAAAACATTTGTTAGTTCTTCGACGGAGAATACAGGCCGTATTTTTTCTTTACGTCATTCGTAGTTTTGCTTGATCTTCATGTCTTCTTCTCATCAACTGTAAGAGCTTGTTTTCGGAGATGAGTCGGCGCCTCTGTTGTATCATTGTACAATATCCTATCAACTTTCAACCCTCGATCAGCTTGCTGGATTTCCGACTCATCGAACGTTCGGCTGCTTCTATTTAAACTTCACTGATTCGTTTTCCTTGTGCGGCAACTAGTGTTATGTCTTGCTGAGACAAATGATAGAAGTGCTCTAGGGCTGCGGATGCATTGTTGCAGAGAAAGAAGGCATCTCAATCGCAGGACCGGATTATCTGACGGAAGAGTTTCCAGTTAACACTGCAGCTAGTGTAGCAAGAAGGAGGTACTTGTTTGGTGGTCATTTTAAGGGTGAAGCTTAAGAGTATAATGTTGCCGTCGCTATCATCAATGTTCTCTGATACGTCTCTCTGTACGTTGGCCATGCCCAAAGTAAACATAAAGTCTAATGATTTTTGTCCACCTAGTTGATATAGCAACCTACTTTGTCCTACCAACTCTGACTGAATAAATGATGGCTCTGTATATAGACAGGAGGTCTGAGGGAACAGTGCATTTTCTGTGTTTTGAAACCCCCTACAATTATGCTTTATTTGTGTGCCTAATCCGATGCAAAATCGAAAGCTGTGCTACGGACAACATTCGTGGTTGACGAATTTGGCGGGTTGCGGATAGATGCAAGTAAACCGAGCCTCCTGAGACGGAGAACCATAGCCAATCATGGACGATTGACAGCGATGGGTGTTCAAATCTTTCAGCTAAACATATGTGATGGAGTTGCTTGAGGCATTCCCCCACTTTCTTTTGCAGAGATCTTTACGAAAAAGGAGTTAAAGGGGTAATTGGATTACAGTCTAATATATCAGCGTGGTACCACGTTTCCGTAACCAGCATTGCTCGCAGCTTGTTTAATCGTGCACGCGTGCTTAGGAAATACCGTTTGTTGATAATCCCTCTGGCGTCAATCGAAAGTGATGAGAATATACTATAAATGGTGGAATCAGCGTTCGCGTCACTGTTGTGTGGGTCATTGTAATCGCAGATTATATGAGCGGTAAGTATGTGTGGGAGCATTGGGAAAGAGTCCATTGCTAATAATCTTGCATGTTGATGGTGGGCCGTCCGTCATCGCCTGTGTACTTTGTGGAGTGTGAGGGTTGTTGTAACAAGAATACATGGCTATTGCATTGGCGTTGAGCACATATGGTTACGTGAAGAAATTGCAGAAAGAACGGATGCATCTATTTGGCATCCGCCGAGTATGTAGGCAGTTTAAATGGTCTCGGTTCCATTCATATATATATATATATATACATTATAAAATTGCTGCTGTATTATCTCCTGGCACAATCCCATAATGTCAGCAATACGAGCGCATTCCAGCACATTGTCTCATAATGGCAAAGTAGCAGTTTATATGAAGTGTGAAACCGAAGACATGGAAATTTTGCTCCCATAAGCCTGCTGAGCAAATACGCCACGTGCTTGCTCATTTTCTTTGCAATGCGGATAAGCTGAAGCGAAAGAATAAAAGTGACTTTTTAAGTAGGGCTTTCGGGAATTTTGAGCCATTAGTCTTTCCGAAAATGCTGCACGCCTACATGAGTCCTCGCGACCCAGGCCTGGCCTTCCTAGCGCAAGCGCTACGTCGAAGCACTTGAAGCTGTACAACATAGATTGACCAAACTCGTTAGAGGATCACTTCATCTCTCCTACCAACGCAGACTGCAGTCCCTGATATCGTACAGTGGTGAATATCGACGTCAGTGAAGATACCTAATTATGGTTTACTTACTACTGACGAACGCAAGTCACCCATATCGCAATCTTTGCAGCTGAGCCAAAATGCCAACCTGAGGCCATCAGTTCAAACTGGCTACGCATTGCAGTCGGCTTGATTGTTGACGAAGCGTTTTCTTCCTCTGTGTGTCCCGTGCCTTGAATGCCCTTCTGACTTACCTTGTACGTGCCCCTACACTAACTCTAGTTAAAAAATGTCTTGAGGAAGTGTTTCCTAACTAGCATTGCTTGACATTGTCCGTTCCCCTTGTAGAACGAAATGACACAAATCAAACCATGTGCTTAACGGCCCTCTCCACAATCTGTCGGGGAGGATACACGCGGAAATATCTGTGTGAGTAGCGTGGACGTATCTAAACTGGATTAGAATACCACATCCGTCAAACGAAGTAACGCAGGAGTGAGCCTTGTCGTTTCCATTTTTCCTTATCATGTATTTACTGAACTATTACGGCACTGTATACTATTTTGTGTGTGCATATCTTACTATAATTTTAAGGACCTTTGTGCCGTATCGCGTTAACTAAGTAGACGCTTAAAATGATGATGTACCTATTCGATGACCAGCTAAATTTTAATTTTTACAACAACCTTCCTACGAGACTTGCCAAACACATGCTTTTTACTCGTAGTAAATCCTGGTTCATTGTTCATTATGATCACATGGTTAGCACCACAGTTGTCGCGTGCTCCTTCAATACAGTTCCATCGCGACCAGTGCAGTGTATCGCTCGTGTGCTCACTCGAGTTTTGGTCCAGTAGTGTGCACACGTTCCAACTCGTGATGTTGATTGCTTTTCGCGCAGGCATAAGATTGCATTTCTGGGCAGTCACATGCGCGGTGACAGTTGTACTTCGGAAGTTTGCGTTTCAGGCTTCACCCGGATTCTTTGTCTCAATAGTTTGACCCTCAAGGCAGTGCGTAACTTGGAAGTTTGCTTGGGGGACTCAGCCCGGAGCCTTTGTCTCAATAGCCTGACCCCCAAGTCAGCGGGCAGCAGATACAGCTCGGGAATGTGATTGCATAGAAAGATTGGGATCTGTTTGACGGCCCTCACCAGCAGCCTTTGAGATACTGGAACGATTCATATGTGTTGTGCGACCGTAGTAGGATACCTACCTGTGACCAGGTCCAGCCGCAGGAGGGTTTTGGTGGGTTTGCACCAATTTGGCCGGCGGCTGCCTGGGTTGTTGCGGTCAGTAACAAAACATTGAACACCCGTACGTGCCCTCCCACCGTCAGTGACAACGCTTGAGGTTCACGTTCTACCCCAATCTAGATGTGAGCTTATAGCCAGCAGACTTGTTGTCTCACATGGCTAGCTTGTACGCGAAGCGGGCCATCAAACACTTGCTAACCTCCGAAGAGGATGGACTAGGATATTTTCAGGGCGCCCACACTTGACAGGAGAACGACTCGAGTCCTCAGTCAAAGCCTTCGATTAAATGTACACCCGAAAGGCTCTGGGTCTAGCATATGGTAAGTCCACTGACTTATGCGGATTTGTGTCCTGGATCTTAACATGGAGAAAAGCGTAACCCAACTTCCACCCAGCGGTCGTCACTGGGAGGCGTCCAGGACATGAGGCCATGGCACAGCAATAGCAGCAGTAAGTAGACCATCTGTGAAAGAGCCGAGGCTACACACATGCCGCAGCGCACATAGTCTCTTCGGGCTAATCCAATTCCTATACATATGTTTAGCTTGATCAAAAAAAATGTGGGTAAACATATTACCGCTATCCGAATCATGGCAGACTAAGTAAAACATAATAGACAATAGAAAGAGAAGATGACTGACGCCATAAGTGTTTCACTAATAGTTCACTCATAGTTTTTGAACTTTTTTAATGGTCTTTTTTGTGGTGGAAAGGAAAGGGGATTAACCGCAACTAAGGAAAGATACACGTCCCTCCATTGTTGTTGGTCATGAACCACAAATGCCAATATCTCCAATAGCAGATACACGCTGTATCTTGTGCTCCCAATACGAGGGAGTCGAGTAACACCTGCCGAGTCCAGTGCTTGCGTCAGTTTTTTTCAGGTGGCTCCTCCATGAGTTGAGGTTGTCCACGGCGCCATTTTCCCCAGTCCTGTCAGAGCCGCGAACATCGCCCGACAAGAAGCATGATGTAGCGGTGTAGCGCATGTACCTGTCGAAGCCACTGCAGCTGAATCAGCGGGGACGTGCTCCTCAAGCGAGTGGTTGCTTCCTACCCTAAACACGTTGTTTAGCTTTCATTTTGGTTAT
>OX104069.1:83763791-83803518 GCA_944474145.2 Dicrocoelium dendriticum | reverse complement strand
CTCTTCAACACTGCACTCCAGACTTTCTGGTTATTTAGCTGTGTTGCCCGTCGAACTCGAGACAGATACCTGGCAATTTCTAACTACAGAAAAGTGGTGTTCCACCATTGCGCAAGCAAGATCCGTGCTCGATGTTAGAAGCTGAGTCCTGCAACAATGACACATCGCCTGCCGGCTTCATGCGCCGCTTTAAGTGTAAAATGAGCTTGAGAGCTACTTTCTTTGCGGCAACAAGCTGATCACTGAAGTTTTGACGCACAAGTGTTTATGCGCTTTTGCAGAAATTTCGTCCTCAATTCTACAGTCTGAAAACACAAACTAATTCCACAGCTAACATTGACTTCCAGCCCGTTAATCGCAATCGTTCTCGAAAATATGTGGATGGATTATCTCAAATTTCTGGTAACTGTGGAGTACAAAGTGGACACACGAGTTCCTTACTGTCTCTTTTATAATAGATCAACAGCCTCACACAGATTGGTTCTTTGATAACGACTATTTAATCTGGCTGGCGCCGCCAGTGAAGCCGTTAAAGTTTGCGTTCTGATAGCTGAAGTCTCGAGCTACAGGAGGGAGCTCCCGGAATCTCAGCTCTATGGTGAGTTCGATCACTAAGTGTTCACGTACTGTCAGGGGCTCCGAGACCTGAAAATCAAGCACACGTTGCTTAAGGCTTGTCAATATCAAGTCTAATCACTATAGTCGAGCGCTCGTTCATGCGCATCGGCTGGTTGTTAGCAGCATTGCCTCGGCTACAAATATCATCTACGAGAAGTACTATCATATTCCAAGGACTTCAAGCCACCTTAGTCGAGGTTTGCTGAAATTGCCATGAACAGGAATTGCAGAAGACTTTTGTGGCAGCAAACATGCGAAAAACAGTCCAAACAGCGCTCAGTAGACAGAGATACATCATAGCATCAGCAGCTGTGCTTTGTTTACGGCCGGGCAACACCAAATTTCCATCCTCTGCGGATACAGTTCCATTGATTGCAGTGAGAAACTTTAGCTTCAATGTGGATCACGGTCCCCAATGGAAGTACGTGTCACAATCCTATCACATAACGTGTAGTCCATACTTGAACATCCAACTGAACATTCACCTTTGCGCCAAGCGTTCCATGCCGTGACCCTGTAGCCAAATGTGTAGGTATTTCAGCAAATATTATATTAGTCGCGGTATGGAGGTCTGCAATATACACATGATGAGGTAAATCTATATGGAACCGCATCCTGGTTCTTCAGTGTATTGAAGCTAGAAGCAATAAGTCCATCTACTATGGATGTGGCCAAATTTATGGCATTGAACAAGGATCGGCGCTTCGTTAACCGGGGTACACATTGTGCTGGTGCGTCACAATCCAATCATAAAAGGAGAAATCAGAGAGTCACCCACCCATTAGTCATTTATCGTTGTGCCAAACATTGCTTGCCGTGACCCGGTACCCAACGCGGTACAGTTTTCGGCTACTGTTCCAATGATCTAGGGTTCAAGGTCTGATACGTCCACCAGAGGAGAGAAAAGTACAATAAAACGTGTAGTGGTAGCTCAGTGTATTCAGGCAGGCAACACCCAATTCCTCGCTATTTCGGACACGGTCCGAGTGATCGCGGTGACCAAGGTTCACTCCAATGTGAATCGCGGTCCACATGGAGATTGCGCGTCGTAATCCAATCACGCAACCTGTATTCAATAGGTTACGCTATAATTTGTCGTTCACCGTTTTGCGAAGCGTTGCCTCAAAAGACTCGGTCGCAACAGGGAAAGAGGTTTAGAGTATAAATCAATTATTGCATGTTCGAGGTCTTCTATTTCGACCTGTAGAGATGAAATTACGACGAGACGCATCGATGTTGTGCCGTGTTTTTGAGTGGACAGCACACAATTCTTATATTTTTTGTATACTGCCCCATCGATCGCAGTGACGAAAGTTCACCTAATATGAATCGCAATGCACACTGAAAATGCGCTTCGCGCTTTCGCTTTTAGCATTCCTTCTTCAACTGGACCGATATCTCTTCGGGCCTGGCTCTATTCGAGACTCGTCTGATCAGTCTCCTGCTTTCTGACTACTTCCAGACATCCGAGACGCAAACGATCTAGACTCTGTAGTCTTAGAACATTGTGTCCCTCAGCCTGAGAGCCTTGCTCGGCTTGTTAACTACCTTTTCACATAGCCGCTTTCCTCCTGAACTGTTCCTTTTCTAATGATACATTGCTTTGTTTCCGACCTTTATTTTGCATCCTGGCATTACCTTGCTGACTCATCTAGTCTCGTCTGAACGGTCTACCGCTTTCGAATCACTTTTCGACTTCCGAAATCTAAATGATCTAACTTCTGCGTAGCAGCCTTCTGTAACCCACATCTCAAGAGCATAGCTGGTCATAATTAATCCTTATTATTATATGCCGTTCATTCTTTCCAACTTCTATTTCTGTCGACGCTTCCTTTTAGTATTCCAACATTAATAATGCGGCTTAATCTCTAGGAGACGATATTCTAGTTTCTTCTCCATGCTCTCCGGCTTTCTGTTTACTAATATCTTAATATCATCTTGATATCATCGACGGATCCTAAGGTTTGTTGAGTAACCGGTTCCCATGTCTCCAGTTTTAAGAAACGTGATGCAGACGACTTTATCATATAAGCGGGTATCGTCAGTCGTGAGTGCGAAAGAATTCAGCTTGGATCTCATTCAGAAGACCAACTCAAATGCTTGGTTTTATCTCTGGCCATTAGTCCGCTTAAGATGACGAGATCCAGCCAGGATGCAGCTGAACTGCGCACTCACACTCGACAAGCTGGCCGAGGAGTGTCAGATGCTGATCAACCTGAAACACGACTCAATGATGATCCAGAGCGCCTCCGCACACATGTTGGTCCAATCAGTCGCAGCGCCGAAACCGCAATATTCCGAGCGGCTTTCCCAACGCAACCACACGAAATCGCCACCCTCTCCTTGCCGATACAGTGATGCCTGGTACTTCCAAGGAGACTGCACCTTTCGCCAGCACCAATGCAAGCGATGTGGGCGGGTGGGACACAGTGATGGCTACTGCAGACCTCCGCCGACAAAGGGAAGCAAACTAGTCTAACCCCCAATCCTGGTTCAAAGTCATGTTTCCGTTCCAGGCGCAAGTGCAAAGCAAATCCGGTTGGCAACTCTATGAGTTTGCTGACTACATTCCAAGTTAATTCTGCGGACCGCAGGAACTTTCTCAACATCCTTATCAATCGTCAACCGGTCAGATTACAGTTCGAAACTGCCTAGGACATCACGAGAATCTTTAAGGACGTTTGGTTATCACCTGGCAAGCCATCGTTCCAGGCAACCTCCCAGTCCGCCACCAGCTCCTGTGGTGGTCAATTGCAGCTAACCAGGCAGCTGAATTGCTCTGTCTACTTTCGAGTTATCACGTACCACGGAAGCTGCTAAATCAACAAACTAAAGCTCAACCTTCTTGGTCGCGATTGACCTGATAACCTGGGCTTGACCGAGCTGTTTTTCGGGCCACCTGCAGCACGAAACAATTATCATCGGTATCAGCGGAAAAGCTCGACGAAATCAGCAGACGGTTTGCATCACTGTTCCAGGATAGCCTTGAACTTTATACACGAATGCGGGCGGTGATAAAACTGGCAACCGGCGTTCACCTAGTATTCCATCCCAAAATAACTCTTCCATACGCAGCTCTATCTTTTTTTCGATGCAGAACTCAAACTATCGGAGAAAATGGGTGTCCTGGTATCTCTATCCTATTTTACTTACGCAGCCTCAGTCCTTGTGATCACGAAAACTAATGGATCCCTTCGCAATTTTGCCAATTTCTCCACTGGTATTTATGCCTTGCTTTAACCCAGCTGCTACCCATTAAATGTCCCTGCAGCCCTCTTCACATTGCTCATCGACAGCGCGTTCTTACCTAAGATCCACTTGGCAGCCGCCCACTTACATCATGAGGTCGCTCCAGAGTCGCAGCCCCTGCTGACGAGCAATACACATCGCGGTCTTCTTCAGTACACTAGGCTATTTTAGGGTGTCAAGTCCGACCCGGCTTTATCCAGCATACGATGGACACGATGATCTCCGGCATTCCTGGCAAAATGGTGTATTTGGATAAACTCCGCATTTTGGTCCGCTCTCCAGAAAGGTTTCGAGAGCGCCTGGTCACTGTCCGTCAACGGGTCTAAAAGTGCGCATTCCGCTTGAGATAAGAAAAATGCCAGTTCTTCCTTCGGTCAACCAAGTACCTGTGTTTCATTTTCGATGCCAATGACCGGCACCCTGATCTTGAAAATTTCAGAGCCCTGCAACGGATGCCAGCCACGGAGAATGTTTCGCAGTTTCAAAACTTGCTTGGCCTGACCAACTACTACACTGCATTTCTGCCATTGTTACATGACACAGAGGCCCTGCTCAATAGGTTGTTGCTGAAAGACATCCCTTGGTATTGGTTCGCCGCATGCGAGAAACCTTTCGTCCGCCTGAAATCCATGCAGTGCTCGGACTTGCTACTGACTAATTACAACCTAGCCTTGCCAGCTATATTCGCTGTTGATGAATGCAGCTACGGAATCGGAGCTGTCTTCTTCCGCTCGGCGACACCGTTATCTACATCTATTACCTCACTTTACTTAACTTATCAGGCAACAATTTACCTGCAGCGGTCAACCGGTGGTTCCTCGGTAACACCGTTGCTAGCTGACAATTCCCCATAATTGAGGTTCGCATTGTAAGTGCCGTTTTACTCTTGTCAGCCCGGCAACACACTGTTATAATTATCATGGTGTGGAATTCACGTTCGACTTTCTTCAGAGTCAGTAGAAGAGCTCTTGTCGAAGGACTGTATTCTCTCTCCCTCTCAGGCTAGCGGTACTGCTCTGGGATCACGCTCGTCTCGGGTGTGTGTTGCTCACGGCTAGGATCTGCAGGGAAATAACCGGTCTAGATTTCGTTCGGCTAATCGTCTCGTGGGGAACTACACCGACAAGCGTTGTTGGCTCGGCTAAGCAACATACTTTACACTAAGGACATGGGCTGGATCCGGCCCGCAGGCCGCAGTTTGGTGACCTCTGATATATATATTTATATATATTTACATATATATATATATATATATTTTGCAACACGCCATTGCGGTTATTTGTTGCTTCATTACAGCGGAGGCATACCAGCCGTTGGCATATACCGCACGGGGGGCTTACGTAAATTGTAACCGTGTTTCAGCAGTGCCTAATATGTCTGGCCTATAAGTTAGAAACTCGGTACAGATTCTCAGGTTTTTCAATAGACTGCAAATGTTGGCGAACCCTGCAAGCTGGCCGCGGTAGGAACTACCGTGCGCGCACGAAACATCCGTAGCCAGTTGATCCTCTTTTGCGGAGGAATCCAGGTGCCTGTTCGAACATACAGCGGATTGGTTTGGTCGCTATAAATCAGGTTCGTCCCGCCTCAAGGAAAAGTCGGAAGAAGACGTATACTTGGGCGAGATGGACGTTCATTATCGGAAAGTACATTCCCGCTAGCTAAAGGCACCGCAAATATGTGCTAGCTAGGGTAGAGTTATATTCGCCAGCCGAGACGCAGCAAACGCTCTTCGAGACAAAAAGCCAGAAGCGCGCGAATGCGATTCGTCTGGATTACTCAAACACACATAGTCATAGTGCAAACAGGCAATCTTCCTAAGTTGTCTATGTACAGAATTAAATTATATTATTGTACACAGACAAATAAGAAAATTTCCAGGTCATTACAAACATTAACTGTGCGAGCATTTATTTCTCTGTCGTTCGTGAGTCACTTTAATTTAATTAGCACGGTGCATCTCTATTTATCTGCTCGAATCATGGAATAGTACGGTCTACGGAGTCGTAATACTATAAAGGTTGGGCTGAATACTTCATCAATGTAGCCATCAAAGATGGACCTTTACTCTGGGGTGACGTGTTTCAATTTCACCCCACCGTTACCCATGTTGAGAAATCAATCAACCAGTCTTTGTAGAATATCGATGTTGTATTTGTAGCGCACCTGAGGACTGCAGTCAGAGGCTTCAGCTGCCTAAATTGTCTTGGGGCTGCGGTGCTCAAATAGATGCGCATTGTCTCCGGTACTTGGAATTGCATTTGCCATTAGTCGTCACCAGTTAGCTACTCGCATAATGGAGCTTTACTTTCTAACAATACAAACACACATGGTGAATCCGAGCTTCTTGTAATGCTGGAAGTTTGCTTTGCGGCGAAAATCGTTTGCATACTAGGTGGCTGTTCCTCTGCCTGTGGTGCATAGCAAACGGAGCCACGCTGTGCAGAACACTTAGACTGACCTGCTGATCAGGCTATTCGGCTACCTGTGGTTCAAATTTAATCTGGCATTATCTACATATGGTTTACAAATATCTTGCTGAAACACCGATTAATGCGAAATTGGTCCATGGGTAGAGCAGTGCACAAAATATGAAACGTTGCACAGTATGCATGTAATATCATTCGCACGATAGCCATTGAGTTAAGAGCAAATATCACAGTGTGCTTCGCCGTTAAAAGAAGATAATCAATATCACCATCATCGTCATCATACTACATGTTAGCTGGAGGTGGGGAACACCTCAGCTACTGTGACGCAATACATAGAAAAAGGGGAGAAAAAGCAATTGGTGCAAGCTGGCTGAGCTACCGGTAACGGATGAGCATCGTTCCGGTAAGCTAACAGCCGGCGGCTGTGCACCAAAAATATTACTATGCAAAATTATATAGGGCTAAATAATGAAATCGTGGTTGGAGGGGGAGGCTAAGAGGGATGGGGTGGGACAAAGTAACTCACAGCACGAACGCCACTGAGGTCGACTTCTAGCCAAATCAACAAGTGTCTCCAACCAAACGTGTTTATCTTCTTTCGCACCCCAACCAGGGAGCCGAGGCGCTCCAACCGAGGCCAGCTCAGAAGAGAGGGTCTTCATTCCTCTCGACCAAGCATTCGCTTGGCCAACCCTCCTCTTCTTCCATCCATACCCCAGGGCTAGCATACAAAGCACGTCGCGGGATTCGGTGGGCTGGTATGCGTAACACGTGACCGAGCCATCGGAGCCTGATGCGTGAAATAACGGTGCTGAGCGGTTCATTTCCTTTTCCTGTGCCATAAACAAGGCGTCGAACACGCTCGTTGCTCACGCGGTGTTCTCACCAGAATTGAGATAAATTACGAAGGCACCGGCGGTCCAACGTAACTAGTCTTTTCAAATCCGCTGCTTTAAGCGACCAGGTTTCACCACTGTACCATCCGATAGTATTACAAGAACTAGACCCAAGCATCACCCCTATTTATGATTACGTAGTTCAGAATCACCACTGCCAATGAATGGCACAAAAATACAGGAACAAAATCGACTTGCACAGCGCATACAATTAGCTAAACTGCCCAAAGAAGCGGCGAGGAAAATACTACATTCTAACCTGCAATGGCGTCCACCTGTCTAAGGGGACCACCTTCCAAGGCCACCAAATTGTGCCGTTCACTTGAGTGGTCGCCTGAAAAGTGCTATCCGCAGATGATGACCGGCGTGATCCGTGTCAAATATTTTTTACTTCAAAAAGCAGTCAAGTCAAGTCATGTCAATATAACCCATATGTATACAAAAGGGGACATTTTCAGCACTTTACATTAAAAACTGTAAATTTACAATAGGGTTACCAGCAAAATGCGAATTTTACAAATGGATATCAAAATGAGGATGCACCGTCATAGATCAATCAAGCAACTATTCTAAAATGTTGGACTACCTCTTCGGGATTTGTATCCATTTGAAAATGGGAAAGGTTAGGTAACAATATTTCTTCAGGATTCGTTTTAACTGACGTAGAATTTTGTGTCCAGCAACAATATATCGAGGATCGTATGCGACATATTTTGTGCATATTCAACGTTGGATGAAATAAAGGGTCGCAGTGACCATGGAAGTTAATTTAACCAAATACCTGTCGGTGTAATATTGCAATACTGCTATATATACAGTAGATAATGTAAAAATGAAGTTCGGCGAAAAAGGTAACAGCTGATTTATAGGCCCCCAGGGTAATTCTTCTTCTATTGGAATACCTTTCAATATCCAGACATTTATGGCGGGATAATTCGGACTATTAAGTTGCTTTGTTAAGTAAGATAATACATCGCTCCGTGTATTTGATTTTGAGGAAGATACGGCTTATAGTGCATTAGAGGAGATTAAACAAACACATTCGCCATCCACAAATAATGAAGATGATCCTTGGGCAAAGAACGAAAAATTTTGTTAAGATGAGTATAACTTAGTAATCAAGCCTGAATTGAATAGCGACACAAAACTGTGGTTTTCATTAAAAGATTTCAATGGGTAATTGTGACCTTTGGTTGGAAATATTTCGACTGATTTTTGGTAGACTTTTATAATTGCATCTGTTTAGTTTAAAAAAGAAACTGACAAAATGCAGCTAAATTTACTAGCATATGCCGCAGTTCTATGTCGTTTGGAATCTGCAGATGTGCCTTTCATGATGGCAACGCAGTAAGGTAAATAATCGATAGCATACTTCACGACCACTTATAGCGGGTACATGATTAAATCTTTCGTAAATCAGGGAATTCAGTGTGCGACACACCACCACTCATTTCCAGTACAGTTTTCAGGAAATGGGATTGCGAATAATTAAAATAGTACTATGATTGGCAGAGTAGAATGCAACTTGTTGATCCAGAGGTGCTACAAAACTGGCTCATTCTAAGGAATTCCTGTAATCAGCTACTACTGATCGCGTATTTTCAACGGACAGGTCAAATTGCAGTAGGTGGAAGAAATCCGGACCAATGGTAGTATTAGTTTTATTTATGGTTGTTGTATAAATTGGCTTGTTCATCCACACCAGTGAGCAGCCAGACTACCACCGTTTTGTATTGATGATTTGGGTATGTGAAAAGGTTTACTACTAGGTTTGTTTTGTTATAGAAAACTACGCTTTTAATGTCTGTACAATGAGAATTTATAATTTCCACTTCTATATGGGTGTGAAATTGTTTTCTTTCTTTGCACCTATTTCAGCTACCCTACTTTGCTCAAGTTTTGTTTGCCATAACTCACCTATTTTCCAAAGACAGCTGTACGGACAAATGTAGCGTTCAGTATAAGCAACAACTTGGAAACTGCAGGCACCTTTTCGGTTCAATCGATCCCATCTGCCGAAACAATGCTGACCAAGACAGGAATAACTGTTTAAGAGCCTGTCATCTTCAAACCAAAAATCGGAAGTGGTTTGGTTCTTTTTATCACAGGAGACGACCACCACATCTAAAGTGAATATGAAGCCACACCAATTTTATCCTCTGTTATTTGTGGCAGGCTTAACCGATGTAATTGTTTGAAATATAAACATGATTACTCTTTACTTTGGGCCATTAACATATTCTGAATGGTTGTGAACATTCAAGTTCAGTACTCGGCTTTGTGAGGTTGTGTAGTGCATAGGAAGCACTAGTAATCCGTAAAATTAGGCAGATATAACTGAATACAAATATGTAAATATTTCCAAACCAACAAAATAAACCATTGACATCCGGATTGATTGAATTTTGAGTAAAATGAAATAGAACAAGTCTACCTGGTAATTATCCCATCGGAGACCTCATTTAGCTCCAAGTGCAGTTAATTGCAAATTAGAAGGAAACACATGAATTGAATCAAAGTGCGAAGAAACATTCGCAATTGGATGACATATAAATTCGGATGTCATACCCCACTGCGATTTGGATGATTACTTTCGATTCCGTAGGTTTTCCCTGGAGAAACCTGTTACTTAACTACCATTACTGCTGTTTTATACTTTACAATACTTTTGCGCGCATCCTGTTATCCTTTCAATTAAGACCATGATGATTAGGAAAGGGAAAACAACTTGTGCTAACCGTTGCTGCGCTTAAGGCAAGATTTGCTCGCTCGATTGTACAGGAGACCAAGCTGCTATGAATGTCACCGTCAAGATATATAATGTTGTTCTTGTTCTGTAGGTTTAGCAAGCTGTTGTGTTAAAAGAACTTCCTGAAACGAGAAACGCTACCATACGCACGCTAGCTCACTACAACCAAAGCCAACTAGTGCGCGCTTTTTGCATGACTGACAATTGCGCAGCTATTGTACATAGAAGACATACATTTGCGTGCAGCAAATTCTTCAGCTGGTTGTTCAGAGGGACGGAAAACTGCGAAAATGAGTATACGTCAAGTTATACAAACGATAATTGACTTTTTACTGAACCTATGTTTGTATCTACCAGGCAATGCTTACTTGTAGCGAATTTGGTATGCATTATTATGGGAACGTATCAAAAAAAGTTAATTTGACCAACAGTCGGTAATGAATGTCGAGCAAACCATAGGACCAGGGGTACATTTAGACCTCCAATTCATAAATGAGCTACGATACTATTTTACAAAAGGTTTGGTCAGCATTTAGGAACCAGCTCCAACAATACCCAAGACATACGATGTACGGTAATTCTGTTCTCAAAATGCAAGCGTACGTAACCTGCTCCCGAACGCAAGCAGCAGTTAAAAATGATGTAACCAATCCCGGAGCCAACTAGGGGAGTTTCCATCTGACGATTAAGATATAGCTAGTACTGTTGATTAATCTTCAATGTACCTAAGTATGTGACCTCACGGACGCAGAAATACATGAGAAAATGAGTGATTATCGATATGATAGGTAAATGTATATCACGTGACAGTGAGTGAGGTCCAAGATTATATACGACAACAAACACGTAATGGGAGGCAACCAGTATAGCTGTGGTTAATAGAAGTTTGCCTAAAAGTGATGGAGTGGCTTCCACTGGAATTTTGCACAGGGAAATTATGGGAAGGGATGGACTGTGTCAGTCACATGCCTACCCAATCGAATCTTTCGAAACACTTACTGAACCGCGAGCAATTTCATGAACTTGCTGACTGGATAACCAAAATGCAGACTCCAAACGCGCCTTCATTGGCGGCTACACGTATTCAGTGGTATCTGCAGAGGAGTAGAAAGCAACTTATGAACACAAGCTTCAAAATTGTTTGTCACACAGTACTCATGTTGCAAATTTGAACAGGATGATTTCTCGGCAATTTTGTATAAACGACCATCTAGGTTAACATAGATTATGGTTTGACAAACTTGCAAAATGATATTGACCTGTTGAGTCGTTGGGATTATTTGCTACATATCTGTAGACTAAACTATCCCGTACTCATTCATGATATACCCAAGGGCGCAGGCTGTGTCACACCATTTTGATGGCCATGTGGATTAAACATCACGATCCGATAATTAACTTCAAGTTTCGGATCCAGTAGCATGTGTTGGATGTGCTCTCCCAATAAAAAAATGGTAGGACAAAGGTGCTGTCCAACAGATTTCCGGTAACATGTTGGCTGACCGCTCTGCCTTCGGGGAACTTCCGTACTAGAACACAAATCTCTCCAATAGGCAGCAACAGCACATACTGCTCGCCGGTGGAGGAAGCATATGGGCATTTTGTGGGTGTGTCGCATCAAGCTTATGTAGGTCTAGCTAAACTGAACTTAGTACTTAGAATGCTTTTCACGGTAAAGTGAGGAACTCTTCACGAAATGGTAGAGATCAGGTTGTACACAGTGATCGCGCTGACAGCGAATTTGGTTTTAACAAGCTCAATTTTCTATGGGTCGGGTATAAGCTGTTATAATCGAGCTATTTGGGAGGTAGCGCCGTTTAAAGAATGACTTTACCGCACCGGACATTGTATTGAACAAAGTTTAATTCACATAATACAGGTGAAAAGGCGGACAGTATGAGGCAACATAACAGTGTGCCAGGCAGGGGCCTGGCCTGATCGTCGGCATCATGCAAAAGCCGTAGGTTGGGGAGCCATTCATGGTCGGAACCGCTTGACGATGTAGTACTTTTAAGGTACGGCCGCTACGGACATAACACCTCTCATACTAAAACACGCTGTTCTCCTGGTTTGTAGGAATGTAGTCCTCGGATCACATCTAAACGTGAGATCTGTTGAGCTATGCGCATGAATCTACAAATGACTTCATGCCACAGCTCTTTATGCAACTTCGTTGGCTCATTGAACATCACGCTGTTTGGTGGTTCAAAGCTGATCAGCATTAAACTAAAGAGTAACTCGGTAGAGGAAGTGATTGTGGATTTGATCGGTCGTTTTCGTAACTGATTATTTGACCAAAAAAGCGCGACCGGATAAGCATCTTGTACGCAACGTGAAGTTCCTTTAACATATCACTGCAGGTTGCCAGGTTAGGTGGTTCGGCCTTGTATCCAATGTGTACGACGAATATTCTGGAAGTAAAAGAGAGTTCAAGCTTGAGGCTAGTGGTGGTTGCGTAATCTTTGGATGAAGTGTATGAATTAGCAGACGGATTTCAACTTGGAAAATAATTTCTGCATGAGATTTGTCGCCTGTTGAACCGGGGTCAGGCAGAGACGAATATCTCAACAGAAACAGCTGCGTGATCTCCAGGCAGGTCCTTCGTCCACTGCTTCAGTAGTGAAAGCATTAGATACAAACGAATCCTTGAACTTACGGGTTGAACTTGAAACATTTCAGTGGTGATCGGCTGTGATTAATGCCATCACAGCAACGGAAATAAATTATGTACCCTTATCGAAAAACAACGTGTTCGGTGAACCGAACTGTTCAAATGATTGTTTCGGTTTTCCTACGGTTGCCGCTGTCGCCACTGTGATCATTATGTACACAACTGGCCATTTGGGGGTACGCATTAGCCACAAGTAAGAAACAACCCACTTGCACTTTACCATCGAAATCAACGTGAATTTCTTCCCAAGGCTTGGAGGCTAGCGTCAGGTGCTGGATGAAGTTACTTGGAGTTTTCACTACTTAAACAAAGTTACTACGCCTGGTGAAATTTCTCGTTGTCGCTGACAGGTAAAATAGTAAAAGTATCTTTTGGATGGTGCTTGCCACTGGAGTGACGTAGGTCTAAATATCAATAACTCTGTCTGCATGGAGCTTGAAGCAACAACGCTTTCAACGAACATGACACAATTATCGACCACTACCAAATAGTCCCATCGATGATACAATTGGTGAAGGTATGTGTCAGTAATCTTGCAAAGCCAGTTTGTGCAAAATACGAACGATTTGTTGTAGAAGAAGGCCGATTTGCGTAGGTATACCCTCATAACTACTCGGAGGAGCTCAATAGGCACTTTATATCCGTTTAGAGCACAACAGGCGGGATCATCTGGTCCTCTTATATGCTTGTCTGTTTTGCGAAATGTCACGGGAGCGCCTAGTTGTAGCTAAAATCTGCCATGAGAACATGACCTATGGTAATACTACCTTGGAGCAACGGTGTTGCCGGAACTTGAAGACGATTCGTCATGTGCAAATCTATGCACTAGTTTTCATCTCGAGTTGAGTCACCGGGTTCAACTACATGGACGACCACTTGACCAATTACTTTTCTGGAGCGATGTCCAATTTTGAAGAGGGCTAGTGGTTACTTATGCACCTGATTGGTCGCTAACAATGGGCATAAACTTTAACCATTTCACGTGGGCATAGCTGCGTACCGCAGGCACAGATGAGAACGGCGGTCCCCAGGCACATCACGGATAACCGTCCGCTCATTGCCTGTTTTACATGTGTCATTATTGTGCACCAGACGTCCTCGATGGGATTTAGTGTTTGAAATTATGGTACAAAGCATAGAACTCTCTCAGAGCTGCATGGTTCTTCGAGAGAACCTGGATCCATTTGGATTTCACAGAGCACGTAGTCAGAAATCAGAAATCAACTTTCGTCAAACATTGCTCTGTTGGTATCAGAAAGTTGTCGCAGCCATCCAATGCACCTATGCTTGGTGTAACTCTCAAAACCGAACACGCTAACTGGACGACATTTGTCTTGACGCCGACAAGATAAGCATTCGGTCCCAGGCTGTTCGCCATTGTAGACTGCGCTCGACTACCAACTCGTGAGCGCATAGTAGTGAGGGAGCAAAGTAAGTTTAAGTGACTCTCAGCAGTACACGCCTGTTGCCTTCCTTCCCCCTCGTAATCCATGAGCTGCGATAGGAACGTCATGCGTCAATTTTTGTTCCTCATCGTGTTCTTGGACTCCGGAATAGTATGCAGCTTCTGCATTTTCATAAGTCTACCATCCAATACCTTGAGACTATACTGGTAAATACCGTAATTTTGAACCCTGCCTTCAGCCGCAATCGTAGGAGTTCAAGCCTACCGGTAAGTACCGCAGAAACCTACTCCACCAGGGATTGGATGTGGTAATGACCCAGTGCTCTGCGACGGGCACCCCTTTGCTGCCTCATCGGTTAAGCCGATTCGTTCACCCGTATCCAGTTGCGGTAGATTTTCAAATTCACCTTCAATGGTCAAGCCACCCGCAGCCAATCGACTCCCACCTTGAACGTTTTCAGTATTAGCTTGTCCGCCTCTATCGAGTGACGCGCACACAATCCAACCACTGTGTTTGCCTGAATCACACGTGCACAATCACACGGCAAACTTCTTTGGTTGTGACTGGTTACCCAAACTCATTAGTCGTTCAAAACTCAACTATCCTTCCAATGGGTGGGAATCGCTACCTCGGACAGACCCACCTGGTGCATGGAAAACCGACAGTGTAACAGGTTGGCGTTGATGCATCCCAATTGCATGCCTGTGACTTAGGTGCAAAGTTCACAATATACAGCACGAGAGTATGCACAAGTAGCAACTATAACCACAAATTCTACAGCGGGATCCTCACGAGTGCGATCTCGGCGTGATGGTTCAAAATGATCTCGGTTGTTTGAGGCAGACTGAAAACGCATCTAAGAAAGCAAACTAGTACCTCGACCTTCTTCGCAGAGCTTTGGGGAAGTTTGACACTTCAGTCTTTCCAAAAATGCTTAGTGCGTACGTGAGGCCACACGCGGAATACGCTATTCAAGCGTGGCAACCCTGAGTCAAGCACCATCTCACTGCGCTCGATACTGCCCAACGTAGGGCAACGAAGACTGTCACAGGTTTGACCAGCTTCCCCTACCCACTCAGGCTGAAGACCCTCAAAATATACAGTGGACCTTATCGGCGTCTAACGGGCTGCAATCAACCAACGGTTGCTCAGCCTTGGAAATTAGAATGCTGCCTACACCACCTTGACGCGTGAGTGCTGCATCAGCGTCTCCGGATGAGTGCAACCATTAATGAGAGGATAATCCGGGTGCAGTTAATTCAACAACCCCGTTAGGGTCACTGTTCCTAGTTTCGGACACACAACACAAATCAGTACCCAGTGTATCCAATGTGCGTGTGGGTGCAGCCTGTTGACCTACTTGTCGTAGAGTGCGTAGGTGGTACGTTGCCATCGAAACGGGACAGCGCGAACTTAAACGAGACTGTTGCAGATAGGCTTCAGTTGGGTGCTGTGGGATGGTGGCCGCAGCTGCTTCTACTACATTAGCAATTCGGTTGATTTCAATTAAGCAGGAAATTATAGAAGGAAGGTTAGTAATGGAAGTCGGGATGGGAGTAAGAGAAACAGGTGGAAAAAAGAGCGGCGTTAGCAGTAGCATGTTTCCGCTTATCCGGCCTGCTGTATGCCGCTGATGAGGCGATCCTTGATAATCTGCGTGACGGCCGACGCTGGATGAAGTTTATCCTTGAATAAAACATCAGGGTTATATGTGAGTTGGGATACCGCCACTGCACCCATATGTAGACAGGAGAACGTTAGGGTACTCATCCAAGCCTATGGCTCAAAAGCCTGTCAGAAAAGCAGCTGTAAGGTGGTAATGATTTAGTTTTACAGAAATGGATGCCATCCTATTTCGAACCACGAACCTGGAGAACCAGGATACTGAAACTGGCTAACCTCTCAACATTAACCAAAATGTTAGGTGCATCTCTCAAGGTGCCCACAGGCACCACTCATTATGGGTCAGTGGGTTAAGGAGGTAATCAAAACGTCGCGTCATGTTAAGGTCCAGTCTCGTTGCGAAGGAAGAACTTGAACAGATGGACGCTCATTTCAAGCGAGAAGCACGCGGACGTGCTCTCCTATCTTCCTAACCGTATTTTCCAGTAAACCGGTGGCTGTTCTAGTACCGGCACACAATGCGTCAGTCTAGCTCGGCAGACTACGGTGTGATGCGTTCGAATTGTATCAGCTACTCGTCAATCTCGATGGTGTAATTCCCCTTGGACCAGACGAACTTCACACTAATACATAAGCTCCAATGGAATATCATTTCAGCAGCCGTGACAAGTCAAGTCAGCAATGCGCTTTATGCAATCATGAAGACTGAATATTCAGCTACAACACACAAATAAAGGCACAAATAAAAGCCACTGACCATATGACAAATGTATACGGTGCACCACCAGTAGGTGGCATCGGTGATATCATGGTTTCAATCTGGCAATAATATCTTGTCTGGCGACAACGTGATCCCTCAGAAAACATGACAAATAAGGAACAAGTGACATAGCGTAAGCCCGTGTGGGGGCATAAATGGCTTTGTAGGTTTACCTGGTCGAAGAAGTTGAGTTACTTTCCGACAATGCATATTGGAGATGGTGACTGGCATCAATGAGTCTTTTTATGCTGTCTTTTCAGTAGTGAATATGACTGGGCACAATGATGTCAATAAACTATGGTAAAAATACCACTGCATCGAGCAAAATGCTTCAGCGATCGGTTGATGATTTTGAATTCCCCTTTGAGAGTCCGGGAAATACCACAGGTGAGCAATACGTCCAGTGCGGTATGACGCATACGGTGACAAACCATAGAATCAACTAAGGAGGCACGGATAAAGACCTAACTAGTGAGATCTAGAACGAAATTCTCCTGATTTTAGTGAACGGTTTCTTCACGTGATGTGACCACTTGCCATCCAGACTTAGTTTAACGCCGACAAATTTCACTAGTGTACAGGTATTTAGACCGGCACTCTCTATATTAAAATGCGGGGTGTATGTCAGGAGGTGCTGAGAAATATCTTTCTTGGATAGTTAGAAAATCACATCTTTACACATTCATGCGTTGGGTTAAATACAGCAGCATTTGGAACAGGAGGTGAGGTTGTCTAAGAAGCGTTGCAATTTGGCAAAGATGCTGTGGTGTGATTGTGTACACCAAGCATCCGGTCGTTAGCATACCTCAGTAGCGTGGCTTATTTGTAGTGGGAATGGAGTTAATGTAGGTGGAAAATAGGGATGGGGAGCACATTGTTCCCTGAAGAACACCGTAATTTGTGGTGTGTGAGGAAGAACTTTTTCCCTCCCAAGCTTGTTAAACTGTATACGATGTCAAATTATTCGGTAAAAGAAAGATGTTATTGAGGGTTGAAGCCCGGAGACTAGAAGATCGTGTAGCAAAAGTTCAAAATTCACACAACCGAAAGGATTGCTGTAATCTAGGAAGCAGATCCGCGTGACGTTTGTTCTCGAGGGAAGAAAACACGGTTGCATTAAAAGGTTAATGCATCAAAAGTAGACCTTGAACTGTGATATGCGAACTGAAAAGGATAATTCGAGTGGGTTTGGACAAGTAATCTTTCAAGTATGATTCATTCCAATGTCTTCAAAGCCACAGACTTGCATGCAATGGGTCGACACTTAGGGGAACCTTTATTGCCACAAGTGTAATTTGGACGATTCGCCAGTAGTCGGTTATATTCTACTGATCTCGGTACGTGGTGTAGAGTTCAGAAAAAGGCTGTGCTAAGACCGGCACATTCCTTGCGGAATGCAGGAAATAGTCCATCTGGACCAGACGCTTTGCACGACTGTAATTCATCCTGAACTCTTAAACTAGCTATGGATGGTGAGGTTTTATGAGGAGACTTGCCACGGTATACATGCCCAGCGCAATGCTAAAGCATTTATATGATCATAGAAGTTGCGGTTTAATTTCTCCACATCGAGAGCATTGTGTGTGAGAGTTTTGACTGCCCAACTCAGGTCCTTAATCATTTTCCACATTCATCAGCAATTATTCTTTCCATGTTTATTTTGGATATAAATATGTTTGAGGCGGCGCATTTCATTTTTCATGTCAGCCAGTAAAATCTTTACTGAAGCGGCGTCTTAGCGCTTGTAAGTTTTTTTTTGAGTCTGCGCAGCCTTTTGAGGCTTTGAGTTGAAATCCTACCTGAGCGAAAGGTTTCAAATATTTGGTTAAATGATCAAAATAATTTGATACCTCAGTTGTAAAACATGTTGAGGTTTCCAGAGGCAACAGTTTTGCGTAGTGACTCAATGTTTCTGGGAAGACACGGTCTTTGCATTAGCTTGCGATCTTTGCAGCGCATAACATTTTTATACTTCGTTTTGTCGTCGATTATGGGAGGCAAATTTATGTTGACATTATCTGTGCTTCCAAGCGTTGTCTTTGTGCATAGAGGAAATGTTTAACTCGTTGACAACCGGAAGTCCCAGGTTATTTGAAACTTGTTCTTCAGTACAAGGTTGGCAATAAAAATATTGTCCAATCTATTAATTCAAAGGCAAACACATGTAAAGAAAAATCTACTTGTTTGATGATGGTAGGTGCAAACCTAGACATAGAACCGAGCCTTGCGCACATGACCACTTGTATAGGCTCCGCTAAAGAGCTTTGAACTCTGACCACTAAATAGGGTTGGCGTAGAAATTTGGCAATCCAGCTTAAATATTTTCTCCTATCCCGTAATGCTGGTGCTTGGAGAGCAGTATCCGATGAGCTTGACGAAGGAAAGCTTTCCAAAAATCTAGGCACATAACAGTAACGCCCTATCCAGCTTAAGCTGCCTCTGTCCAACTACTGCGTGCGACAAGTAACTTCATTGTGCATGACCACTGTCGGCGGAAACTGTGCTGCTCAGGCGTGGTGACGTTACCGTTTTTCAGCTAGCACACCAGTGCACACGCAACTATGGATTCCATGACCTTGGAGGTTATAGGAAGAAGGGATACTGGGCGGTAGTTGGAAGGATCAGTACGTCTTCCACTTTTTTGTATCGGGGTTATTATTCCAAGCTTCCACATGGCAGGAACTTGCTTATGGTTTAAAAAGCTATGCAAAACCTGAGCTATGGGTCCTGCCAGTTGGCTTGCTGCTGCTAGTGTCGACATCCGGCGAGGGGTGTTTGCGTAGAGACGTCAAATTTTGCAATGCAGTCTCCCCGGTAATAGTGAGGTGGTTTGGTTCTGGCAAGGAGACGACAAATTTTGGAATATCGCTTAGTGGCATGACCATCTGAAACGTGGCGGCATATTGCATCCGCAACGCGTTTGCTGCTTACACAGCTATTAATGTTGGGCCATCAGCTCTCCTAAGGAAAAGTAATCCTTTCGTAGGGTATTGGCATTTTGTACAGTAGTTTATGGTTAGGTTTGTGTGGTGTTCTGGAGGTTAGGCGGCTTTGTCTTCTCTTAGAAATTGAGTGCATTGGTTACATTGGGCTACGTAGTTGTCCCAAATTTCTGGTGCTGGAGCTTCTCCGTATACACACTATGCAGCGTTGTGTACTGTCATCCAATTTTGAGTTCTGCTCCTAACGAAAAATACAGATGTACGCTTATTGCACACTCTTATTTCTGAAGCCTCTGCAATTAGCGTACTGAATTTGATGATGAACTCTAGGCAGGCGATTTTCGAGTGCTCTTCGGCAAGGAACAACCAAACAATAGAGCGTTCGGGCTGGGCTCATCGATCGTAACTTGTAATGCTTTCAGTCTCATCGTTCTCAGTTCAATATTCCGCATAGTAGACAAAGTTGAAACTGATGACACAGTGATCATTTCGATCCAACTAGCGCCTAAAACCAACCCATCCATCATATTCTGCTCGTTGGTAACCACAAGATTGAAATCAGATGGTCTGTTAACTGTACTGAACGGCGTGGGTGAAGAGCTGTGATTGTAAATTAGAAAACTGGTCATGAGAGATTGTAGATCGGCTTTGAATTGTTCTCCCATCGTGACAGCATGTTCTAACAAATGTACGTTGAAATAAATGGGATAAGCATGTGAGTGTAATTTCAATGTAAACTACATTTTAAAGCAGCCGTAAGGTGGCAGTCGGTTTCGGGTGTAGAGTTAGGGTGCGATACCCCAAGAAAATAAGGCAAACGTCGCTGCTCTTTAAGTGCAAACAGCACCAAAGAGAGTCGAGGAACTGTGATTCAAATCCTGCACGCCTTCGCGCTCTAAGTCGCTTCGGTATTACAGAATCCTCCCTCCTCCTTTGGTGGGTATATCGTTCCGGATCACCGACATGCTCGGTAGCGAAACTTCAATTTCCGTCATTCCCGTGTGCAACTAGGTTTCGGTGATATCAATAACATCATATTACCCGGATGCTTGGCGATGGTTCGGTTTCGCCAGAGAAGCTGAACATTCGTATACAAGCAAGCCAGTTTCTCTATCTCTAGGAGCCAACGGAGGGCTAAAAGTGTTAAAATGAGCGAATGCCGACCGATGTGAGGTCGGCAGTTACACGTTTTTTGATGGGATAATGATAGTTCCTCGGCATGTTGATTCAACTAAGGTGCGTCCCAACCTTCGTTTAGAAGTGCGTCAGACTCAAGTGAAACAGTAGTCAAGTTACCTTTCTTTGCCCTCGACCTTAATTTCGCGGCTTTAGGTGCTTTTAGTTTTGAAATTTGCAAAGCTTCTGCGATGTTTAACCGAAGTTCAAAAGGAAAGCTTTTCTAAACTTTTTCGCCATCTATCTAAAATATCCTTAATTTTGCTCTGGCTGAACTACAAGTTTTAGGATTCTAGTGCGGCTTCCTCTATAATTTGGTGAGAGAGGTATCCTGGTGAGCGATAGCGCCACAAAGCAAATGTTACACGAATGAACCGCCACTGTTATACGTCGTGCTTCCCGGTCTTTTGAACATCCTTAGGAGGATCTTCTGGCACGCTATGTATGAAGATTGTGTATAGGCGGTCTTACTAACTGTGTCCCACTTCGGTGTTTCTTTTTGATTGTCGTGCGCTCCATGCGACATCAGGAGACATGCGTATCCTACGGCACCCGTGTTTCAGCGCGCTTGCGGAAAGCAAAACTTTTTCTATGTCGGTGGAGGATTTTAGTGTTACTCGAATAAGTCTGGGTTCTCCACAGTGTGGCGACTTCGGATGACGTGTAATTCGTAATAAGGTTATAGGCTTGGCTTTGACACTCATCAGCACGCACAATGTGTTTCATTGGTCTTGGTCATCCGATAACTTATCCCGCAATGTGATGGCAGTACATTCAGGGACATTTCAAATTACAACTGTCCGGACACTATTTTTGCATTCCATTTTCATTGATCCACAAGCTAAGGCATTCGTTTGTCCTGATGTGCTGCTATGCGTTGATTGTTTACTGTTTATCACTTTCTTCGCGTTAACGGTGTTTACAACAGAAGTGGCTGCGGCGGCGGCCACTCGACTACCTTTGCAGCAATCTCTACATATGTAATTGTTGTTCTGGATGGCTTTGTCTCGACAAGAGACATTTGAGTTGCAGTTACCGAGGGTTGGTTTTCGGCTGCTTCTTCCTTGTTAATGCTAGATGTCAGGTTTAGTGGAAATTGCTTAACCAGGCGTTTCGAGTGGTGCCTGTTTCTCGTTGCCATGAGTACTGTTTGACTTTCGCAGGTGCAATCAGTTTTCGCCGGGCATTTATTTCAAAATTGGAGAAGACAACGGCGACGGAAACGTGGCTGATTGCAATTCAGGGAAGCGGATTGTGCAGCATGGTGCTGCTTAGAAGCCGCTACGCTTCCTTGGTGCATACTGACTTCCATTGAAGTAATCGTAATGTTTACCCTCTGCTCGGCTTCTGCGGTTAACCGGTCGCCCTTCTGAACCAGATTAAGCAAGCACTTAAGGAGGGAGATGGTGGAGTACGCACCACAGAACCAAAGGTGCATATTGGTAGCTATTTCGTCCTCGTACCTTTTGTTGGAACATATCGGCACATTTCGAATTATACCATTCCAAACAGTGCGAGCAAGCCAGACCGCTTTTAACTACTCGATGACATTCTCCTAACCCACAACCGCCTTTCGTTTATAGACTTTTCGGATTCGCATTTCTGCCAGTCAACATGGTATCCTCATCTGTCCCAGTGGGTTGGTTAGCGTGCTGTACTTTTCCAGCTTGGAGAGCGGTGCACATCGGTCAGGCGAGCATGGTGGTTGCAAGGTCAAATGAGCGTTCGGCGTAGTAGCGCGGTCGGCGTGGAATGGGGTATGCTGTTGCACTGGCTGACAACTTCACCAGAAATGACCCGTGAATGGAACCTGCTACCATCATCTGAACACAGAGCTGAACACCGATTGATAAATCACAAATTCTTTCACCGCTATGTTGAGAAACGCTGGACCGGAATAAAATTAGGCTTTTCTGACGGCCTCAAGCGTTCTGTATCGTATGGAGTCACACAGCAAGGCAATCGGCTCAATGTGATTGAGTTATCCGCTTGCGCTTAGTCACGGATGTAGGTGAAAACTTTTAGTGACGACACAGACTTTAATAGTAGCAGCGATTTCCCCGTCTGATTGATCACTGTGGAAGACTGGTAAATCCGGTTCGAATAAGTGTATATTGGCAACGCTGCAAGAAGATAGAGAGAGAGCATAGAGAGGGATAATCCAAATAAACCAGTAACTCGTACGTGACGCGTGTGTATGGATGACCTTGATATTGTTTCCACTAATAGGTTTTTGCAAAATCCTCTAAGAGATTGTTTTAAGGAACAAATGAAAGCATATGCAGCGAATGTGATGATTCTAGAAGCCAACTTGTCGACAGTAGGATGGCGCTCACGATATCATGAAAACAAGGATTACCGGTTGTATCCTATGCTGAGCGTAATTCAAGAACGTAGAGGAAAATGCGGCTCTGCTCATCGACCCAGTTTCCTATTACGTAACAAACGGATTCACACCGGTAATCTTATTCCTTCGGCATGTACCCCATCTTACCTGACGAGCTTGGGAACATCGATACGCACGACAGTTAGTCAACGTAATGCATACTTGTAACAAGCCGCTTGCGAGAAGTTACTACTAACGTTTGGACTGATTGCCAGACATAAACAACTTTGACCATGCAATTACAGGCAGTCTGAGGTTAAAGGTCTAGTGACATCCCTGTTTGGTACATCAATGAATCTCTAGAACAAAAGACCATCTGGTGAGCAACTGCTTTCAATTATTCATCGTCAAACTATTACAATCACATAGAGGCTAGAAAGAGAAATCGACCCAGTTAGTTCAAAACGAAATGATGGAAGACGCCCAGGTCGACTGCCTTCGGTAAGACGCGGTAGCGAACATCTAGCCCTCTAAGACCTAATTCGTTTTTTCCACTCTGACATTGACCTTCACGTGATCAATTCGTTTTGAACTAACTGGGTCGATTTCTCTTTCTAGCCTCTATATAATTGTAATGGTCTGACGATGAATCATTGAAAGCATTTGCTCACCAGATGGTCTTTTGTTCTAGAGATTTAAATGGGAATTTTCAAGTTATTTAAAACATCAGTGAATGCCTGAACCCGTCCAATAAGCAAGCTGCGTAGGCGCGCAAACTTCCATGGGGATAAGCGTAAATTATGTCGCAATTGTCTCCCTGTCCCTTTTGTCGGGCGCATGTGAAGTGGAGACTCGACTGCAAACAGCATCGTCTGACGGCCACACTGGCTCGGAGACTCCGCGGAACTCATCAACCAAAACACACGATAATCTGAATCCGATACGATGCGGAACGCAAGGCAAACCACAAACGGAGGTCAGTGTGAGCGTAACGAGCGCGACCTCACCAGTATAGATGGAAACAGGCCATTAAATTCACACACACACAGCAGTAAGGCTATGACTATGGTAAATATTTGAAATTCCTGTCTTTCGTTTATCACATCTGACTAGGCGATGGATCATGAGCATACACCGCCGTCACCAAGTTGCCCACAATACGAATCGTGTTATGGGCATTTTAATCAAGGAGTGACTATTATTCGTCTCTAAAGTGAGTGTGGGCGTAACGTTATACAAACTGCTCGACAATACAACACTATGCACAGTGACAAGCGACCCATCAACGGAAGGTTGTTAGGTGGACTACTGAGGGCTGTTTTTCAACCAAGACAGTGTGCGAAGCTATCTTTGTTTCTATTTGCCCCATGCAGCTACCGAGAGTGCTGGTTTAGGTATCATGAAGTAAATCTAGCATTAAGCTTTCCGATAACTCCAAATACTTTGATGAAGGCGGAAAGTAGTGTATTCGTAGGCGAACGACTGCGCTGAAATAGAGCTACAACTGAAAACCGGTGTTTGACGTTGATCCGTTTATAGTACCCTCGAGAAAGTTTGCGCAGTTGGTAAGCCTGGTCGAGCTTCATTGAATGAGGGTACCCAGGCGGATATGCGAAATATTTGGATACGAAACTTAAAAAGTCAGGAGCAACGAAAAAAATCCGACCAGCACGGCGGTATGTTATGCAATGATGTTTGATAACCTTTTCTTCAGCTTCCCAGTACGCGATTGCATGCTGACTGGGTTGCACATGCGCTCTTGATTCATTGTTAACTTACATTTTTGTAGTGCGATGTCCGGCCGGTGGCTGAAATCCAGAGGTCACCATTTCGAACATGTGTAGAAGAAACGGCAAGGATTTCAAATTCGGCCGTGCTTTGTGACTGCTGTCCACCGGATTTATCAACACACAAGCTCCCAATGTATATTTTTTTACCCCCTTTGTTTTTATTCAAGATTTTTCATTGCGCGGATCGCGTTATGATTAGATACCCTCGCGACATTATACAATTTTGCGCGTTTTCACACATGAACACCTAACATTTTTTACTGGTCAGTCTGTAGATAACAAATGGAAAAGAATCAAAAGAATACGAAATTGTTGCACAAAAAGTACCGCGCAGGATTGTGGGTTGCACTTTGGAGGAAAATGCTCATTTTTATGGTTATACCTATTTTGGTCAGTGAAAACATCCGTTTGCTTTTGAACAAATTAGGAGAGCATTAAAGCGTAACAAGCTAACACGAATACACCGCAGCTTGTCATTATTCTACAAGAAACATTGGTGCACGATGACGTGGAATATACCGGTGTGGCACTTGACGGATTTATATTGCATCGCGCTGATCGCCCATGTACACAAAAACACCGTGGCGTTGGCGTTATCACATACATACATAAATTATTTTTCGTAATAACGCGCAGTGTCTTAACTGTTTAATTGGGAAATGCAGGCCACGATAATTGAGGGGCTATCGTTCGATTCTATTAGCCAACATTTATATTTCTCCCAGCTGCTCTACAGCTGACACCAAAAATTTTATGACGAGTTTACAACTACCTTCATTGAACATACAGATTTTCTATGTGTGCTTGCAGGTGACTTATTCCATTCGACACTAGTTTTATAATTAAACGGCCGAAAGAACAGCTTGAAGTCTGCAACAAGGTTACAAGCAACCCTAGACGTAGGGTATGTCAACGACTAAAAATGTTTATTGTTACTATCAAGACACCTCTTGAAATCTCCGATCATGCCACCATAAAGTTGTTTCTCATAACCTACGACAAAACGAATTACATAAATCTTATTCGTTGCGAAAATCTCAACGTAACGCAAAGACTTTGTCTTCCCCGAAAGATTGAGCCACTACCTGAAAATGTTGCCTCTACAAACTTCAATATATTTGACAAATCTGATGTATCGAAATACTGTGCTCATTTAATCAACTAGTTTAACTATCGCTTCGACATTTGTTATCCTATGGAAACGATTTTCACTCGCGCAAAGTCTTTTCATCTTGGTGACTTAAAAGACTGTACAAACTCAAAGAAAATGCTTACAAGCGCAAGGACGCCCATTTAGTAAAGTCCTAGTCGGCAGATGTAAAAAATATTATTGGTCGGCACAATCATATTTATGTCGAAATTATATTTGGAAACAACAGTTTCCGATTAATATGGGTGATGATGAAGAACCTGAGTGGAGCCGCCAACAGTGTCATACACACCGCTCTCGATGTGAGGGAATTAAACCGCAACTGCTGTGGTCATATCAATGACTCAGCATTGCACTTACCATCTTTACCTTTGCAAATCACCCCAAAAAATTTCACCATCCATAGATATTGTAACAGATCAGAAGGAATTAACGCGGATACAGTCATTCAAAGGGCCTGGACTAGATGGAATATCTACTGTAGTCCTAAAGAACTGTGCCAACATCTAAGCACAGTCTTTTCCTGAACTTTACGCCATGTGCCGACATCAGCACAATGTAGCCGACTGCTGGTGAAGCGTCCGCATTACACCTGTGTAAAAGAAGTTACCTGTAAGTACCGGCCAATTGCTTGTACGCCTGTGGCTTGGAAGACATTAGAACGAATCATACTTAATAGAATGCTTGTCCAAACCCACTCGAATGATCATTTACAGTTCGTCTATCGCAGTCCGAGGTCCACATATTATGCAATAGACTGCTTTGTACACTCCGTTCTCTTGTCAGTCAACAGATAAACAAACGCAGGCGGATCTGTTCCCTAGATTAAAACAACACTTTCGGTTGTGATAACCGCGAGCTGCAGTTGCACGACCTGCTAGTTTCCGAAGTTAAACCTTCATTAATATCATATTTTACAGAATATTTTGTCGACCGTGCGCAGTTTACCAAGATTGGGTGGAAACGTTATTCCTCAAGCACTACAAATTTAAGTGACATTAAGGAAGCTATTTTCCCCACTCATATATTGCACCTTCATTAACTCTATTCCCACTTTTGAAAAAGTCATCCTACTAAAGTATCCTGATTACGTGATCCTTGGCGTAAATCATCAAACCACAGTTAGACCGCTCCACTTACTTTGCTTGTTCCACAACCAAACCTCATGGTCCAAAAGTCCCTGTCTTCCGCTCAACACATCAAAGTGTTCATGTTATTTTCTCGTTGTCAAAGGAAGATAGATATTAACAGTTCCTGACGCACATACATTGCATAGTATTGACATTGTCAGTCTAAACGGTGGTACATTAGTGAAATGGAGTTACCCTAAGTCTGGATCTCACGTGGTCACATCACCTGAATTAAACATACGCTAAAGTCGGAAGAATTACGTTTTACGTCTTCCGACTTAGGCCTTCATCCATTCCTCGCTACTTGATTTACGGTTTGTCACCGCTTGCATCATGTCGCACTGGAAGTATTGCTCCCCTGTGCTATTTCCCGGGCTCTTTACTGGCAATTCAAAGCGATTGGCAGCTTGCTGAAGCATGTTGCTCGATGCAGCGGAATTGTTATGCCAGTGTTTATTAACATCAGTGCTTCCAGTCTTTTTCGATCATGGGAAGATCTGGCATCCGTGATACTCACTGATGACATTCACCCTCACCATTTTGCATTATTGGAATGTATTTAAATCCTTCGACCAGACAAACGCACAAAGCTATTTATGTCCGCACACAGGCGTACTCTACATCAGTAGTTCCCTGTTTGTCACGTATTTTGAGGGCTCAAGATGTAGTCAAAATGACCCTAATGCTATACTGAATCGATGATATCGCTACGGCCACAATTTTAAATAGATGGTGAGCCATATGCATCAGTCATGATTTTAAGTAATTATTTTTTGTGCTTTTGGCATATATGTCTTAGGTGAATATTCTCTCCTCCTGGGTGCATAAAGCACATTGTTGATTGGCTTAACTTGAAGACAGGGCGACACTCTCATTATCCTAAGCCCACACGCCACTGTTGGTGATTACGTGGCAGCGAAGCGTACTGCTGATGCCTGCCTACGTATTTCAGATGACGGAATGTTTGCATGTTATGCCATATCTCATTCTCCTTTTCTGTTATGAGTTTGGATTGCAGCGGTACTTTCAGGACTCGAGAGCCACACTCTATGTGGTTAGGTGATCATGTTTACTTTGATGTCAAATTGGACATCAAGGTTTCGAAAGATAACAAATTACAGATGAAGAGCTATTCATCTCAGTCATGTGTTTCGACGTCCAGCTTGCTTGAAGACTGCAGTTTACGGGTTCCATGGATGAGAATTGATAGAACATCCCTTTATACGTATTTTGTTAGCGTTTCTGACGCTCATTACACAAGCATCTGAATAATACAACAATTGTGTGTAGTCGAAGCCGCTTGCACCAGTCTTCGTACGACATCGCGTAAAGTGGGGACTCTTATTGTGGCCAAATGCTGAACCCGCTCAATCATTTGCACCTCGCCCGGGGTGAATATTAATATTACTGGCAGTATGATTACATCGAAGAGGTGGGTAGTAATATCCTTGGAGTGGGTGCAGAAGCTACATTTAAGCACACAGAGCATACGAAGTCCGTTTCGGTAAAGTCTGTTAATGTTATTTGCAAGGTGACAATACACAGAGTTTTTTCCAAAATGGTTTGGGATGCAACAGTTGATCCGCCACCGTAGTACCAGTTATAACGAATTGACCGGGTTTATTGGCGAGTGGACCCCCACAGATCACATGTGGGGACGATCAATGTCACGCAGAAAATGGTCATAGTCATCAGGCGCACAGATTACACTCTACACTTTCGAGTGACCTGCAGACCGCGCCTAAGGCGTAAATAGAAGCTAGCGCACAGAGTCTAGATGGATCAGGAACAAATGGAACAGCAAGGTTACTTGGGCACACCACTGAACGAAGGGTAGCAGTTAGTCAGATGGTTGTCGTTTAGGTGGATCAGGAACAAAGTGGAACAGCAACGTGCCTTGGGCACACCACTGAACAAATGGGACCAGTCAGACGGTTGTCGTTTTGTACGCTGTAATTCCGACAAACAAAGAAACTGCTGATTCATTAGTACAGCGAGACGAAAATACCGCACACCCTCTGTTTGTGGAGGAGTACCTCATGTTTCGTTTTGTCAAACGCCATACTGATGTCAATTTTAATAATGTAGACCGACTTCTCCAGGTTCAGCGCCTGTAACAATACTTATCCCGTCACGATCAGGTTGCTGTTGCGCGAACGACTTCCACGAAAATATGCTGTGTCAGAATCAAGTGGCCTTTCGACGCGTGAAGAAGTGGAAAACCTTTGTTTAAGCTCGTCTCAAGTGTTTCAGCCAAAAATGGAATAAACAAATTGACGGGTAGTATTTCAATTTGCTTGGGTCGCCGCCTTCCGGTATTGACTTTACAACTGTGCATTTATACTCACTCGGTTGTAAACACTTGGACAGAAACTAGTTGGACAGCTCGTTCACGGAAGGTGTGATGATTGCCGATAATGACTTGTGGATCAGTGGGTGACTTCCATCAGGCCCGACTGGTTTGTTCTCGTTAAGACTGGCCAACAGTTTGCGTGCATCTTTAACGCTGCAATCCAGCTCTCTTGTTCCGTAGCGGCGGTTCCCGTCGAACTCGATACTGACGCCAGTTTGCAGACATGCGGCAGGTAGTCCACATTACTTCCCCGTGAACTGAGGTAATCCACACAAATGAGCTGCGCGCGGTGTGTTATGTTGACTGAACGTCATAACTGTTCACACTGACCATCAACACTTCGGTTGGTGTTCACGAGTCTCCCGCACAGGGAAGACGGTATGTATAGCAGGACGCGACTGCAGTTATTTGATAATCTATTACCGCGGGAGAATTAGTAGCCATTGGTGGTTACGTTAGAATTTAATCGTGTTTCAGCAAGGCATACTACTTCTGACCGATAAGCTCACGAAGCGGCACAGCTCATCACGTTTATTCAGCAGACTATAAACAGTAGTGAAGGATACACGTAGACCGCGATTGGAACAGCTGGGCGAGCTGGAAACATTAACAAACCGTTGATAATGATTTGCGGTCGGATCCAGTTAGCTGCATGAAAATATATCATGCTGAGTTTTATTTCTCATTCTTCCATGCGATGTTTTAATTCGATCATCACGAGTTTGAGCTCCTCCTTATCTGCTAGGTTCACGTCAAACACATACATGGATCGGTGAATGGTTTACTCAGTCGAAGAGGATCGACCGCAATTTTTGAGCTAACATCCTCAGTAACGCTCACCTTCATAGGTTGAAATTTGCCGTCAGGCGGTTTGTTTCGCTTTCATCTCGTCATTACCCACATTGAGGTACATATCAAACAGACTCTGGAAAAGGGGACGTCGTGTTGGTAGCGCAGCTGAGGAATGGAATCGGAGGATTTAGGTACGTGAAAACGACGGCGCTACGCTGTCCCCGGTAACTTGGTATGTTTATAGGCTTCTTAGCTCTGCGTTCTCCATTAATCGACACAACCAGACTTATCACACAATTAAGTTAGTTTCGCCCGAAGAAAACGCATGTGGTGAAGCCGAGCTCCTCGTGGGTTCTACGATGTTGTTCAGAGGATAAACTTGCTGGCATGCATGGATGTTTCTTTGCCTGTAGTGCAGTCCAATGCAGCCGCTCGTTTGTAGTGGGTAAAAATTTTGAACAGTTCCTCCTGCTATTTGACTGACTAGGGTTTAAATTTAGACTGCCATTTTCTGCACAAGCTTTAAAAATATCGTGCTAAACCACATGAACATTGCAAAATTATTTCACTGGTAGTCCCGTGAACGAAATGTGAAACGTTACGTAGCACAGAATACAGGTAACAGCATTTGCACGATGACAAACTGGTAAAGAATAAATACCGCAAGAACTGATCCAGCGCTAAAGAAAGATAATCATTACGAAGTGATTTAATTCCGAGAACTAGACAACTAGCATCCGTACTTTTGCTAAATCAATACACTATCACCGTTGACAGTGAATTACACAAAAGTTCAAAGCCATAAACCAAGTAACCTGCGCTGAAAAAGAGGCGAACAAAATACTACCATGAAAATGCAAGCCGCAGCAAAAGATTTATAAGGAAAATGTTTATTTCTTCCACATGAAGATAACATATGTGGAATCACTTGTGATGGCTCTTAACGGACGTTGCCTGTACGTTTAATATATCTTGAACATGTATGGAAAAATAATTCTAAGTTTTAATCTGTTTTGTTAAGCAAGATTGCACATTGCTTACGGCAGTTGCTTTTGAGGAACTTACGGGTCGTAGTGCAGAACTCAAGATTTGAACAAAACATATTTCCTTCGTCCAAGTAGGAACGTGGTCCTTAGGCAAAGGATGTAAATTCCCATAGTGATAAATAAAAGTTGTCCAGTAAACCTTATTTGAATAGCGTTACTAAAATTTGGTCTTTAATAAAAGATATCAATCTGTAAGTATGACATTTGATTGAAGATAATTCAACTGGTTTGTCGTGTATTTTTATAACTACATCCGTTTATTTCAATTAGGGAAGTGAAAATAATGAAGCTACATGTACTATTGCATACAACAGTTTGATTTCCTTTGGAATCTACAAATCTACATTCCTTACTAGCGGTGTTATAATGTTACAAATATCCAAAAATACTTAAATACGCCTTATATACGATAAATACTCAAAGATATCACACACCAGTAGATTCGCTACCCATCCCACATCCACTCGGTTCTACTGCCTTTTTCGATTAGAATCAAGAGAAAGGGTAATTAAAATTAAAATTGTAATGGTATCGGTATAGCTGAATGCAACTGGCCAGTCCATAGGCGTCGTGAAATTTGCGAATTCCAAGGTACATGTCGAATCAGATTTAAGTGATCACATTTTACGAAGGTCAAGTTAAAATACGATAAGTGGAAGCAATCTAAATCAATGACAGCTCTAGTTTATACTCATGATTGTTGTATAAATTAGTTTGTTCATTCGCACCGGAGAGCAAAGAGATCTCCAACGCCTTCAACTGATGATCTGGGTATGTGATATGTTCACTACAAGGTTTGTGTTTTAGAGAAAATTACTCTTTGAAAGACTGCGCAATGATGAAATACGATACTTAAATCATATGGGTCAAAAATGGTTCTCCTTCTTTGCACGGATTCCAGCTACCCTACTTGACCCAATTGTTGTTTCACATAAGTCATCCATATAAAGAAGAAAGCTGTATGGACAAATGTGCCAATCAGTATGAGCGACATATTGGAAAATGCATCGCTTTTCTTTCGATTGATCCAAGCTGCAAAAGCAAGCATGTACGGACCAGAAATAACTGTATGAAAGCTTGTTCTCTTCAACCAACAAATGGGAGGATCCCTGGTCGTTATTATCACACGAAACAGCCACTAGAACTAATATGAGAATAAAGCACCTCATTTTAACATTTTGTTAGTTGGGAAAGTCAACTTGTTAATTGGTTGAATTCGAAACATAATTAGTTTTAGCTTTGGATCGTTGACTTTTTATTAATAATGGTTGTTAAAGGGCACAGTTGGTACTCAGCGGTATGAGGTTCTGTGGTTCACAGGAAGCAATAACAATGGCCAAAGCGTAGCGAATATAACTGTATACGCCTTCGTAAATATTACCAAGCCAGCAAAATGTTACGTCAAAATCGTTTGAAAAATGAACAAGAAACAATGATTTAGAACACACACAATAACACTGTTTGACATGTTCAGTAGAATGACCGGAATGAAAATCATAAACTGATTGTTTAAAGTGACAGCAGAATGCGAATATTCTAGTTTGAGTTGACTCACCGAGTTATTCACATGAGCACATGCTGGTCCGCTCATCACTGCGTAACGTCGAGGGCTAGGGAGCACACAGTTTGCGTTACTTAGCTTTTCGGTGGTAACAGATTATATCGCTTATGTAAATAGAATAGTGTATGGTCCATTCGTTTTTATGAAGCATCAACATGTTTGCGAGAATAACGTGAGAATGAATAGCAACTCTTTGTCTGAACACCTGAAGGGAGAAAACGTTTTACCAGCAATCAAGTTCACTATGGTGTTTGATCAGTTTGCTATGGTGGCGGCTCAGGTAGGTATTGTGGTTGACTTGCAACAGATCGCGGCAGTCCTGATTGGGGTTAGTCAGTATTTGGTACACCATGTAAAGATCTCTAAGCACTTGCCAGTTTTCACCACTGTACGAGCCCGGGGCTTACGGTTTGCATTGGATAGAATGGATGATTCAGTCCTCTAATGATTTTCGTTGCATACGTTCTGGAGCGCCGAGCGCAGAAACATCGTGTATGCGTCAATATCGAGAGGCCTGGATCGCGTACTCCACATGAGACCTCACGTTGGCGTTAAGCAGTTGTGCAAAGATTTATGGCTGGAATTTTGTAAGATGCCAAGTTGTTGACTCGTTCTACACAATGCCTGCTCTGTCTGCTTTAAAAAGACGAGATGTTCCTGCATGCTTACCCCGAGGTCGCTTTCCCGCGTAGCGTGTTGCAGCTGCTGCTTAAGTTATGATGCGTGAATATATTGATGCCTAAAGCTCAGAACTTTGCATTTCGCCAGGTTAAACTGGATCCGGTTTTCGGAAGACCATGAGAATACTCTGTCAAATCGCTTTTAGTGCCGCGTGGTCGTTAACTGTCTTGATTTCACGCCAGATTTTGACAGTGTCTGCAAACAGAAGCCTGAATTTAGCAACCTAGGGAGATCGTTGGTGAACACCAGGAACAAACGTGGTCCTGGGACCGATCTTTGGTGTACACCACACTAGACTTCTTTTGCATCGGGGATGTATATGTGGACTCACATTCAGCTGAGGTTATAGGAGGAAGTTGCTTATCCAACCTAACATATGGTCCACCATTCCATAGCTACGAAGCATGAAAAGAAAAGTGATGTGGTCCAGACAATCAAATGCTTTAGGGAAGACCAGGGATGCGACGTCAATTCCTTGTCTGATTTCGGCTGAGTTCGTCCAGCTTGTTGAGGTAAGTAACAATTTTGGTGCAGGACAGATTCGGTGGCATCCATGCTGTTGTAACACTTGCTTTAATGTATCTTATGAGTGCCTTTGAGATTATTCCTTTCGTAATTAGAACACCAGTAGGTGGGTGATAGAACGGTAGATCGAGGGATGCGCCCAAATCCCCCATTTGAACATAGGAGTAACTATGCACAGTTTCCAAATGGTCGAATCCTGCATTTCCTGAAGGCTTCAACGAAAGAACCCTGCCAAGTTTACTTTACTTCACTGCGGCTGTCTGCTGCGACGTAATGAACCGGCTTCGTGCATGTCAAGGATTGTAGCAGTTCAAGCGTGGCGGTCGGCGACAAGCTCCACACAGATACTGATCAAATGATTCCTCTAATGACGAGCTCCATTCAAAACGGAGTCCCAGAAGATCAACATTCGATTTCACTGCAGCAAGCCACGTTTACAATCGTACACTACGTTGACGACACGAACCCTGGCAAGGCGAGGGTGAAACCACGGCCCTAGTGAAGTCAATGTTTAGTCCTCGGAGGACCTATCCGAACCACTGAAGTCTGTGGCTTTAAAGGAGCGTTGTAAGCTTCGAAATGCCGTAACAGCGATTAAGGATTTCATCATTGATGATACGCTCACGCCACTGCGTTTTCGAGATAAGCCTAAGACACCAATGCTCGAAGACTTCCAGTTTCCGGGTGTCTTCGAATCGCAGCGGCATATTTCGCAATCATTGAGTAACATGGCACGTATGGTTGCTAAGAATACTCGGATTTTCCTTCTCAGACTTATTTCTGTCCTTCGCCACAATGTGATTCCCAGTTGTAAGAAGGCTGTTCTAGCGCTGTCAATACCATGCCGGATTTCGTATGTAGCCTGACCGTTGGGGAGTGTAGTGGAGCCAAGGTAATTGAACTCAGGAACAGATAGGATGAGTTGTCCATGTAAGGAGTGCGACGGAGCGTACAGATTGGTTAACGATAAGAAGTATTTCGTCTTGCATATGTTAATTTCAAGACCGACCATAGAGGCTGATTGGTCGACCCGATTTAGCTGTGACTGTAGTAATATAGCATCGTCCGCAAGCATAGCGTTATCGTTAGCGAATTCTAGGTCTGACAGCCAGAAATCCGGGCTAACTTGCACACTATGATATACCTCAAAAACATGATGTATAACCCAATGAACAATGAACAATGATTTATCACGGGATAAAAGCAAGTGCTTGACACGTCCCGTGGGATGGTTGCGGTGAATATGATGCAATTAAAATATGTCTGGGTCATCTACCGAACGTCTGCCGAGATGAATACTTTGATAATTAAAATCAGTGTAAAATGAAAAAGAAAAATCGCGCGTAAACATTCAGAAAGACACTGGGGCGCAGTGATAGTTGAGGTAAGGAGTGAGAAAATAAAATATGGTCTCTCACTTAGGTCCATTTGATACATTAGTCCTGTTGAAAACATGCTTGGCGAAGTTGAACAGCACTGGAGAAAGTGGGCAACCCTGCCGGAATCCAGTATTGATGTCGATTTTCGTTGTATCTTCTTCATAGATTCGCATCTATGCTTTCGTGCAACGGTAGTATGAGCTAATCAAGTTAACAAGGTTAACCGGCACGCCATCGGCAATTAGTTTTCTCCAGTTGACATATGTTACCTATCAGCAACCATATTGCAAGTCTCCTTTCCGCCACAAAAATGGTCTCTCCTGCAAATATCATTTACGCCGTTCCAATGAGCCAGAAGCTGCTGCTTCTAGCCAGGCTGGTGTTGGGATTGCTTTGTGTGACAAAGCTGAGTCCGCTTAGTTTGACTGGATCCCACCGGTTGCCGCTGAGTGTACCGCTAACTGGCTATTACCGCGCAGCTGAGAGTCGCGAGACATTGATAGTTACTAATATTAATTAACATAAATAAAAGGGTTAAAGTTCATGGTCCAACTTCCTGTTGATTGCACACAGATTCGCATTTTTAGCTCCACTAAAGTTCGATCACTAAGTGTAGATCATTCCACTGTGGTACCACTGCGCTTATCCTTAACGCTGGGTAAAAGCTATCTTCCTGTAACACAGTCAACAGTTGGCTATGTCCATTAAGACTACTAGGTTTTTGCACTTTAAGTAAGCATCGAGATATTACGTGCGCTTCGCTTGTCGTCTTCGCCTACGCTCCTACAAGATGCAGCCCAAAATTAGTCAAGGATTGCTTTTACCTACAACTGCATGGCATGCTTTTCGCTAATAATCTGATATCGTACTTCATTGCAAGATTGGACCGCGTACCCCTAAACGAGCACCATCTAGGGTGGAGTATTGGCTTTGATAACAGTCGATAAGACAATAGAGACAGACTGCTAAATCTTTATTCGGAGCATCGCTTGTTTCTTTCGAGCACTTGTTTTCGACAGTCAAAGAGACAGTCTGCTACGTGGCGCCTGCCATCTCAAATTCAAAAGTGGTTGCAGCTTGACCACATAGCGATAGACTGCAGATGGTTCGGAGGGTTTTCAGACAGCCGTTCGTACTGGTCAAATTGTTTGGAATCCGATCACGCATTGCTTCGTGTTAACTTAAGTATGCGTTTCAGAAAACCACATAGGCACACGCACTACTGACCAAGCGTAGAAAACCTACAAGATCCTCCGACATTAGCCACATACCGGGCCTCCCTCTCAAAACTGCTTATCTCACAATCGATGTGAATCAAAATTGCCTTACTTTCTGCTAGCATTAATAGTTGCGAAGTCAACCATCAACCGCCGAAAATCTGCATCACCACTGTCTCCTTGTCGCTGATGAACAACCGCCGCTCGGTCCCGACCGATTCTAGCTGTAGTGAAAGACAACGATCCCTAGGTCAAGAATTGCGCAGGAATCTACTAAAGGACCCTGAAACATAGTGGTGCAAACCTGCTGGAGAGATGGAACTCGCTAGTATTGCTAGTAATACCAGAATGCCAATTCGTCATTTCCGAGCAGCCGAAGGCTTTCGATCTGGAGTAAGCAAAACGATCTGCAAACAGGATGGCCCTCTATTCACTAATTTTCCAAGACGGCTGGAACGTTCGTTTGGACGCACTGCTTCACCGTTTTGCTGAACACCAACACCACCTGTTTCCTCTGGAGCGCTCACTGGATTCAGCGTGGTCTGTCCGGCACAGATCCTTCTTTTCACCAGAAAATCTAGAAAGAACTCCGCTCCTTTTGGCACCTAAAACGCCAGGCCCTGTTGGCTTATCTCCTACCCTATTTAAATTTAACGGCTATTAGCCGGTTCGAGATCTTACTTATTTGTTGTTAGAAGTCTAGCTGAAACTGGAAGTTCTAGCATCTTTGGGTGAGTCGATAAGTAGTCTACATTTCAAAAATGGCTTGCACACAATGTGCTCCAAATACAGGAGTATCAGCTTGGTTCCCGTCGTTTGTAAGTTTTAGGTGTCCATCATACACCGGTTATCCCCAATGTGCGAATCGCAAAAACGATAAGAACAGGCTGGGTTCCGCTCTGGCCGTGGCTGCATCGACCAAATACCCAGACTCCGTCAGATCCTCAAGCTCCGCTATGTGCACGAACAACCAACTATTGTCATGTTGCCGGATATCTGCGCTGACTTCGATTGTGTCGGCAGCTCCGCATTATGGCGGTTTGTTGAGGAATAACGTCCACTGGAATTTCGTTTCCGTACTGTGTGTTATGTATGGTGTGAGCGCGTTTAGATTTATGGCTTATGGCAAGGTTTTGCCTTCTTTTGTTTTTAGCAGTGAAGTTTGACAAGGATGCCCTTCCTCTCAATTCCTTTTTAAGTTTGCTATTGACCATTTCTAAAGAATGCTTTGGAACATCCTTCGCGCGCTAAAGTTGAGTTAGTTTCAGGTAATCGAATTGTGTACATGTACTGCGCTGTTGATGTCGTCTTACTGGGTAACGTTTCTCAGGCCGTCCAACGTGCACTCGAAGTATTGGCGATTAAAGCGCCAAAGTATGGGATGGCTTTTTCTCCATCCAAGTATAAAGCTCTTTTCCAAGGCATTAGATGCCTGTACGTGCACTTAATATTGATGGTGAGACACTGATGTAACGGAGAGTTTTGCCTACCTGAGAAGTTGCGTCACAGCTGGTGGAGTTGTTGGAGACGATATTTCATTGCGTATCCCAAGAACTCGCCTCCATTTCTCTAAGATGAAGCACTTGTGTTGCCGCAATGACATAAGTATATCCATCAAAGGGCGGGCCAATTATGCGACTGTCCGCGAAGCAGTGTTGCGTGGTTGCATGTCTTAGCCTGTACGTTCCGTTGACCTGCGTCATCCCTTCGTCTTTGAGCACCGTTGTTTGCAGTCCATTGCCCGTACGTGGTGGCTGCAGCACGTAGCTGAAATGAAAGCTAGACAACATGTTTTGGGTGGAGGCAACCACTCGCTTGAGGAGCACGTCCCGTTGCATCAGATGCTGTGGCTTCGACAGGTACTGCGCTACACCGCTCATCGTGCTTTTTGTGGGGGGTTGTTTGCTGCTCTAGACGGGACTGGGGAAATCGGTGCCGTGGACAACCTAACTCATGGAGAAGCCACATGAAAAAGCTGATGAAAGAGTTGGACTCGGCGGGTGTTCTCGATTCCCTGTTTGGGATCACAAAGATACAGAGTGTCTTTGTTTGGAGAAATTGGCAGTTGTGGTTCAGGATCGACAACAATGTAGGACGTGTATATTTCCTTGTTGGGGTTAATCCCCTTTCCGTGCACCACAAAAACCATTGAAAGAAACTTAAAACTATGGGGTAACAACTAGTGAAATCTTGTAGCGTCATTCTTTTTCTTTCTATTCGTATTATGTTTTCTTAGTCCGCCATGATTCGGATAGCGCAATATCTGTACCATATTTTGTGATCAATATAAACATATATATAGGAGTATGGATTTGCGGGAGAGCCTATGGTGCGCTGCGGCTTATGGTGGCTGGCTCTTGACAGATGGTCTACTTACTGCTGCTATTGCTGTGCCATGGCCTCATGTCCTGGACGCCTCCCAGTGACGACCGCTGGGTGGAAGTTGGGTTACGCTTTTCTCCATGTTAAGATCCAGGACACAAATCCGCATAAGTCAGTGGACTTACCATATGCTAGACCCAGAGCCTTTCGGGTGTACATTTAATCGAAGGCTTTGACTGAGGACCCGAGTCATTCTCCTGTCAGGTGTGGGCGCCCTGAAAATATCCTAGTCCATCCTCTTCGGAGGTTAGCAAGTGTTTGATGGCCCGCTTTGTGTACAACCTAGCCATGTGGGACAACAATTCTACTGGCTATAAGCTCACATCTAGATTGGCGTAGAACAAGAACACCACTCATTTGCACTGACGGTGGGAGGGCACGTACTGGTGTTCAATTGTTTGCTACTGACCGCAACAACCCAGGCAGCCCCCGGGTCAAATTAGGTACATATCCAAATACGGTCGCACAACTCATATGAATCTTTCCAGCATCTCAAAGGCTGCGGGTGGCTGACGTCAAGCAGATCTCAATCTGTCTATGCAATCACATTTCCGGGCTGTATCTGCTGCCCGTTGACTTGGAGGTCAGGTTATTGAGACAAAGGATCCGGGCTGATTCCCTCAAGCAAACCCCCAAGTTATCCACTGCCTTGTGGGTCAGACTATTGAGCCAAAGGATCTGGGTGAAGTCTCAAAAGCAAACCTCCGAAGTACAACCGTCACCTCGCATGTGATCGTCCAAAAATGCAATCGTATGCCTGCGCGAAAAGCACTCAACATCAGGAGTTGGAACTTGTGCACACTACTGCACCGGAACTCGAGTGAGTACACGAGCGATACACTGCACTGGTCGCGATGGAACTGTATTGAAGGA
>OX104069.1:83732285-83763296 GCA_944474145.2 Dicrocoelium dendriticum | reverse complement strand
AGATGATTGTGAAAAAGCGTGTGCTGTCGTTCATATCGATGGGCTTATTGACGCCAGCACATCATAGCTTCACGAAAACGCGGTCCTACATCACCCACGTGTTTTATGCCAACCACAAGTGCGTACGAGCTCTTAATGAACGGAAGACTGTTTTCGTGGTGTACAACGACGTTATTAAGGCATGTGACGGAGTGAACCACGAGGTACTCCTTCGTAAACTGTGGACACACGGAATTGGTGGCGCGCTACTTCAATGGTTACACGAGTTTATTGTGGGAGGGAAGTTTAGAGTACTGGTCCAGGACTACCTGAAAGACTGGTTTCCATTGACCAGTGGCGTGCTTCAAGTAACTGTACTTGGGCCAGTATTATAACTTATTCATATCAACGACCTCCCGCATCAGCTCAAATCATCGTGTGTCTTGTTTGCACTGGATTTACCAAGCTGGAGGATAATTGAGAACCAGGACAATTGCGCTCGGTTCCAGCATGACTTAGATCGATGGTCAAAGTGGTCCGCTGAAATAAAACTCCCTCAACGTAAGCACGTCGTAGTTCATCAGTATCACTAGACGTGCAGGCTCTAGATCATTCACTTTGCGTGGATGATTGCTTCAAATACATCTGCCGGAGACTTAGGAACGCTCACGCGACATAACGCATCACTAGAAAATACAGAGATATTGTACTGTCCGGGATTTGTATGCCCTGGCACTACTACAAGTTTCTCCACATGGTCTGAAGAAATCGTACCTTGCCTATTCATCTTGCTCGTCAGTACAGTCCTTGAATACAGCGCCCCAGCTTATTATCCGGTAATCCAGGGGAAAACGGAAAAGCTGTAGAAAATACAGCACATCACAACTTGAATAACACCAAGTCTAAGAAAGCCTCCTTATGAAAACTTTTGTGAAATACGTGGGCTTTACACACTATCTTACTGCCGACTTCGAACTGATCTCATTATGACACATGCAACAATTCACTCGAAGCACATATCCATATTACGACCAATAATTCACCTGTGGAAACACTGCAACACCTGAGGACTCCGTTACAAACTTAATGTTCCCTGCATGAACATGATATCAGATCAGTTTTGAACAGAACGAGTTATCTTAAAATTTTGGAATACACTAACAAATGAACTGTTATATGCCGATTCTGCGTAGTGTTTCAAAACACGCATGGACGATTATTTTGAAAATCTGCTTTTATGAAACAGTGCACATACAATGCAAAGTAACAGATCCAATACTTGGATGTAATGACTCTCATACGAATTACTAAGCGAACAAGGATAAACGATTAAATGACCAAACACTACCGCTGAAAATCCGCTATATAATGCTTCTGAAATTTCAAAGTTTGACAGAGTTTTATGGAAACTTGTCTGCTTGCTTTTAAATATAATCTCAGTTTCAGCCACGGAGTGCTATGGGGAGCACAATATTTTACCACCTTATCTGGATAAAACATCCACATGGCCCATCTGGATGATGCTACAGTTCAACGCGACCAAATGCAAAATTAGGAGCATACGCCATCGAAGTGCTGATAGCTACCAGCTCTGGCCTCGAATGATACGGTAAGCTTCTCATGAGTGCAATTTCGGCATGTTGTTGCAATTTGACCTCCGTTATTTGTGATGGGTTGCAAATGCATCAAAAAAGGCAAATCAGCTGCATGGCCTTCTTTATAGAATCTTCGGAAATGTTTGACGCATCGGTCTTACTGAAAATGCTTTGTGCGTATTGTGACCGCATGCGGAATACGCTATCCAAGCGAAGCAACGTAAGGAGAAGCAGCATCTCACCGCACTCGATACCGCGCCGCGCAGGGCGAAGAACATTGGAGATTTATCGAACCTTCCATAAACATTCAGGCGGAATACTCTAAGCATATACAGCGGAGGTGATCTGCGTTTACGGGACATTGTCATAATGGTATCGCAAACCCTAATAAAACTATACTAAACCACGGTCGTTCCTTTGAAAGCGTGTCTCACATCGACTAGCTTAAATCCTTTATTTATTTGCACGCCAGTATAGTTTAAAACTCAGCAAAAACATTTTTGAAGGGCTATCAGTTTGAGTTGAGTAGTACAACCGACTGGAATATCGATGATGTCTTTTCGCCATTCAAGGGTCACATAACTGTACCACCTTTCCAGCGCATGTATTTATTGCCTCCATTGTATCCTTCTTCGAAGAACAACTTGGCGATATCAGCTCACATATACACTGCGTGATACTACTCAAAAACATCAGTTGATGACATTGCGGAACCGACAGTGGACAGTTTCATGACCCTCCTAAACTACAGTCACGAATACTCACATTTGCTAATGGTGAGTCATGTATCTCCCGCGTTCTCTAATTGACACTGCTTTTTGCAATGTTCACCGCAATCATCCAACGGGTTTTGGCAAGCGCTCACTTTTATACCCGTCATAAACTATTGCTCCATTGCTATATTCCCAGCATGTCATCTACGTTGGGGTGAGCAAAGTCACATGCAATATGGTTCACAGCCCGCTCAAGTTAGGCAGTAGCTATGTCAGATTCATCTGTCACTATTACAAGTTGGTCAGTCATGCATCAGCCGTGGTTACTGTGCGGATGGTCGAATAAATTGTGTTCAGTGTAATGCAAGAGCTAGAGTATGCCCTCCGTAACCCTTTAACAGCCTGTAGGCGGAATTAGTTGATATTTATTTACATTTTATCATGGCCAGTACTCGACTTCCAGCACCAAAGTTACCAGTCTCCCTGAAACAGATGCTCGTCGGTGTTCAGATCGATCCTGTACTAAGCCATGACATCGTCGGCAAACATTGAGAAGTTTGAAGCGATTCCTTGTGTTAGGTTTTAAGGAACACCAATAACAAACCTAGACATAGAACCGAATCCGGCGGCACAGGACATTCTACTTCTATGGGCTTCGTTAAAGAGCTCCGAATTCTGACCACTAATTACGGTTGACATAGAAATTTGGCAATCCAGCTTAAATAGGTTCTCCGATCCCGTGATGCTGGAGATTGGAGAGTAGTATCTGATGATCTTGACGATGGAAAGCTTTCCGAATTCTAGGTACATCACAAGAACACATTCTCCATTTTCAGATGCCTCTGCCCAACTATTACGCGCGATAAGTAAATTCGTTGCGCATGACCACTGTCGGCGGAAACTGTGCTGCTCAGACGTGGTGACGTTACCGTTTTCCAGCTAGCACACTAGTACAAATGCAACTATAAATCCCATAATCTTGGACGATATAGTAAGGAGGGATACTGGGCGGTAATTGGAGAGATCAGTACTGCTTCCACCTTTGTGTATCGGGGTTATTATTTCAAGTTACCACCTGGCAGGAACTTGCTTATGCACTAAGCAGCTCTGCATAAACCGAGCTAATGGTCCTCCCAGTTGGCTTGCTCCAGCTAGTGTCGACATCCGGCGAGCTGTGTTTGCGTAGACCCGTCAACATTTGCAACGCAGTCTCCTCCGGTAATAGTGCTGTGGTTTGGTCCTGGCAAGGAGACGACAAATTTTGGAATATCGCTTAGTGGCATGACCATGTGAAACGTGAGGGCATATTGCATCCGCAACGCGTTTGCTGCTTACACAGCTGTTAATGTTGGGCTATCAGCTGTCTTAAGGAAAAGAAATCCTTTCGTAGGCTATCGGCATGTTTGTACAGCACTTTATGGTTAAGTTTGTGTGGTGTTCTGGAGGTTAGGCGGCTTTGTCCTCTCTTATAAATTGAGTGCAGTGGTTACGTTGGGCTACGTAGTTGTCCCAAATTTCTGGTGCTGGAGCTTCTCTGTATACTCGCTATGCAGCGCTGTGTACTGTCATCCATTTCTGAGTTCTGCTCCTAACGAAAAAACAGATGTACGCTTATTGAAAACTCTTATTTCTGTAGCTTCTGCAATTAACGCATTGGATTTGTTGGACGAACTCAAAACAGGCGATTTCCGGGTGCTCTTCGGCAAGGAACAACCAAATAGTAGAGCGTACGGGCTGGGCTCATCGATCGTAACTTGTGATGCTTCGCATTCTCATCGTTCTCATTTCAATATTCCGCAGACGAAGTTGAAACTGATGACACAGTGATCACTGCGACCCAACTAGTGCCTAAAAACAACCCATCTATCATATTCTCCTCCTTGGTAACCACAAGATCCAACTCAGATGACCTGTTACCTGTACTGAACAGCTTGGGTAAAAAGCTGTGATTGTAAAGTAGAATACTGGTTACAAGATCCCGTAGATTGGCTTTGAATTGTTCTCTTTTCTTGACAGGAGGTTCTAACTAAGGTAAGTTGAAATCAATGTGATAAATATGTGTGTGTAATTTTAATGTAAACTTCCTCTTAATGCATCCGTAAGGTGGCAGTCGGTTTCGGGTGTAGAGTTACGGGGTGATACCCCAAGAAAAAAAGGCAAACGTCGCTGCTTTTCAAGTGCAAACAGCACCAAAGGGAGTCGACGAACTGCGATTCCGTATCCTGCACGGCATCGCAATCTAAGTCGCTTCGGTAATACAGAATCCTCCCTACTCCTTTTGTGGGTATATCATTTCGGATCAGCGACATGCTCGGTAGCGATACTTCAATTTCCGTCATTCCTGTGTGCAACTAGGTTTCGGAGATTTCAATAACATTATATTACCCGGATATATGGCGATCTTTAGCTTTGGCCAGTGTAATAAATAGAAGCTGCACATTCGTATCCAAGCAAGCCAGTTTCTCTGTCTCTAAGAACCAACGGAAGGATAAAATGGTTAAATGTGAGCGAATGCCGACCGATGGGAGGTCGGCAGTTACCCGTTTTTTGATGGGATAATGATACGTAGTCAGCATATTGATTCAGGTAAGTTGCGTCCAAACCTTCGTTTAGAACTGCGTCAGACTCAAGTGAAGCAGCAGTCAAGTTACGCTTCTTTGTCATCGTCCCTAATTTCGCGGCTTTAGGTGCTTTTAGTTTTGAAATTTGCAAAGCTTTTGTGATATTTAACCGAAGTTCAAAATGAAAGCTTTTCTAAACTTTTTCGCCATTTATATAAAATATCCGTTACATTTTGCTCCGGCTGAACTACAAGTTTTAGGATTATAGGGCGGCATCCTCGATAATTTGGTGAGAGAGGTATCCTAGTGAGCGATAGCGCCACAAAGCAAATGTTACACGAATGAACCGCCACTGTTCTACGTCGTGCTTCCCGGTCTTTTGAACACCCTTAAAAGGATCTCCTAGCACGCTGAGCATGAAGATTGTGTTTAGGCGGCCTTACTTACTGTGTCCCACTTCGTTGTTTCTTTTTGTTTGTCGTGCGCTCCATGCGACCTCAGAAGACATTCGTATCCTACGGGACCAGTGTTTCAGCGCGCTTGCGCAAATCAAAACTTTTTCTATGTCGGTGGAGGATTTTAGTGTTACTTGAATAAGTCTGCGTTCGCCAAGTGTGACGACTTCGGATGACGTGTAATTCGTAATAAGGTTATAGGTTTGGCTTTGACACTCATCAGCACGCACAATATTTTTCATGGGTCTTTTTCATCCGCAATGTGATGATGGTAGATCCAGGGATATTTCAACGTACATCTGTCTGGGGACTATTGTTGGATTCCATTTTCATTGATCTACAATTTAAGGTATTCGTTTGTCCTGATATGCTGCTATGTGTTGATAGTTTACTGTTTATCACTTTATTCGCGTTAACGGTGTTTACAACAGAAGTGGCTGCGGCGACGGCCTCTCGACTACCTTTGCAGCTATCTCTAAATAGGTAACAGTTGTTCTGGATTATTTTGTCCCTACAAGAGACATTTGAGTTACAGGTACCGAGGGTTGGTTTCGGCTGCTTAATCCTTGCTAATGCTAGATGTCAGGTTTAGTGGAAATTGCTTAACCAGACGTTTCGAGTTGTGCCTGATTCTCGTTGCCATGAGTACTGTTTGACTCTGTAGGTGCAATCAGTTTTCGCCCGGCATTTTTTCAATGTTGGAGAAGACAACGGCGACGGGAACGTGGCTGATTGCAATTCAGGGGAAGCGGATTGTGCAGCATGCCGCTGCTTAGAAGCCGCTACGCTTCCGTGGTGCATACTGACTTCCATTGAAGTAATCTTATTGTTTATCCTCTGCTCGGCTTCTGCGGTTAACTGGTCACCCTTCTGAACCAGCTTAAGCAAACACTTAACGAGTGGGATGGTGGAGTACGCAGCACAGAACCAAGGTGCATCTTGGTAGCTATTTCGTCCTCGTACCTGTTGTTCGGACACATTGGCACATTACGGATTATACCATTCCAAACAGTGCCAGCAAGCCAGACCGATTTTAAGTACTCGATGACATTCTTCTATCCCGCAAGCGCCTTTCGTTTGGAAACTTTTTGGCATTTACCCCATCTTACCTGACGAGCTTGGAAACATTGATACGCACGACAGTGAGTCAACGTAATGCACACTGGTAACAAGCCGCTTGCGAGAAGTTACTGCTAACGCTTGGACTGATTGCCAGACATAAACGACTTTGACAATGCATTTACAGGCAGCCTGAGAATAAAGGTCTAGCGGCATCCCTATTTAGTAAATCAATGAGCGTCTGAACCCGTCCAATAAGCAAACTGCGTAGGCGCGCAAACGTCCATGGGACTGCGCGTAAATTATGTCGCAATTGTCTCCCTGCCGCATTTGTCGGGCCGCATGTGAAGTGGAGACTCGACTGCAAACTGCATCGTCTGACGGCCACACTGGCTCGGAGACTCAGCGGAACTCATCAACCAAAACACACGATAATCTGACTCCGATACGATGCGGAACGCAAGGCAAACCGCGAACGGAGGTCAGTGTGAGTGTAACGTGCGCGACCTCACCAGTATAGGTCGAAGCTGGTCATTAAATTCACACACATAGCAATAAGGCTATGACTAGGATAAATAGTTGAAATTCTTGCCGTTCGTTTATCAAATCTGACTAGGCGATAGAACACGAGCATACACCGCCGTCACCAAGTTGCCCTCAATCCGAATCGTGTTACGGGCATTTTAATCAGGGAGTGATTATTATTCGTCTCTAGAGTGAGTGTGGGCGTAACGCTATACAAACTGCTCGACGATACAACACTATCCACAGTGACAAGCGGCCCATCAACCGAAGGTTGTTAGGTAGACTACTGAAATAATGTGAGAAAACTGGGAGCGTTTGCGGCCCTGAAAAGACAGGGCCACCTCACATCATCACAGAGGAATTTTCTGCTTGTGTGGTTATTCCTGAGATGTCCAGAAGCTGCGATCTGAGCATTCGTAAACTCGCCCAGCATTGCGACACTACCAGATATGCAGGGAAGGGAGTGAAATTTCAGAAGTATAGCACCCTTCAAATGCAGATTTTCAACCCATGTGATTCGGAGGAGCGACTTGGCTTTTGCCGCAGATGTTTGAATGCAGTGGACATCCATTCAATGCTTTTTGCCGATGGCGGTTTTCCGTCATAACGGAAAAACAATGCTACATCCAGAAAATGTAAAAATCTCGCAGAATCTATAGCACTTTCCTGCGAAGTTGCGTAAAGGGTCCAAACGTTTGCAACGAGTGGGTAAAACGTTACTAAGTCCAAAAGATTACGAAGAAGGTCCAATTGTTGCAAAGCCCAGTGCGATTCGCCAGCCGCTCAGGGCCAATCCTCTGACCTTAATTGTGTTCTCATTGGCCGGATGCCAATGTTCGGTGCGTTAGTTTAGGGAGGTGAGCGCGCTGCTCGTTGACTGGGTGAGCCTTGTGAATGAACCATAGAGGCATGCACTTCGTCGATGCCAAGGGCTTGTATGCGCCCCCTTACGTCCGAAACGGTGGATCAGAATCGGTCTGAGAGCCATGAACAGCTGACACATAAGCTCACGACCGAAGCCATGTCTATGATGCTAACGTTTTCGGCATGCCTTCTCGTGTTCGACAGGATATCTCATCAGACATTCGTGACCGAGTTTTGGGCGTCTTCGTCAACGGTGATGATTGACAGCTGGTGGCAACTGTGAACAACGTCAACTATCAAACAGCCTACTCTTATATTCGTCGTTCTTTTGATCAGGAGCCGAGTACTACGAAGGCGGGCGGTCGTAAGCGGCTTCTGTCGGAGGAAGAAGTAGATGACATACTGGGATGGATCGCATGGGACTCAAATCTTAGGCTACGGGAAATGCGAGTACCATTATGAGCAGAAATGCATAGGGGCCGTTCGAAGCCAACAATCGCACGACAGCTAGGTTGTGTGTTAATAAGTAAGAAGAACATCTATCAAGTTCCCTAGGGAATGAACAATGAGCGAACGCAAGGGATACGCAGGAATTCGCTCAGCAGTTTCTCCACATTGAGGGGATGGCAAGTTCTTTAAAGTTCAGTCGAACCTGTCTAACGTGACCACACAATGGCCCGACAAAGAGTTGTCGCCTTGGACAGATGGTCACCACAGACAGGTTCATGAATAGGTACATTACTCATAAAAGAAAACGTTGGGAAGCATTTAACTGGTTGTCATAGACAGGTGCTCGCCTTAGACAAGTGGACGCCAGAGCAGGTTGGACTGTACTTTATTTAATACCGAAACGGTACCGTGAGGTCCTTAGGAAGCAAATTATACGGAGGACCGAAGCGATCGCGTTTCGGATATCCCAACTGGAACTATACAAACAGAAGGCTTTGCTGCAAGGATTTCTTCCACTTGGCCCTAATTGTTTTGCAAAATTCTATCACTCTGTGTGCTGACAGCGATCGGATGCTACGCTAGGTATTATACTTATCAACTAACACGTGCTCTCTAACATGTGTAGTAAACCGACATCATCGATCAATACTTTTTACTTTCTAACTGTCGTGATTCCAATTTTTCCTCTCTTTGGATTCATTAGTGCTTCTGTTCTAACATTTCATTTCAGAATTTTAAACGCCTGAAGAGATTTGTCGAAAAGAGTACTTGCGTCCTTAACGCTTACGTGCGACCACACAGTGAGTACTCCATTCAGTTGTGGCATCGCTGGCAAAAACCTGATCTCTTTGCTCTTGAGAAGAGACAACGGTGGGCTACAAAATAATTAAAGCGATTGTTTCACCTCCTTTACCAGTTGAGCTTAAATACTCTAGAGCCATTTAGGGGACAATATCCTCTTCTGCGTGGTTCTCTCATATTTGTGTACCAGATCCTCAAGCATTCTAACCACCCACGCCGCTCCTTATTGAAACGCATCAAAACACCCCCTTGAAAAGCTACCATTTGAACTTGGCGACACAGTATAGCCAGTCGGAATGTCGCCGCTAGGTTGTCTTATTTCGAGTATCTCAGCCGTTGAACTTACTTCCACATTTTGCCATATCTTCTCCTACTTCGTCTCAATTAGTCGCATGGTACCCATCTTTCTTTCCACAAATCCGATATTTGCTCTCACCCATTAGCTATGGTAAACTGATATGCGGTTGCTTTTATCTCCGTGCTAAATCCATTGTCCCATTGTTTTCCATAGGGTAGGAAGATATTCTGCGTCACCTGAGGTTTGATGAATTTGTTTGCCTACATCAAACTCAAACCCAAGGTATGAATACAAAGCTTCACCGCGATTGCTTGGGCTCCTAATTAGTGGAACGGGTGATCTCTGACGCAACGTATACAGCAATCGACTTGATAACTCCAAAAGCCAGCCACTTGTAGTGTACTTTAACCGTCCTTAGCCATTTCGACAGGAGTCAGTCCAAGTTAATAGCCAAGCGTCCGACTTACCTTACGAAATAGTCATCAAACTGAATGTATCTCCGCAAGGCTGATACGGTTTGGCACCAAGGAGATTGCTTGATTATAGAAGAATTTGTTTGGCAAAAGATCAGAACAACCTACCGCTCGAAACAAATTAGTATTGTTGCCGCAACATTAACTCACTCCTGTCCTACAAAGGCGCCCTGCTTTGCAGTGGCAGAAGATGGGAAGAAGAGAGAAGACAGCTAATGGTAATGTACTTCCTCTTTTTTTCCAATGCTTGTATTTGTTTCATCCGTAGTGTTTACGTGTTGATCAATACATGTTCCTGAGTTACCGTTGGAATTCTCTCATTGTGACATATTACACACGGCAATCGCTGTATCTTTTCCATACATTCTGAATTCCCTTAAAAAAGGAGACAACACGCGTGTTTAACTTTTGAAAGGGACACTCAGCATTTTGCTTTCATCTATCTTCTTTCTGACACCCAAAATCTATGTGCATCTTGACGTCGAATGCACTACGCATTTCTGTCGATTTCAGGTGAAACTTGACCTCGCAACACTTGAGATCCCGCAACATCTATGTTCGGAAAATTTCAAGGGTTTTCACGATATTCCTTACCAGGAACAGCTGAAAAAATGGAGTGTTCAGCGGACGCTTCCGGTAGTCTTGTGGTGATCCAAGTCACGTACGCGTTAACGTTTTAGCACACCACAAGGAAACAAATCTGAGAGTCAACAAATTGAGCGTAATACAACACTTCAGTCGTTTAGATTATCAACAAGCTTACTTCTACCTCAGGGTCTGTCAGCATATAACATCCTTCCAAACTCCATTGTATATGCCATCAATTCAGCCGTTTTCACAGCAGCTTTACGTATGGCAATCGGCTCCTTACACCGTGTTACACGAAAAGTTGGTATGAAATAAATTCCGTTTCACTAGACTCCACAAAATTATAATTGTTGTGTTCCCAGGGGTTTGACTTAGCAGGTTCTAAATTACACCACGCGAGTCAAAAGACAACGCACCGGAGGAGAATACTATTTGCGAAACACTGCACGGGCCGACGTGGGTATGAAAACACACTGATTACAGTTCAAATCATGCCTGATTGCTAATTTGAATTTATCGATCTCAGATAATCACGGGACGTGTGAGTGGTATGAAATAAGCGGTAGTATAAATGTTCTGCAACACAGAAAAACAACGGTCTGTTCGTAACGGAGAACGTTCTGATACAAGGCACTCGGTTACTTGGGGAAATTGCACACTTACCTTCCCGAACAAGTCAATGTGTTTCGTTTCTGTGCGCATTTGACTTTGGTCTGACCTAACAATAATGCACGTAAAGCACTGAGGCGGACTGTACATTCCGATAGTCCTTTACCAGAAAGCTTAACAGGATTAATTGGTTATTCATTTTTCATGTTTTGTCCGATCCCCAGCTATGACTTTTCAAGTCGTTTAATCAACAATCTATTTTATATTTTCCACCTGTACATTTTTCAGATTTACTATTTCTTTCTTATCCAAACGACGGTACCTATTAGGCGTAGGCCTTATTTATTATTGCCTCGTGTTTATTGAACTCAGGCCCAATGTTTACCGGACTTTGAAAGTTTAGACAGTAGATGTTTCCGGTTCACCATCCCATTCGGTTCTGGTAACCAAATACCGGATCCATTGAGATGAATTGTGATCAGTAAGGAACATCATTCCCGTTAAATTGGTCATAGTTATTGTGAATGTCTTCAGCCATTGCCTCGTTCCACTAGCCCTTACATCCGCACTGAATATAAAAGTAATAGCTTTAACCAAATCGCCATTTTAGTTCGAATACAGCCGTGTGCTGCCGCTATATAAGGGATCCGCCCATGGAAAAAAATGCCAGTGGAAAACATGGTACTCCCCAGTGTTAACTTCAACACAGTTTAGGTGACAGATTAGCTGCAGAGGAATGTGCAGAGCGAAAAAAATTTGTCCATCCTGATGGGGAGTTAAAATTGCTTTAGTATATTTGGGGCATGACATACGAAAGCGAATTTTCTTCGACAGTGAGAGACCTGACATACGCACTGCAATAAATGTGTTACGATAGTAAATTGTGCAAAAATTTGACATCAAAGTTTAGTCAAATACCAATTGATTTCCCATTGGTAGCCGTTTAATATCCTGCTTATATGCACCTGAGTATGAACATGAATACGTCTTCAGAGTTTACCTACAAGTCAAGCATTTTCCTTTGCGTTATTTCAGCAAACATCCCTACAGGTACACACTACATGAAAAAGGGCGCACACGAACGGCTACGCCTACAGCACATTCATTTCAAAGAAATGGTAAGTTTCAAGTATTACAATATATTGATCTGTCTGCGACATTGGATTTTTATCTAGTTAAGTTAGTTGCTTTTATGGAACTTTCTTGTCATGAAATATTTTGCATTGTAAAACGCCTTATACTTCTACGAAATTCCTCAAATCTCAGTCAACAAATGCCGATGGTAATGATTCCCGTGTAACCCTACTCATGGAATGGTCGTACTTCAATGTGTGCAGTTCGGCTAGCCAGTAATCAACATTATTTGTTTGCCTAAGAGGAATAATTTAACACGCACTGCCTCATGACTGTCCATCGGATATCGCTTAGTTCAAAGAAATTAAAGCTAGCTCACATAAACAAGTTAGGATGTACCGAATGAATGGTAATCGCAGATAAACTTCACCTCAACAACTCAGGTCCATGTACCATAGATCGGGCAGCGGCTTGGTGCACGTGTCTGTGCACCGCAGAAAACACACTGTGGTTTTCATGAGAAGCCAAAGCGGAACCAGTGTAAATGCAACATGATGTGTACTAGACACATATAAATTCTTACTGTGTTGAAGCTAGCATGATTATCAATCCATGCATTGTTTAACTGGCCGCCCATAAGGACTATCAATTCAATGCAAGTTGACCTTCCCTCATCGATTAGGAGCCGATCCGTTGCACAACCCCCAACCTCCATTGAAATGAGTGATGGGTTCGTCAAAGCGCATCAATCTTTTGCTTTACAACTAGTTTCGGTAATGATAGTAGTGATAACTTTATGCGCTGCATGAATTAAAGGCTAATAACGGTCGTGCACTTCTCTACCACTTGCATTTGCTGACATTCTCCTAATAATGGACTATCTTACCGCTAAGATTCATATGGACAATTCGAGATGTGACGGCCAACGTCAAAGATTCAATGTGCTGGAAGACTCATTTTGCTGAAGTGCATCCAGATGTTTCGAAAACTCATTATGAAGTTTTGCAAACGGGTAGGCCGAAGTATCAACTAGACGAAATGGAAACAAAAGTATTGAACATGTTTTGAAATAGTAGTAAAAATTGGTAGCTCATGTTGTTCAACCGGTTATCTTATTGTTCGCTGAGCTTTGCAGTTTGGCTGTAACAGTTTCGTCACCACTTGAGGTGAGGCCATCACTGCGTGTGCATATGGCGGAACGGCGCGGTAAGAAGCGTCAATAAGGGACACACATGGATCGAGTTTAGGGAAGATGACAGGAGGTCGGCTAAATGAAACTGGAGAAGGGGACAGAGTAATGTGTTCTACTTGGCAATTCATTCCTGTGGTGTGATAACATATATAGATAATTTTAGGACAGTATACGAATTTTGTCCAAGGAGTAAGTTTCTGTATACCACATATGAACTGATGGGTAAATGTTTTTACATGGTATATTTTACGTCCACCTTATAGAGCTGTTAAACTCGAATGGAATGGGTGTAGACTCAATGATTAAGTTAGTAATGTATTATCCGCAAAATAATCGCAAACTCTAATTGGATCCGTTCGCAGGTCGCCCTGCGTCAAGCTCACTGTGTGAGAGCGGCCTGCACCTGGCAGGCAAAACAAGGCTGTTGGATACCGCCTCTTGAATACGTCAGGTTCTAACAAGTGATACCAACTCTCTAGACGGACGAACAACGAGACTCGAGTATTTCTCGCACGGCACGGTAACTGACAATCTGAGTCTGTGGGTTCTCGGAACTTAGCCGAGAAAGATTTTTTCGTGCGAGTCGAAGAGGTTCCTAGACCGAACACAATTCTACGCACGATTTCCCAACCCAAGACTGAATCAAGAACAAGAGAGGCCTTTTGCTACAGGCGCTTTTTGGCCCAAGCAAGCGATTCTTTTATATATGGGTTTCTTGGAAGGGTTGCTTACGCAAACCCTGAAAACAAACATGGTTTATGTAAATTTGCAAAGTCCGTAACTGAGCAGAAATTTTGGAAGTTTGGCGAGAGTTGTCCGGAAAAATGTATGTTACTTGGATACAACAATGCGTGTTTGGTTGGAAACAAGACTGTTTCTGGGTGCAAAGGCTAACAATGTGAATGTTTCACGAGTTGGAAGGCTGAGTGAAACGTGTGCGTTTTGTCTGGTCTGAGTACATGTGCACTCGAGTGAATCGGGTTTTCAGCCTTCCGTAATTAAGCCTGTAATAATGATAGAGACTTTGGGTCCTCATAACAAGGCCCTCCTAGGCAAGCGGTGGTCACTCATACACAGCATGTGCCCAAGCCAACACAACTTATTCAGTGCTATCCGTTATTCTAAGGAGTCAGCTTGATTACCACTACTTATTACTCGCCTACGCACGTTATAGTTGCGGAGAAGCTGGTGCCATCCGACACCAGCAATTCTTCGCAGACAACGATGAGCAAAGACTTGAAGGCGCGTCAGATCTTCAGACCGAAGGAGCAAAGTCTCACTACCATTGAACAGAACGGCCCTCACTGTGGCCTTGTATACACGGCCTCTCAGACGAAGGAAACTACCATCTGTCACCAAGAATGCCGCAGGTTCAAGAATGCAGCTCTGGCATTTGCAATGCGTGAGCTGACGTCAGTTTCTATGCGCTCATCGTTGCTGATACAGATGCCAAGATAAGTGACTCGATCAACCAGCTCTACTTCCACGTTAGCAAGGGTTAACGGGCTCATCAAGTGACTGGTGGTCCTGCAGCAACACTTTGCACTATGAATGTGCCAAGCGCATACCAAATAATGAGACCACTCTAGAGAGGCTATTCAGGGTTGATTATGCCGTCCCAACATCGTCGAATAGAAAGATGATATCGTCTGCACAATCAAGATCAACTAACTTCTCACTAAGCAGGACCTCGATGCCTATATCGTGAGATGCCTGAAGGAACACAGCATGATAGTCCACGACGAAATTGAACAAAAATGGGGAAATCGGACAACCCTGAGGAACGTCACTTGTGGTCGGAAAGCTATCCGACAAGTTACCGTCGACCCTGATACGGCCTGTAGTGTTCCTAGAGAGCATGTAGCATGTTCACATGTATCTCGTTAGCGCCTATCCGCGCAAGTATATCGAAGAGAATGCATCGATAGACTGAATCGAACGCACATTTGAAATCAAGGAACACGGCTGTTGTCGGTATGCTATATGGGTGGCGCTGCTCCAACACGTGCCGCAGACTGGATCTATGATCTATGCAGTCACGTGCTGGGCGGAAACCGGCCTGCTCTTCCCTAATCCCAAATTCCTGTTCCAAAATGAGGCGACGAACGAGAATCGAGGCTAGTAATTACGTCACAACTGGCGATAACCTAATATCCGTGTGGCTAACACAATCTGTGCGATTGCCCTTATTGTAGATTGTCACCATAATTGATTCACTCCCGTTAGCCGAGACACACTGTTATTTCCAAATATATTGGAATAAAGAAATGAGTGATTCGCAGTGCAGCTCACATCCAACCTTAACTAATGCATTTGGGGGGAAATCTAGGCCAGCGACATGAAAAACTTTGAGGGCGGTTTTTGCTTTTCGAACCTCGGTCTCCGACAGGTACTCTAAACTCACTGCCCATGCCTCGTCCTGCATCATTTGAGTTGGAAGAGGTTCGGGACCAAGAAGGCAGGTGAACTGATTTTGAAAATGTTCCGCCCAAGGAGCCATACGGCTCTCTTTATTGTGTATCAGCGCAAATGCGCTGTCCCTGATTATCTCAATGACGCCTGAATTCCTTAGACGAGTGGTGCAAATCAGCTGGAAGAGCCTATGGTAATTGCCTACTGCTACTGCCTCCTCCATTTCTTGTACTTTAGGTGTCCACCAGGCTTCCTTGTCAGCACGTAAGCTCCGCTTTAGTTCGAGCCTAACAAGCCGTTTGGTCACATTATGCTCAGAGCCAGCCGGAAGGTTTATTCTAGATTCCAACAGGTTCATCGACCTCTTGAATAACCGGTGACTGTTGTGGGGACGATTGATAGTGCCGCAAGCAGATGCTCCTGCGTCTTGCATGGCGACGGAGACCCTAATTCACTGAAGCTCAGTGTCATTAGAACAAGACAATTCGGTATGAAATGCCTCTTAATAGGTTTGCCTGACCGATAGCTGAGACAATTTCTCATTTGTTAATCGAAGAGGAGGCTTGGTGCGCCTCCCGGTAAAGTTCCTGGAGAAACGACGGGGTACCAAGGCATGATCAGAGTCGACGCAGGCATTCCAGTAAGAGTCGCAATCCAGGATGGAACCACGCCACCTGTAACTTATGGCTATGTGGCCAATTTAGGTCCATCGCTGTCCAGGTACATGAGGACGCCAAATGGCTCTTCGGCGCCCACTGTGTCTAAAAGCAGTGCAACTAATAAACAACTGGCGCTCCGCACACAGTTGCAGCAGGCGCTCGCCGTTGTCAGTCCGTTTGGAGTTAAGCCCATAATTATCACCCAGCTAAGCTTCTGAATTGCTCGGACGCCCTACTTGTACGTTTATATTCCCAGCAAGTACTATAATATCTGTACAATAGCACTAAGTATTAGCTCGTTCAGTTCATAAGTGGATGCGTCCTTGAAAGCATTTGAACTGCGGTCGGTGGAAGCAGTTTTTGTACTACTTTGTGAAGCAACCTTAGTTCAGGTCGTCAAGTGGGTTGCACATAAACGGCTGTTCACCGGAATCCAATCAATCAACGATGGCTCAGCCTTGGAGCTTAAAATGAAACCGACACCAGCTTGGTCCGTGAATGCTGCATCGGCCTCTCCCGATGCGTGCCAATTTCATACAACCATTCGATTACTTTGATTGGGCTGCTCATGGTTGGCGGCATCCGTTTTCGGATTTGCCTGTCACTGTGGCAAGCCACAGGACGCCTGCGCCTACAGAGGGACCATGGATGGCTTGCGCTGCACCACCCACAGCTCCAACCACACACCCCATATCCAGCGTAAACCCAAAGGAATAAGACCGGGAGGCATGCGGATGGGAACCACGTTTCATCAACGGAGCCGGCCCACACTCCTTCACAGGCAAAAACAAGCCCACTGTATTTGGGATTCAAGCGCACACAAGGCGGTGGCTGGACCGTAGTCCGCTCCACACTGAGTGCATGGAACCACTCTTTGAGCCTAACACGGCCACAAGGACCGTGCACCCCTTTCCCTCCAGCAACGACCAACTGTCTCCTGGAGCCAGTATGGACGAGGTAGTGGGTAATAGACAGGTAGGCACCTTGTCAACATGCACATCAAGCGCAGCCACACCGGGGATTTCAAACAACAGCCAATCACTTGAGAGAGAGAGAAAGAAATATAGAAAAACTCGATTAATGCATAAGGAAACGGTGACATAAACCTTAATTAAATAGCATCCGTAATAAGTTTTTTACAAACAAATCCTAGCTAAGTGCACGAGTAAGGAAGTATAGTTCACGGAACGCCATGAGCACAAAAATGTTATGGAAATCGAATACAATTGGCTGAAGCGATGTATGCAAGTTAATGGAATAAAGTACCGGGAGATATTTATATGAGAAAGAAAAGCATTAAGGTAAACACTGTAAACCCACCGCCTGAAATAAAGAGACTTAGCATGCAAGCACGCGGTTAGTAAATCGAATTCAGCGTGCCTACAAACGCTGCGCCGGCTCGTCGTAATTCTCTGCAGCACCCGTCGTCGCTTCGGTAGTGGCCCCAAATGGCACAGCTCATGGCCCTAGACATTTGAGAATAAATTAGACGAACCTGAATAAGACAGCATGCAACCATGCGGTATAAATCGAATTCAGCGTGCCTACAAACGCTGACCGTATAAAAGATGTTTCGGTATCCGCGTCGAATCCATACGGCTCACATGACCGAGCCATCTCAGGTGTCGCAGTAAAAGTATGCAGTCCACTGCATACATCCCACTTCGGCGCAACACTTCCGTGTCTGCAACTCTGGCGCCCCAACCGATCCGCAAAATTTGTCGCAGACACTGCTGATGGAACCGCTCAAGATATCGCACATCCCGACGGTACATGTCCACGTTACAACATGTACACATAGTCGTGCATGTAGCTGATGGTTGTTCCACACTCGGTACTCAAGCTTACCGAATGCCGCTGCTGCTTCGAACGGATACGCACTCAACGTGTAGCTGTTGGTCAGTCGACATCACACTCCCAAGTTAGCAAACGCGGGAGGTGGTTTCCAATACTTCAGCACCAGTGCTAATTTGCGACAACATCGCAGATTGCATCTTCGGCTGAAAGAGATAGAGCGTTTTGCTTGTGTTGTTGGTGAGCCCGAATTCGGCCGCTGTCGAAGCCAGAGCACTAGTCATGTGCTGCAACTCATCCGCGCTGTGTGAAAACCACGCACAGTCGTCAGCAAACAGCAACATACGGATAGTTGTCTCACAGACTAGAGTTCTCGCACCGAAACGACGGATGTTCAGCAGCCCACCATCAATACGGTGCTCCACACGAACACCGTAAGCACAAGCCGCATCAAAAGCACAAGACAACATTGCATGAAGATATATATTAAACAGGACAGGAGCTAACACACAGCCTTGCTTCACACCAGAGACAACTGTAAAGTCATCAGAGGTCTCTCCACTCAGCTGCACCCTCGCTCGCATACCACTGTGCAGACATTCAATTAAACTTACAAACTTACACGGGCAACCAAACTTACCCAACACCAGCCACAATGCCTCGCGGTTCACCGTATCAAATGCCTTGGTGAAATCAACAAAAAGTGAGTACAAAGGCTGGTGTCGTTCTCTGCACTTCTCTTGCAACTGACTAGCCGCAAACACCATATTTATAGTGCTGCGACCCGAACGGAATCCACATTGCTCTTCCGCCACCTTTGGTTCCACAATCTGACTCACGAGGCGATTGAGCAGGATTCGGGCAATCACCTTGCCCACACAACTCAGCAAGTTGATGCCACGATAATTCGTGCAACATTGCTTGCTACCTTTGCCCTTGTACAGTGGTAGCACAAGGGCATCCTTCAGCTCAGCAGGCACCTCCTCCTCACTCCACACGCGTTGCACCAAGTGGTGCAGCGCAGTCAACAACGCTGGTCCACCGTGTTTCAATACTTCAGGTGGGATCCCGTCACCTCCGGCACATTTGCCGTTTCGCAGCTGAGCAAGTGCTCTCTGCGTCTCATCCAGTCTCGGCGTATCCGCCAGATCCGCCTTCACATCGTGCTGCTTCAGGCCATTCAATGTAGGCCAGTCGATTAATGAACGGTTGTTAAAGAGACAGTCAAAGTGTTCGCCAGACTGCATTATGTAGTCTGGGTGCAGGTAGCGCCTGTACTACCACCGATCAGTGTCCTCAGCGGCTCCAATCTCAGTCCATACACCGCCTTCAAGGAGTCAAAGAATTCCTTGTGTTGACGGCGTTCGGCGTAGCATTCCATCTGCTTCGCCTTCTCCGTCCACCATGCATTTTTAATGCGACGGAGCTCTCGGGTCAGTCGCCGTCGAAGTTTGCGAAACTGACTCTTCTTCCCCAAGTCACTGGGGTCTGCAACATGTGCAGTAAATGCTGCATTCTTCTCTGACACCAATGCGTCAATCGTCACATTGTTGTCATCAAACCAATCAGGCCGCTTACAGTTTGCGCGCCCGATGGTCTCCTCGGCAGCAGCTGTCACCTGGTCGCGAATGTGGTGCCACAGGTCGCCCACTGTGGCTGTACAGTCCACATCACCACACAGGCGTGCAGCCATCGCCTTCTCCAGCTCAGTACGTTTCGCCACAGTACCGAGGGAGAGAATGTTAAATGTACGCCGATTCACGGCGGGAGTGCAATACATCGATTTACGAAAATATATGTACGGTTTGGTCCGAACCAATTTGTGATCAGTGCCACACTCAGCTCCACGCAGTACACGTGTCATGCACACTTCACGCATATCACGCTGACGTACGATGACATAGTCGAGCAGGTGAGCGTGACCACTCCGTGGGTGCGTCCAAGTTGCTATATCACTCGCACTCAGTGCAAACCGAGTGTTCGTGATCGTCAGGCCGTGAGTGGCACACAGTGAGAGCAGCCTGTCACCGTTCGCATTCGCTGAACCAATGCCATGCGCACCGATAACATCTGTCCACGCTGATGCATCACGCCCAACGCGCGCGTTGAAATCACCCAGTAGAAACAGTCGGTCGCTCTTCGGCACAGACCGTATCACGGAGGATAGCTCAGCGTAGAACTGATCACGCGTGTCATCAGGATAACACATGGTCGGACCGTACGTGCTTATGAAAGTAGCAAACTTACCTCTTCCGAGTCGTAGGCGAACAGTCATCAGCCGCGCGCTGATGCCCTTTGGTTCACCCACCAGCTGGCCATTCAGGCGGTCGGATATTGCAAATCCGACCCCATGTTCACGTGGTGCTGAGGCGGCGTTCCCCACCCAGTAGAATGTGTAGCCAGCACCTGCTTCATGTAATTACCTTGCTCAGCGAGCCGAGTTTCACTGAGCGCCGCAATATCGCTGTGGTAGCGCGCCAGCTCCATTGCGACCAGTGCAGTGCATCGCTCCGGGCGCTCGCTCGAGTTCCGGTCCAGTAGTGTGCGCACGTTCCAGCACCCGATGCTGAGTGCTTTGCGCGCAGGCATACGATTGCATTGGTGGGCAATCGCACGCAAGGTGGTCGTTGTGCTTCGGAGGTTTGCTTGAGGGACTCCACCCGGAGCCTTTGGCTCAATAGCCTGACCCACAAGACAGTGGAGAGCAGATCCAGCTCGGGAATGTGATTGCAGAGACAGATTGGGATCTGCTTGACGGCCGTCACACGCAGCCTTTGAGGTTCTGCAACAGTTATCATATGTTTTGCGACCGTAATTGGATACGCACCTGCGACCACGGCCAGACGCAGGTGGGTTTTTGGCGGGTTTGCACCAATTTGACCAGGGGCTGCCTGGATTGAGGCGGGCAGTAGCAAACCATTGAACACCCGGAGGTGTCCTCCCACCGTCAGAGACAATGCGTGACACTCGTGCTCTACGCCAATCGAGCATTGAGAATATCACCCGTAACCTGTTGTCTCCCATGGCTAGGTTTTACGGGAAGTGGGCCATCGACCACTTCCTAACCTCCGGAGAGGATGGACTAGGATACTGCCAGGGCGCCCAATCCTGACAGGAGAACGACTCGGGTCCTCAGCCAAAGCCTTCGATTAAATGAACACCCGAAAGGCAGCGGGTCTAGCACATGGTCAGTTAGCTGACTCATGCGGATTGGTGTCCTGGATCTTAGCAGGGAGAAGGGCGAAACCTAACTCCCACCCAGCGGTCGCCACGTGGAGGCGCCCAGGACATAAGACTATGGCGCAGCAGTAGCAGCAGTGGGTAGACCATCTGTCATGATCTAGCCACCACCAGCCTCAGCGCACCATAGGCTCTCCCGCCTTGGGCTGCTCATAATTTAGCAAAAACCTACCTGTCATGGCGAAAACCTGTCTATGGCGACCACCTGCCAATGGCGTTAATTTAAATTATTCCTAAATATTCCTATATTTTCTCTGGTCATTACTTGTCTATGGCGTCCACATGTCTAAGGAAATCGCGACAAGGCTTTCTTGGAACGCAGACGTTCTAGCACCAGCTCAAGGTGATCACAACTAATACGACTGGCAGGGATTACTATTAGAGGTGTCATGATGATTTGCCACCCTATAGAACAGATTGCTTAGATTTACTTTCAAGGTGTTATAATTGCTCCAGAAATCACACCATATATCCTGCACTGATTCAATACCACCCGGATTCACATATTATGTGTCTAGTTAATCGATGCCCTGTAGGCTTGCAATATTCGCGCTGTCGCATTTGACCAGTTTAGGTTGCACAACTTTCAAAATACCCGTGGTTTGTTTTCATCTCATGATTCAAATTATCTTCATACCATATGTGTCACGTGACACAATGGTATGTTGGCATCCGTATGCAGATTTTCCAGTCACTGTGGCCTCCATTGAGACAGCCACAGGACGCCTGCGCCTACAAAGGAACCATGGGTGGCTTGAGCTGCACCACCCACATTTTCACCCACACACCCCATATCCGCTGTAAAACCGAAAGAATAAGACCGGGAGGCAGGTGGATGGGAGCCATTTTTCATCAACGGAGCCGGCCCACACTGCTTCAACAAGCGGAGCAGAAGCATTCCGGCCTAATTGGGGAATCATACACACCAGACCAACACATGGCGGTGGCTGGATAGTAGCCCGTTCCACACAGGTTGGAACCACTTTTTGAGCCTAGCACCATCACAAGGACGGTGCACTCCTTCTCCTACAGCGACGACCAACTGTCTCCTGGAGCCAGTATGGACGGAGTAGTGGGTAGTAGACAGGTAGGCACCTTGTCAACATTCACATCATGCGCATCCACACCGGGGAGCTCAAACAACATCTACTTCTGAGATGTAAGATAACTCAGCACGCAGGCAAACGTACCACATACGCCGCCCTATTGGCCTGGATTAGTAAATCGAATGGGAGCGTACGCATCCTGCTTCTATTCCGCGTGCAATAGTACATCTCCTGCACCTGAGCAACCGCCTTTTTATTCCGTCTACGGAGTTCGCATCGATCAGATTTGCCTTGGATTCGCAACACCTGAAATCAACATGAGTTTGTCATAAACTCACCTTCTTCATGTTCTGGTAATGTTATTTTCGGTTTGCTCGAGTGCCGTTTCCCTGCACTAAATTAGCCGTACAAATGCAGTATGAGTATCCTCGTCGAATTCATTCGGTATACATATTTACAATGATGGCGTCATCCGTATCCAATGGCAGTTCGAATACAACATATGCACATGCGTTTATCCAAACGTAAGTGTGAGCTGTCACAAACTGGATAGAGACACATTAGACCTCATGATCAATGGTACGGCAAACGTGTATGGGGTTGGTTTGGAGGTCAGCCTAACAACCACATTCGAAGACCTGACAAAACTTCCCGAATACGAACTGTTGATGTTTTCTTCAACATTTAGACGTGACCGCCTTAAATCGTGGGCATCCATATTTGAAGGACCCGGATATAGCAATAGCGAAGCAACTACCAGGTAGAAGGATAACTAAACTACTGGTACAGTGAAATAGTATGCACTTAGGTGTTGCCCTCTACTTGTACAGACAGATTTGAGTAGCTGATGGGGGAGAGGATCACACAGCATGCGAATGCGATGCATTGTCCACTTCTGCCTCTGTGTCTCCGACCGGTTCGCTCATCTGCTGCCTGAGGTATGTGTACCTACTCAAAGAACGATTGCTGCGCACCCTTTGATAATGGCAGGTGACATCAACTAGGTCCCGTTGCTGGCTGCCAAACATGCGACTATCCAAACAGTGTTGGCAATTTTTGTGTAAATGTCCAACTACTTAACCGTTTGTACTAACCGACATGTACTCTACTGTGGCCATAAGCTATTTGCTAACGATCTATACCATACGTCTCGTCCGCAGCCATTTGGTGCTCATAAAATGGTTGTCGCTATGCCTCAATTTCTTTCCGATGTAATATACCAATCCACTGACGTACCATTCCCGCCTTTAGGTTCAACCTTTTACTTAGTCTATCCAAAAGATTGTCCACGTGCAATGCAACTTCTTCTAGGCAAGTGACGTAATACCCCTTTGTATATCAACCTATGTAACTAAAGCATATATCCCCCTATGGGCTTTGTAGCGAACAAATCGTATAGAGCCATGTTACCCAACAAAAATCCGTATAACTCACCTTGCGAACTCTGGATTTTGTGATACTGTTGTACAGTCACAATTACTGTGAATATCACTTTCTGTGTGTATTTGTTTACTGTGCACCTAGTAGGTCGTGTGCCTTGACCGTGTACTATTGATGTACCAATTACTTCATATTCATGGTCGATTTTAGAGTTCTTTTTTCAGATTATTACAAAGGAGGAAATGGCTAGTTCCAATTCAGCAATGCCAAAGGTATTAACACTTGAAGAAACAACATCAGTAATCTGACAAAGTCAAGAACGAAACTGCTCGCGAACATTGGCGGGAAATTGTGGGGTAGGAAAGACACAAATCCTTCTAACTTTAAAGCGGAAATCCAAGTTTTTGAATGGCTTTAGAAAGATCGTACAGACTGAAATTAAATAGTAGTAGAAAAACTGGTAACGCAGACATAAACGCAGTTCACAGTGAAATGATGTTCTTCAACACTGGCGAGAAAAATCCCACCATTTGAACCCACGATTTAACAATGAACATTGCACTTCGCAAAAGAGTTGCAAAACCCATACTTCAAGGCGTCAAAAGCTTCGCTGCAGGATTTCATCAGTAGACACAAAATTCTGTTTGGTAAGCAATCAGGCGAAATCAGTGGCTCAGATATGTGCGCTGCATCCGACTGGACGGAAAAATTTCCCGAAATATTTTCCGGCTACACAATCCAAGACATAAATAAATTAGCTGAAACTGGCTTGATATTCAAAGTGACGTCGGACAAAAGTTTTTCGTTAAGGAGGAACGCACAGGTGGGAAAAGAAGCAGGGAGCGTATCTCAGGCATGCTGAGCACTAACTTGTTGGGGGAGCGAGAATCAGCTTTAGAGATTGGGAAACCAGCCAAAGCTCGAAATTTAAGAGAGAACTATCCGGTAGCTTAGTAGAAGAATAAAAGGACATGGATAGCTGCAACTAGTTTCCAAGATTGGCTTCAAACTTTTGACAGAAATATGCAGAAAAATGTCGCAACATCATACTGTTTTTGACAATGCCACCTGCCATCCCAGATTCCAGCTATTTAATGTCAAATTACAGTTCGTGCTACCCAAAACCACTGGTTTAGTTCAATCTCTCGGCCACGGTGACATTCAGGCGATAAATTTAAGTTTAGGAAACAACAGCTTTTGCATTTTAGTACGATCGTGGAATCCCAAACAAATATGTCTGGAACTGAACTCACGAAACAAGCAAATATTTTAGACCTTGTGTTCTGAATAGCGGCTGCATGGAAGGTGGTGAAGAAACCAACAATCTCTAAGTGTTTTTGTAAAGCCGGGTTTCCTTGTCTTGCGGAAATTGATTCGGAGAGAACAACGCAAACTGGACCTGCGAAATTTGGGGAAATTGTACCTCATCCTTCCTCCATTGAACTGGCCTTTTATTCAAAGTTATTTATTGGATGCCAATTGGCTGATAGCCATATGGTTGATTCATATATCCAAACATGTACCACAACAGAAATAAAATGGTACATGCCTGTCATGTCAATTTTAGCAGATGAGGATGTGAATTGTGCGTCAGACAAAGAGCAGAAACAGGATTCTACAGCCGTTCTGAAAATGTATACTTTAACAGACGCACAGAGTGTTGTTGACATTTTGTGCTCCTACACAATACAATGCAGATACACGGACAAGCCGGAACTTATCATGAACGTGAGGGAGAAAATAAATTCCTCTTTCATTGAAACTAACAAGCAACAGACCAATATACTTAATTGTTTCATCTGGTGGAAAGTGTTATGACAATAATATGCGTGTGTACAGTTTTTCCAGAGCTCGTGGATTTCGATGATTTACACGTCAGTCATTCAAATTTTGATTTATTAGCTGCAAATTTATTGCAGTTTTATTACTCATGTAGCACACACTACACCCTATTACTTTTGTTTGCATACGTGGAAGTTGAAATGATCTGTAGAAGCTTTCGGTTTACTGATCTAGTTAGCGATTTGAAAGTTTGTCACTCATGGAATTCGGTCATGATTAGCGTCGCCTATATTGGAACCTGTCCATAGTGACTATTTGTCCAAGTCGAGCACTTTTTCTCGGTCATTTGGGAGGTCACTTTGAACCGGCTTGACTGTAGTATGCAAAGCCAAAGGTTCCATTGGTGCGTGTTCAGATTTTTCAACGTGTCTTAATGAGGCCATTCAGACACACACCTATCATATACGCATTCCATAGGATGTGCAATTCGTGGGGGCAAATCACCGTGAGCTCTCGTTAAAAATCGATCAGGTCTTGTATCGAATAAGGGATTATGGATTTGTTCTAGGGCTGAAGGATTGAAGTCCACTTCCAGAACAACTTAAATACCCGGGTTTTATTATTGTCCACAACGGAGGTCGTTCAGATCCATGTAACATATCAGATCTCGTCAACATGTCAGCACCGACAGAAGTGAGTGCCCTACGTTCACACGTTTGTATGTTTAGCCCCTAATCTAATTTCCATCCGGAAATGCATCAGTTGCGAACACCCATAAAGGCTCTACTTTTGAAGAGGGTCAAGTGGAACTCGTCTCCTGGATGTCAAAGAGCAGTCAATCGGCTAAATTAACTGTTGGCCTCAGGTTACCTCTTCAAACATTATGATACAAAAATCCCAATTGTTGTAGCCGTAGACCCAAGCAACTACGACATCAGCTCTGCTTTATCCCACTATTTTCCAGATGGCTTTGAGAAAGCTGTCATCCAGGTGGCACGATTGTTATCGTCAGTAGAGAGTAATCAATATCAAGTGGAAAAGCAAGAATTAGTTATTGTGTTTGTTGTTCAAAATGTAACAAAATGATGTATGGTATAAGTTTTGCATGACTTATGGACCACAAATCATTACTGAACATAGTGGGTTGTCCTACAGATAGCCCTGGCACCGGCACAAGCCGTTTACAAAAGTGGGCTCTATCGTTACTAACGTATGAGTTCAACAGTAAGAACAAATGGACGACCGATTTTTGACAAGCTAATGTCACGGTTGCTTTCTGATCATTCAGTAGACAACAACGAGACAGTGAAAGCTATGTTTAAGGTGGATCAGAAAATCAATCGGGTGCTTCTGGATACCGCGAACTGTATTCCGGTTTTGCTGACATCCTTACAACAACACAGACTAGGATATAACGCTACATAAGCTATTGGAATACGTGAAAGAAGACTGGTAATCAAAAGTGAAATATACCGAAATTATTCCCTATCATCGACACAGGGTTGGTTGATTAATCGTTGATTTATGTTTGCTCAACGCCGAAGCTGCGTGTGTCCCTCTATCTTTACAACAACTCATTCTCGTCCAAATCCGCAGGGTTCTTCAAGGGATCACTCAAACCACAGCACTGGCCAGAGGTAAACAAGCCTAACATCGACGAGGAAATCGCGCATTAGTGTAAACAGTTTGAACACTGTGCCATAGCGCAAAAGACACCTAAACGTACATCACAAATATCGTGACCTGTAGCAATCTAGCTCTTTACCGTTTTACAGGCCAGTTCACGCATAGTGCTAGTATGTTAACGCGTTACGAAAATCAAAATAACGTGTTGTGCATTTAAGTTCACGCGGGCATAAATGCATTCCTTCCCTGAAGAGTTACATGCACGCACTATCAGTGGGACTCTGATTGGTCATGGGTAGTTAGCCAATGGGACTCCCTGAATGGAAGCACAGGGCTAAATGTATGAGTCTATGGGGGACTAGTATGCTTCCGAGTAGGTTACTATATTGCTGTTAACGGAAGGCAGACATGGATGAGTGTCAGTGCCGGAGTTTACCAACGGTATGCCTGACTTTAGCTGGTTAAGCTAGGATGAGTTGCTTGCGCGTTCTTCGTCAGCACCAGTTTGATAAATCTGCTGCAGGAAAGAGTTAACCTTGTTTCGTATTCGGACCGGGGCTGTAGCCGGTGTCCCTGTGCTAAATTTCCAAAGCTTGTCCTAGCACCCCATAACGTATCGAAAGCGCAATTGTTGCTCGGTCCAAGGTGTGCAGTACCAATGGCACATTTAGGCCCTCAGATGGTATTGTCTCTGGTCGAAACATGCCGCATGAAGATAGTATTAATAACATGAATAACGGACATATTCCTGCTCAAGTGCAAACCTGTGACAATATTTGGCACAGAAAATACACGCACAGGTAATGGCATGTTATTGCATGAGCATTATCAAGCTTTTCTTACATTTGTCTGCATTTCTGAGAAGGAATTCGCCACATATGTTTGTCTTATGCGACGGTGGAAGGCAAATTTGCGTTTTGAGTATGTTGTGAAATAATAATATTACCTATATTAGACGTTATCTGAGCTTTCAATAAATGGATGTTCAACTGATCTTCCAAGCGGAATACGACATAATGGTGACCAGGTAGAGATAGCTTCCCAACTTACTGTGAAAGGATTGCACCGTCTCACACGACCTGGTGCTGAACGCAACCGATTCCACAGCGGAGCATGTATGGTGAGAAGAAAGTTAGAACGCAAGTTTGTCTTGCCCCATGGTATAATCAGAGCAAGGTTTTTCGTATCTAGGTCTCTCGTGTAATGTTGCAACAACGATGAATCGATTGCAATGGGTATAGGAAGGAATCAGATTGTACAGCAATATCCAGTTATGTTTTAGTCTCCGCATCCAAAACGAATAATGATAGAGATGTTGGCATCGCTCCTGAGCGTTTAGGATCGAAATTTTTCCCGATACGTTCTTAGTGAACGACCGTTGAAGGCTTCTATCGATTTTCTCTCTGGTTTTCTCATATGGCCTTAGATTATGTTGTGATACTCCGGGATGGGACGAGTAAGGATTTTAAATAGTTTAACTTTAGCAAAGATGTTAGCAAAAGATTGTCTGACTCGTGCTATTTGACCCACAACCTCTTCTAGGAACATAAATGGACAAGAATATTTCATTCCAAGATCAAGAGTAGACTGTTTTACACAGATGCTTTCGCTGTTACGTGTGATAGCTACTTCGGTTGTCAAGCGATCACAACATATGATACTTGACTGTTGTGCTTAAAACTTCATCATCCACTTGTTGCACCAAGAATGTATTCTTGAATTAATGCTAGTACATTCGGAAGCTAAACCCTTCGATAATTGTAGACAAATCTTATATCATCAACAAATAAATAGGACACACCACGTACGTCACGCAAACTGCTATCATTGATACAAAGAAGGGAAATTAATGTACTGAGCGCACATCCTTCTTTAATCTCGCCAACAAAGTGACGCGGGGAAGAGCAATAGACGCCTAAGGCAACAATTTTAGCGAAGCCGTTCATGAATGATGATAGCCAACCCATTAATGTGTTGTGGACTTCAAAGTAAGCTATCTGATTCGGTTACCGTTTGCGCGTCATCCGATCTAATGTTGTCTGCATGTGCAAGCATAGAATTAATATGGCATATTTTGACTCAATGGAGTTCGGTTGTAGTTCAGGTAATTTAGCTACTATAATGTGTACGATCCTTAATCAATGAAACCATTTTAATACCTGTCTATCAGCTCCAGTGGGTTGATGAGCTTTATCACAATGTTTTACCAATTCCACGAATAATCTGACTATTATAGAGGTGTTTGTGCTTGATCTGTCATTGCCAATCTCCTGTTTTGCGCAACTCTTGTGGTGAAAGCTGCTACATTAAGTTTTCCATTCATCTGAAAATTCCTTGGATTCCAGTGAAAGAACAAACATATACAAAAGGAGCAGTGGCTTATCAGGCCCTCCCATTTTCATGGCAGATGGGGGATGCCACCGGCTTTCAGAATTGAGCACGGTTGAATAGAAAGCGTTGTTTGGTGGACATTGCGGAGAGCAACAGCAATTTAGATGAAGCCTTAGTTTAATTATAACGTTAGTGTCAAGAGTCATGTAGGTGAAGAAGCAAGAACTAAATTCGCCTGGATGTCTTCCACCATTTCAGTGATCAATGAAAATCCTTTGTTAGTTCTTCGACGGAGAATTCAGACCAGCAATTTTGCTTTACGTCATTCGTAGATTTCCTTGATCTTCTTGTATTCTCATCAACTGTAAGTGTTTGTTTTCAGAGATGAGTCGGGCCTCTGTGGTATCATGGTAAAATATCCTATCAATTTGCACTGCTCGATCAGCTTGCTGAATTTCCGACTCATCGAATCTTCGGCTGCTTCTATTTAAAAGTCACTGATCCGTTTTCCTTATGCGGCAACAAGGGTTATGTCTTTCTGAGACAAATAATAGAAGCGCTCTAGGGCTGCGGACGTATTGTTGCCGAGAAAGAAGGCGTTTCAATCGCAGGACCGGATTATCTGACGGAAGGGTTTCCAGTTAACACTGCAGCTAGTGTAACCATTTTAAGGGTGATGCTTAAGAGTACAATTTTGCCGTCGCTATCAGCAATGTTCTCTGATACGTCTCTCTGTACGTTGGTCATGCCCAACGTGGACATAAAGTCTAGTGATTTTTGTCAACCTAGTTGATATAGCAACCTACTGTGTCCTACCAACTCTGACTGAATAAATGATGGCTCTGTATATAGACAGGAAGTCTGAGGGAACAGTGCATTTTCTGTGTGTTGAAACCCCCTACAATTATGCTTTATTTGTGTGCCTAATCCGATGCAAAATCGAAAGCTATGCTACGGAAAACATTTGTGGTTGACGAATTTGACGGGTAGCGGATAGATGCAAGTAAACCGAGCCTCCTGAAAAGGAGAACCAGAGCCAAGCAGGGACATTTGACGGCGGTGGGTATTCAAACCGTTCAGCTATACATATGTGATGGAGTTGCTTTAGGCGTTCTCCCACTTTTCATTTGCAGAGATGTTTACAAAAAAGGAGTTAAAGGGGTAATTGAATTACAATCTAATATATCAACGTGGTACCACGTTTCCGTAATCAGCATTGCGCGCAGCTTGTTTAATCGTGCACGCATGCTTAGGAAATACCGTTTTTGATAATCCCTCTGGAGTCAAGCAAAAATGATGAGAATATAGTATAAATGGTGGAATCGACGTTCGCGTCACTGTTGTGTGGGTTATTGTAATCGCAGATTATATGAGCGGTAAGTATGTGTGGGAGCATTGGGAAAGAGTCCATTGCTAATAATCTTGCGTGTTGGTAGTGGGCCGTCCGTCATCGCCAGGATACATTATGAAATGTTGATGGTTGCTGTAAGAAGGATACATGGCTG
>OX104069.1:83697748-83731787 GCA_944474145.2 Dicrocoelium dendriticum | reverse complement strand
AACCAATTATTTCTGTTAAGATTTCTGTTAATGTAAATTCGGATTGTACAGTTCGCCTCAGTGCTTTACGTGCATTATTGTTAGGTCAGACTAAAGTCAAAGGAGCGAAGAAACGAAACTGGTTGACTTGTTCGATTAGGTAAGTGTGCAATTTCCCCAAGTAGCCTTTGCCTTGTATCAGAACATCCTCATTTACAAGCAGGCTAGTGTTTTCTGTGTTGCAGAACATTTATACTACCGCTTGTTTCATACCAATCACACGTCCCGTGATTATCTGAGATCGATGAATTCAAATTAACACAGCCGTGATTTGAACTGTAATCTGTGTATTTTCATACCCACGTCGACGCGTGCAGTGTTTCGCAAATATACTTCTCATCCGGTGCGTTGTCTTTTGACCAGCCTGGCTCAATCTAGAAGCTGCTAAGTCAAACCCCTGGGAACACAACCATTATAATTCTGTAGAGGCTAGTTAAACAGAATATATTTCATGACAACATTTCGTGTAACAAGGTGAATGAGCCGATTTCCATATGTAACGGTTCTGTGAAAACGGCTGAATTGATGGCATATACAATGGAGTTTGGAAGGGTGTTTAGAAGTGTGTTACATGGCTGATAAACCTTGAGGTAGAAGTAAGCTTGTTGGTAATCTAAACGACTGAAGTGTCGAATTACGCTCAATTTGTCGGCTCTTAGATTCGTTTCCTCCTTGTGTGCTAAAACGTCAACGCGTACGTGACTTGGATAACCAAAAGACTACCGGAAGCGTCCACTGAACTCTCCGTTTTTTTCAGCTGTTCCTGGTAAGGAATATCGTGAATACCCTTGACATTCCCCGTCGCTAGATGTTGCGGAATCTCAAGTGTTGCGAAGTCAAGTTTTACCTGAGATCAACCGATATGCATAGGGCATTTGAGGTCAAGATGAACATAGATTTTGGGTGTCAGATAGAAGATAGATGAAAGTAAAATGCTGAGTGTCGCTTTCAAAGGTTAAACACGCGGATTATCTCCTTTTGAAGTGAATCCAGAATGTCTGAAAAAAATACAGCGATCGCCAAGTGTAATATGTCACACTGAGAGAATTCCAAACGTAACTCAGCAACATGTATTTCTCGACACGTAAACACTACGGATTAAACAAATACAACCATTGGAAAAAGAGGAAGTACATTACCATTGACAGACTTTTCACTTCTTTTTATCCTCTGCCACAGCAAAACAGGGCGGCTTTGTAGGACAGGTTTGAGTTAACGTTGCGGCAACAATACTAATTTTGTTCGAGCGCTTGGCTGTTTTGATTTTTTTGCTAAACAACGTCGCCCATAATAAAGCGATATCCTCGGTGCAAGCCGTATCGGCCTTGCGAAGATACATTCAGTTTGACGAGTAATTCGGAAGGTAAATCGGACTCCTGGCTTTCAATTTGAATAGACTGTCAAAATGACTAAGGACACTTAAAGTGCACTTCAAGTGCCTGGTTTTTTGGAGTTATCAAGTCGATTGAAGTATACGTTGCATCAGAGATCACGCGCTCCACTAATTAGGAGCCCAACCAATCGCGGTGAAACATTGTGTTCCTAACTTGGTTTTGAGTTTGGTGTAGCAAAACAAATTCACCAAATCTAAGGAGACGCAGAATATCTCCTTACCCTACGGAAAAACTAAGACAATGGATTTATCACGGAATAAAAGCAACCACTTATCAGTTTACCGTAGCTAATGGGTGAGATCAGAATTAGATTTGTAGAAAGAAAAATCCGTCCAATGCGATGAATTGAGACAAACTAGGAGCAGATATGGCAAAATATGGAAGTAAATTCCACGGCTGAGATACTCGAAATAAGACAACCTAGCGGCGACATTTCAACTGGCTATACTGTGTCGCCAAGTTAAATGGTAGCTTTTCAAAGTTTTTTTTGATGCGCTTTAATGTATGGCGGCGTGGGTGGTAAGAATGCTTGAGGATCTGGCCCACAAATATGAGAGAACCACTCAGAAGAGGATATTGTCCCCTAAAAGGTCCTGGAGTATTTAATCTTAAATGGTGAAGGTGAAACAATCGCTTTAATTATTTTTTAGCCCACCGTTGTGTCTTCTCGAGAGCAATTAGATCATGTTTTGCCAGAGATACCACATCTGAATGGAGCACGCACTATGTGGTCGCACGTAAGCGTTAAGGACCCAATTACTCTTTTCGACAAATCTCTTCAAGCATTTAGAAATCTAGAATGAAATATCAGAGCAGAAATTGTTAATGAAGCCAAAGAGAGGAAAAATTGGAATCAAGACATTTAGAAAGTAAAAAGCATTGATCGATGATGTCGGCTTACTACATATGTGAGAGAGCACATGTTGGTTGATAGGTATAATACCTAGCGTAGCATTCGATCTCTATCAGCGCACAAAGTGGTAGAATTTTGCAAAATTATTAGGGCTACGTGAACGAAGTTTTTGCAGTGTCAATAGCCTAGGAAAGGATTTATTTTCTTCAGGACAGCTGATTGCACAACAAAAACAGCTGTGTAGACAGCAAACGCTTTGCGGATGCAATATGCCACCACGTTTCAGATGGTCATGCCACTAAGCCGTTTTCTAAATTTTGTATTCACCTTGCCATGACCAAACCACCTCACTATTACCGGGGAGTCTGTGTTGGAAATGTTGACGTCTCCACGCAAACACAGCTCGTTGGGTGTCCACACTAGCAGCAGCAAGCCAACTGGCAGGACCCTTAGCTCGGTTTATGCAGAGCTGCTTAGAGAATAAGCAAGTTCCTGCCATCTGGAAGCTTGGGATAATAACACAGATACACAAAGTTGGAAGCAGCATTGAACCCTCGAACTACCGCCCAGTATCCCTTCTTATTATAACCTCCAAGATCATAGGATGCATAGGTGCTTATTCACTGATGTGCTAGCTGGAAAACGGTAACGTCACCACGCTTGAGTAGCACGGTTTCCGACGACAGTAGTCATGCACAACGAATTAACATATCGTACGCAGTAGTTGGACAGAGGCATCTGACAATGGAGAATGTGTTCCTGTGATGTACCTAGAATTTAGAAAGCTTTCCATCGTCAAGTTCATCGGATACTACTCTCCAAGCTCCAACATTAGGGATCGGAGAACCTATTTAAGCTGGATTGCCAAATTTCTACGTCAACGGTAATTAGTGGTCAGAGTACGGAGCTCTTTAACGGAGCCCACACAAGCAGAGTGTCCAATGCCGCAAGGCTCGGTTTTATGTCTAGGTTTCTTATTGGTGTTTCTTAAAGACCTAACACAAAGAATCGCTTCAAACAACCCAATGCTTGCCGACGAGGTCATGCTTTAGTACAGGATCAATCCGAACAACGACCAGCATCTGTTTCAGGGTGACTGGTAACTTTGGTGCCGGAAGTCGACTTCTGGCCATGATAAAATCTAAATAAATAGCAACTAATTCCGCACAATTCGTTCGACGATTTGCACAGTAACCACGGCTGATGCTTGACTGACCAAATTTTTAATAGTGACAGGCGAATCTGACACAGCTACGGCCTAATTTGAGCGCGCTGTGGACGACTTTGCATCTGACTTTGCTCACCCACACGTAGATGACTGCTGGTAATATAGCAATGAAACAACGGTTTATGACGGGTATAAAAGTGAGCGTTTGCCATCTCCCGTAGGATGGTTACGGTGAACATTAAAAAAGCAGTGTAGGTTATAGAACGCGGGAGATACATGACACACCATTAGCGAGTGTGTGTATTTGTGCCTGTAGTTTAGGAGGGTCATGAAACGGTAAACTGTCGGTTCCGCAATAATGTCGTCGACTGATGCTTATGAGTTGTATCTCGCAGGGTAAATGTTACAGGATATCGTCATGGTCTTTTTCGAATAAGGATATAATAGGCAATAAAAACCTGCGCTCAGTGGGCGCTCCATGTATGTGACACTTGTATGGGGAAAAGACATCATCGACATTCCAGTCGAGTGTACCAATCAACTCAGACTTATACCTCTTCAGTGAAGTGTTTTGGCTGAGTTTCACAATATACTGGCGTGCAAATAAATAAAGGATTTCTGCTAGTCGGTGTGAGACACAACTTGAAATGCACGACCGTGGTTTAGTTGTGTTTTATTAGGGTTTGCGATACCATTATGACAATGTCCCGTAAACGCTGATCACCTCCACTGTATATACTTAGATTATTCCGCCTGCATGTATATGAAAAGTTCGATAAATCTCCGGTGTTCTTCACCCTGCGCGGCGCGGTATCGAGTGCTGTGAGATGCTGCTTCTCCTAACGTTGCTTCGCTTGGATAGCATATTACGCGTGCGGACACATTACGCACAAAGCATTTTCAGTAAGACCGAGGCGACAAACTTTCACGAAGAATATATAAAGAAAGCCGTATAGCTAGTTTGCCTTTTTTGCTGCATCTTCAGTCCATCTCAAATAACAGAGGTCGAATTGCAACAGCATGCCGAAATTGCACTCATGAGAAGCCCACCGTATCCGCTGTGGCCCCAGCTGATAGTTGTCAGCACTTCGATAGCGTTCGCACCTAATTTGGCACTTGGTCGCGTTAGACTGTAGCATCATCCCGATGGGCCATGTGGATGTTTTATCCAGATAAGGTAGTGAAACATTGTGCTCTCCACTGCGGTGATGGCACGCAATATCCGTAACTGAGACTACATTTAAAAGCAAGCAGAAATATTTTTATGCAATTAAGTCAAGCTTTGCATATTCAAAAGCATTAAATAGCGGATTTCCCGCGGTGGTGTTTAGTCAAATAATCGTTTATCCTTGTTCGCTTAGGAATTCGTATGCGAGTCATTACTTCCAGATATTTGAGCTGTTTCTTCGCATTGTATGTGCACCGTTTCACAAAAGCAGATGTTTTCAACATAATCTTCGCCACGTGCTATGAAACACTGCACAGAATCGGCATATGTTAGTCATTTGTTAGCGTATTCCCAAGTTATAGGATTGTCCGTTCCATGCAAAACTGATCTGAAATCGTGTACATGCAGGGAACGTTGCGTTTGTAACGGAGTCCTCGGGTGTTTCACGGTTTCCACAGATGAATTATTGGTCGTAGTATGAATAAGTGCTTCAAGTGTATTGTTTCATGGGTCATAATGAGGTCAGTTCGTAGTTGGCATTGCCATATTGTGTAAAGTCCACGTATTTCACAACGCATTTCATAAGGAGGCTTTTCTAGACTTGGTATTATTCAAGTTGTAATGCGCTGTATTTTCTACAGCTTTCCGTTTTCCTCTAGATTACCGGATGATAAGCTGCGGCGTTGAATTTATGAATTGTTCTGATGAGCAGGGTGATTACGCAAGTAGTATTTCTTCAGACCATCTGGAGAAATTCAGTATAAGTGCTCAGAGCATAATAAATCTCGGACAATACAATTTCTTGTTATTTTCTTGGAATACGTCATGTCGTGATAGCGTTCCTAAGTCTCTGACATATGTATTTGGAGTAATTAGCCATGCAAAGTGAAGGATCTAGAGCCTGCACGTCTAGTGTTATTGATGAACTCCAATTTGCTTACGTTGAGTGAGTATTTTTCAGGGGATCATTTTGACAATCCATCATGCTGGAATCGAGAGCAACTGTCCTGGTTCTCATTTATCCTCTAGCTTAGTAAATCTAGTAAAAACAAGACACACGATGACTAGAGCTGATGCGGGAGGTCGTTGATATGACTAAGTTAACATACTCGCCTAGTACAGTTGCTTGACGCACGCCGTTGGTCAATAGAAAGCATTCCTTCAGGTTGTCATCGGCCTGTAATCTAAACTTACCTCCCACAATAAACTCGTGTAACCATTGAAGTAGCACGCCACCAATTACGTGTGTCCACTGTTTACGAAGGAATACCTCGTGGTTCACTCCGTCACATGCCATAATAAATTCGTTGTACACCACGCGAAATGTCTTCCGTTCGTTAAGAGCTCGGCGCACTTTCGGTTGGCATTAATCAAGTATGTGATATAGGACCGCGTTTTCGTGAAGCCCTTATTCGCTGGCGTCAATAAGTCAATCGATACGAACGGCAGAAACGCTTCTTACAACCATCTTGAAAACTTTAGAAATTATCGATGTCAAACAGATCGGGCTATATTTATCTATTAGACTCGGATACCCATCCTAGATAAGCGTTCGGAGTATCGAACATTTCCAGTTATCATCCAAGCCTTTAAATCCGGTCGTGCTTTGTGATTCGTGTCCACTGGACCTATCAACACACATGCTCACATTTAATATTTTTTAGATCTTTTGTTTCAAAACATCAGTTTTTCATTGCGCGAATCAGGTCACGATTGCCTATGCTCCGGACACCTTAAAAAGTCTGCACTTCTTCACCAACGTGGACCACGGACTTTTCCTGGAGAGTCTGTACTGATCAAATAGAAAAGAATCAAAAGGAAACGCAGTAGCTCCACAAGAAAGCACTGCGCAAGACGGTGAGTTGCATTTGAAAAAAATGTTTAGTTGTGTGATCGGTGCCAACATCCGTTTGCTTGTGAGCAACCTAAAAGTGCTGAAAATTATAACAAACTGTCGCACATACTCCCAAGATGGTATCCTAATGCTACAAGAAATGTAGCTGCACGATGATGTCGATGATACATTTCTGGCACTTGCCGGATTTACATTGCATCCCGCTGACCGCCCATGTACACGCAGGCACTGTGGCGGTAGCGTTGTCATATACCTACATTATTCATGGGGTAAGTTGACAAAGATTTTTAGTCATTAAGCGCAGCGCATTCGATGTATAATTGTGAAATGGAGGCCACGATACATGTGTGGTTTTCGTTCGATTCTATTAGCAAACATTCACATTTCTCCTAGCTGCCCTCCAGCTGATGCTGAAAACTTTTAAGACGAATTTGCACCTACTGTCATTGAATATGTAGATTTTGCTTTATATATGCTTGCCGTTGACTTAAATAGATTGGATAATAGTTTTATTAACCAAACGTGGACTGAAAAACAAAGTTACAAGTAACCCTGGACTTCGGGTATGTCAACGCTTAGAAACGATTCGTCTATTTACGAAGGCAATGCTTGGAAACTAAGATAATGCCACCATAAATTTGCCTCACAAATTCGACGACAAAACCAGGCATAAAAATGTTATTCGCTGCAAAGATCGCAACTTAGCGCAAAGACCGTGTCTTCCCCAAAACATTGAGTCACTACGCAAAACTGTTGCCTCTACAAACTTTCACATGTTTTACAACTGATGTATCAACATTTTAGGATCATTTAACTAGCTACTTGAACCATTGCTGCCATATTGTTCTCCTCTGGAAACCAATTTCATTTGCTCAGGTAGGTTTTCATCTCAATGCGCAGACACAAAAAAGGTTACAAGCGCAAAGACGCGGCTTCAGTAAAGTCTTCACTGGCTGACATGCAAAATCAAATGCGCCACCTCAAACATATTTAAATCCAAACTAAACATGGAAAGAATAATTGCCGATGAATATGGAAAATGATTAAGGACCTGAGTTGGGCAGTCAAAACTGTCACACACGCTGCTCTCTTGATGTGAAGAAATTAATCCGCAATTTCTATGACCATATAAATGGTACTTCATTGCACTTGCCATGCTTACCGATGCAATCCTCCCCATAAAGCTGACCATCCATAGATAGTTTAAGAGTTACCGATGAATTAATAAATTTACAGTCGTGCAAATCGTCTGGTGCAGATGGACTATTTCCCATCGTCTGCAAGAAATGTGCCAGTCTTAGCATATTCTTTTGCTGAACTCTACACCATGTACCGAGATCAGCAGAAGATGGCCGACTACTGGCGAATCTTCCGAAAGACACTTGTGGCAATAGAGATTTCTCTAAGTTTCGACCCATTGCGTGTAAATCTGTGGCTTTGAAGACATTGGAATGAATTATACTTGTTACATTACTTGTCCAAACTTACTCGAATTATCCTCTTCAGTTCGCGTATTGCAGTTCAAAGTCTACTTTGCATGCATTATCCTTCTAATGCAACCCTGTTTTCTTCAGTCGAGAAAAATCTGCACGCGGATCTGCTTCCTAGATTACAGCATTGCTTTCGGTTTTGTGAAGTCTGAGGTTCTGTTACACGATCTTCTAGTTTCCGGCGTTCAACCTTCAATAGTATGTTTCTTTTACCGACTATTTTGCCAATCCTACGCAGTTTACCAAGATTGGGTGGGAAAAGCTCTTCCTCACATGCCACAAATTACGGTGTTCTTCAGTGAGCAATGTTGTCCCCTTCCCCATTTTCCACCTACATTAACTCTATTCCCGCTCCAAAGAAAGCCATGCTACTGAAGTATGCTGACGACTTGATGCTTGGTGTACACAATCACACCCCAGTTTCTTTGGCCAAATTGCAACGCTTCTTAAACAACCTCACCTCCTGTTCCAATCGCTGCTGTCTTTAATCCAACGCTTGCATGTGTAAAGATGTGATTTTCTAGCTATCCAAGAAAGATATTTTTCAACACCTATTCACATACATCCCGCATTTTAATATGGAGAGTGTCGGTCTAAATACCTGTACACTAATGAAATATGTTGGCGTTACACCAAGTCTTAATCGCACGTGGTCACATCACGTGAATGAACCAATCAGTAAACTCAGGAGAATTTCGTTCTACGTCTCCCGACTTAGGTATTCATCCGTGCCTCGTTACTTGATTATATGGTTTGTCACCGTATGCGTCATATCGCACTCGAAGTATTGCTCACCTGTGATATTTCCCGGACTCATAAAAGGGCAATATGAAATAATTAACAGAGCGCTGAATCATTTTGCTCCATGCAATGGTGTTTCTACCATAGATTATTGACATCAATGTGCCCAATCATGTTCACTGCTGCAAAATCATTGCATCAAAAGACTCAATGATGTCAGTCATTATCTACAATATGCATTGTCGGAAAGTATCTCAACTTATTCGACTAGTTAAACGTACAAAGCCATTTATGCCCCCACACATGCTTACGCCACCACAGTTGTTCCCTATTTTTCATGTTTTTTGAGTGAGCACGTTTTCGCCCGAAAAGAAGTTATTGCCAGACTGAACCCATGATAACACCGATGACAATTTTTGGTGTCGCACCGCATATATTTGTCATATGGTTAGTGGCCTTTATTTGTGCCTTTATTTGAGTGTGTTGTAGCTGAATATTCAGTCTACATGATTGCATAAAGCGCATTGTTGATTGACTTGTCACGGCTGCTGAAATAATATTCGGTAGGGGCTTATTAGTGGGTGAAGTTTTTCTGGTCCGGGGGAATTACACCATCGAGATTGACGAGTAGCTGATACAATTCGACTGCATCACATGCTACGCTGTCCAACCAGACTGACGCATTGTGTGCGGGTACTAGAACAGCCGCCGGTTGACTGGCAAATACGGTTAGGTATTGGAAAGCTAAGGCGTCCGCGTGCTTCGCGCTTGAAATCAGCGTCCATCTGTTTAAGTTATTCCGTCGCAAAGAGACTTGTCCTGAACGTGATGTGATGTTTTGCTTACCTCCTTAACCCATTGACCTATATTGGGTGGTGTCTCTGGGCACCGTGAGAGATACTCCCTACTAGGTTGGTCAATGGTGAGAGGTCAGACAATTCCAGTCTCCTGATTCTCCAGCTTCCTGGTTCGAAATGGGATGGCGTCCATTTCCGTAAAACTAAATCATTGCCACCTCCCAACTGCTTTGCGGACGGGCTTTTGAGCCAATGGCTTAGATGAGGACCGTAATCTTCCTCCAGTCTAGATCTGGGTGCAGCGACAGTATGCCAGCTCACATATCACCCTGATGTTTTTTTCAAAGATAAACTTCATCCAGCATCGGCCGTCACACAGATTATCAAGGGCCGCCTTTTCTGCTGCAAACAGCAGGGCGGATAAGCGGAAACATGCTGCTGCTAACGCCTACCTTGTTTTCCACCTGTTTCTCTTACTCCCATCCCGACTTACATTATTAAACTTCCTTCTATAATTACCAACTTACTTGACATCAACCGAATTGCCATTGTAGTAGAACCAGCTGCAGCCACCATCCCACAACACCCATCTGACGCCTATCTGCAACAGTCCCGTCTAAGGTCACGCTCTCCCGTTTCCATGGCAACGTTCCACCTTCGCACTCTAAGACATGTAGGTCAATAGGCTGCACCCACACGCACAGCTACACTGGGTATTGATGTGTGTTGTGTGTCCGAAACTAGGATCAGTGAGCCTAACGGGGTTGTTGAATTAACTGCAACAGAAGTATCATCTCGTTATTGGTTGCACGTATCCGGAGACGCCAAAGCAGGACTCACGCGTCGAGGTGGTGTAGGCAGCATTCTTATCTCCAACGCTGAGCCACCGTTGGTTGATTAAAGTTCCTGACACGCTGATAACGTCCACTGTATATTTTGAGGGTCTTCAGCCTGAGTGGGTAGGGGAGCCTGGTCAAACCTCTGACGCTCTTCGCTGCCTTACGTTGCGCAGTATCGAGCACGGTGAGATGGTGCTTGAGCCAGGGTTGCCACGCTTGCATAGCGTATTTCGCATGCGACGTCAAGTACGCACTAAGCATTTTTGGAAAGATCGATGTGTCACACTTCCCGAAAGCTCTGCGAAGAAGGTCGAGGTATTGGTTAGCTTTCTTAGATGACTTTTCCGTCTGTCTCAAACAACCGAGGTCATCTTGAACTATCACACCGAGATCGCAATCATGAGAATCCCGCTGTAGCATTTGTGGTCCTAGGTGGTACTTGTGCATACTCTTGTGCCGTATACTGAGAACTTTGCACCTAAGTCATAGGCGTGCAATTGGGACGCTTCAACACCAAGCTGGTACATTGTCGTTGGTCGATGCACCAGGTGGGCCTGTCCCAGGTAGCGATTCCCGCCATTTGAACGATAGTTGAGTTTTGAACGACTAATGATTTAGGATAACGAACCACAGCCAAGTTTGTCGTGTGATTGTGCACGTGTGGTTCAGGCAAACATAATGGTTGGATTGCGTGCGCGTCACTCGATACAGGCGGACAAGGTAATACTGAAAACCTACGAGAAGAGAGACAATTGGCTGCGGGTTGCTTGCTCATTGAAGGTGAACGTGAAAACGTACCGCAACTGGATACGAGTGAACGAATCGACGAAACCGATGTGGCAGCAAAGGGGGTGTCCGTCGCAGAGCACTGGGTCATAACCACATCAAATCCCTGGTGAGTAGGTTCCTGCGGTACTTACCGGTAGGCTTGAACTCCTACGTTTGCGGCTGAAGGCAGAGTTCAAAATTACAGTACTTACCAGGATAGTCTCAAGTTATTGGATGGTAGACTAATGGAAATGCAGAAGCTGCATCCTATTCCGGAGTCCATTAACACGAAGGGAAACGAAATGGACGCAGGCCGTTCCTTTCGCAGCTCATGGATTACGAGGGGGAGGGAAGGCAACCGGTGTGTATTGCTGAGAGTCACTTAAACTTACTTTGCTTTCTTACTACTATGCGCTCAGGAGGTGGTAGTCGAGCGCTGTCAACAAAGGCTAACAGCCTGGGACCGAATGCTTATCTTGTCGGCGTCATGACAAATAATGGCCAGTTAGCGTGTTCGGTTTTGAGATTTTCACCAATCCAAGGTGTGCTGGATGGCTGCGACAACTTCCTGATATCAACAGAACAGTGTATGAGGAAAGTTGCATTCTGGTTTATGACTACGTGCTCTGTGAAATCCAACTGGATCAAGCTTTCCTCGAAAATTTCGTGCAGCTCTGAGAAAGTTGTACGCATCGTGCCATACTTTCAAGAAGTCAGTCCCATCGAAGGCGTCTGGTGCACAATAAAGACACACGTAAAACAGGCAATGAGAGGACGGTTATCCGCGAAGTGCCTGGGGACCGCCGTTATTATCTGTGCCTGCGGTACGCAGATATGCCCAAATGAAATTTTTAAACTTTAGGTCCAATGTTAACGACTAATCAGGTGCGTATGTAACCACTAGCCCTTTTCACAGTTGTACATATTTTCAGCCAAGCAATTGATCAAGAGGTCGTCCATATAGTTGAATCCGGAGACTCAACCTGAAATGAAAATTGATGCATAGATTTACACACGACAAATCGTATTCACGTTCCGGCGACACAGTTGCTCTAATGTAGTTTGCCTATAGGTCATGTTCACATGGCAGACTACAGCTACACCGAGGAGCTCCCGTGACATTTCGCTAAACCGACAAGCATAGAAGATGAACAGGTGATCGCATCAGTTGTGCTGGAAACAAGTAGGATATAGCTATTGAGCTCTTCCGAGGATTTCTGATTGTAAACTTACGCAATTTGGTCTTCTTCTACAATACGTCGTTCGTTTTTGTACACAAACTGGCTACACAGGATTACTGACACATATACTCACCAATTGTATCGTTGATGTGAACCTTTGATGGTGGTCGATAATTGTGTATGTTCGTTGGAAGCGTCGTTGATGCAAATTCCATGCAGACAGGGTTATTGATATTTAGGCCTATATCACTCCAGTTGCACACACTATCCAGAAGATACTTTACTGCATTTTTACTGACAGTGACATCCAGGAATATCGCCAGGCGTGGTAACTGTGCTTAAGTAGTGAAAACTCCAAGTAACCTCATCCAGCACCGGACGCTAGCCTCCAAGCCTTGGGAGAGAATTCACGTTGATTTTGATGGCAAAGGGCAAGTGCGTTGTTTCTTACTTGTGGTTGATGCGTACCCCCAAATATCCAGTTGTGTACCTAATCCTCTCAATCGCGACAGCGATTGTACACATTGTACACATTGGATACAAGGCGGAACCACGTAAGCTGACGTCCTACAGTGGTATGTTAAAGGAACTTCACGTTGCCGTACAAGGTGTTTATCCGTTCGCGCTTTTGTTGGTCCATTAATCAGTTACGAAAAAGATCTATCCATTCCACGATCACTTCCTCTACCGAGTTACCCTTTTGTTTAATACTGATCACGTTTGAACCTCCAAACTCCGTGAGGTTCCATGAGCCAACGAAGTAGCATAAAGAGCTGTAGCATGAAGTCATTTGTAGATTCATGCGCATAGCTCAACAGATCTCACGTTTAGATGTGATCCGAGGACTACATTCCTACAAACCAGGAGAACAGCGTGTTTTCGTATGGGAGATGATAATTCAGTAGCGCCGGCACCTTAATAGTACTACATCGTCGCGCGGTTCCGGCCATGAAGTGCTCTCTCACCCACAGATTGTGCATGATGCCGACGATCATGCCAGGCCCCTGCCTGGCACACTGTTTTGTTGCCTCATACTGTCCGCCTTCTCACCTGTGTTATGCGAATTAAAATGTGCTCAGTACATTGTCCGGTGCGGTAACGTCTTTGTTTAGACGTCACCACCTCCCATCTAGCTCCGTTGAAACAGCCTATACCCAACCAGTTGCAAATTGAGCTTATTAAAGTGAAATTTGCTCTCAGCGCGATCACTGTGTACAACATGATCTCTACCAATTGGGAAAGATTTCCTCACTTTACCGTGAAAAGCATTCTATGTACTAAGTACAGTTAAGCTGGAGTTACATTAGCTTGATGCGGCACACCCATAAAATGCCCATATGCCTCCTCCACCGGCAAGCAATATGTGCTGATTCTGCCTATTGGAGATATTTCGGTTCTACTACGGAAGTTTTCCGAAGGCAGAGTGGTCAGTCACCACGTTACTATAAATCTATTGAACAACACTTTTGTCCTACAAGATTTTAATTGGGGGAGCACATCCAATACTACTGGATCCGAAACTTGAAGTAATCTTCGAATCAAGATGTTTACTCCACATGGCCAGCAAAATGATGAGGCACAGCCTGCACTCTTGGATATGTCAAGAATGAGTACGGGATAGTTTAGCCTACAAATATGTAACTAATCCCGACGACTCTACATGACAATATCATTTTGCAAGTTTGTCAAACCATAATCTATGACAATCTAGATGGTCGTTTATACAAAATTGCAAACAGAGGATCCAGTTAAAATTTCCAACAGGAATACCGTGTGTCAACAAAATTTGAATGTTGCGTTCATACATTTCTTCCTAGTCCTCTGCAGAACCCACTGAGTAAATGTAGCCGCCAGTGAGGGCGCCTTTGGAGTCTATGTTTTGGTTATCCAGTCAGAAGTTCATGAATTTGCTTGCGGTTCGGTAAATGTTTAAAGCGATTCGATTGGATATTCATGTGACTGCTCCAGTCCCTACTTTCCGATAATTTCCCTGTGCGAAATTCCAGTGGACGCCACTACATCACTTGTAGACAAAGTTCTATTAAGCCCAGCCCTACTGTTTGCCTCTAATTACGTGTTTGTTGTCGTATATAACCTTGGACCTCACTCACTGTCATATGATGCACATTTAACTACCATGTCGATAATCACTCATGTTCTCATGTATTTCTGCGTCCGTGAGGTCACACCACGTCATCTCTTTAGATACGTTGTAGATTATTCAATAGGACTAGCTGTATCTTACTCGTCTGATGGACAATCCCTTAGTTATCGCCGGGAATGGTTACATTTTTGTTAACTGTTGCTTCCGTTTGCGATCAGGTTACGGCCCATTGCATTTTGAGAACGGAACTACCGTACATCGTGTGTCTTGTGTATTGTTGGGGCTCATTCCTAAAATGCTGATCTAACGTTTTGTAAAATAGCAACCTAGCTCATTTATGACTTGGATATCTAAAAGTACCCGTGGTCCCATTGGTTGTTCGATATTCATTACCGATTGTTGGTCAAATTAACTTGCTTAGGTACGTTTTCTTAAAATAATGCATGCCAAAGTCCCTACAAGTAAGCATTGCCTGGTCAACACAAATATACGTTCAGTGAGAAAGTCAATTATTCGTTTGTATATCTTGACGGATATTCATTTTCGCAGTTTTCCGTCCCTCTGAACAACGAGCAGAGGAATTTGGTGCAAGCAAATGCATGTTTTCTATGTACAATAGCTGCGCAATTGTCAGTCATGCAAAAAGCGCGCACAATTTGGCTTAGATTGTGGTGGACTAGCGTGCGTATTGCAGCGTTACTCGTTTGAGGAAATTCCTTTAACAAAACAGCTTGCTTAACCTGAAGATCAAAAACGAAATGTGTATATCATGACAGTGATATCCATAGTGGCTTGGTCTCCTGTACAAGCGAGCGAGCAACTCTTGCTTTAAGCGCAGCAACGGCTAGCGCAATTTGTTTTCCCCATCCTAATCGTCATGGTCTTCAGTGAAACGATAACAGAATGCGCGTAAAAATATTGTCAATATTGTAAAATATAAGACAGCAAGTACTGATATTTAATTAACACGTTTATCCAGGGAAAACCTACGGGATCGAATGTAATCAGCCAAGTCACAGTGGGGTATAACATCCGAATTTACATGTCCTCCAGTTTCAAATTTGATTTCGCACTTTGATTTTATTCACGAGATTCCTTCTTATTTGCAAGTGACTGCAGTTGGAGCTTAAAGAGATCTCCGATGGGATAATTACCAGGTGGACGTCTTCTATCTCATTTTACTCAAAATTCAATCAATCCGGATTTCAATGGTATATTCTGCTGGCCTGGAAATATTTACATATTTGTATTCAGTTATATCTGTCTAATTTTACGGATTACTAGTGCTTCCCATGCACCACGCAACCTCACAACGCCGAGTACAGGAGTTGAAGGTTAGCACCCATTCATAATATGTTTTATGGCACAAAGTAAAGAGTAATTATGTTTATATTTCAAACAATTACAATGGCTTAGCCTGCCACAATTAACAGAGGATTAAAAAGTGTGAGGATTCATTTTCACGTTAGATATCGTGGTCCTCTCCTGTAATAAGACGAACCAGACAACTGCTGATTCTTGTTTTGAAGATGACAGGCTCTTAAACAGTTAGTTCTGTTTCGGTTAGCATTGTTTTGGCAGATTGGATCGATTGAAACGAAGAGGTAATTGCAGTTTCCAAGTTGTTGCTTATGCTGAACGCTACATTTGGCCTCACAGCTTTCTTTGTGAAAAAGGTGATTTATGGCGACAAAAACTTGAGCAAGGAAGGTTAGCTGAAATATATGTAAAGAAGGAAAATAATTTCACACCCATATAGAAGTGGAAATCAAAATTTATCATTTCGCAGACTTTAAAAGATAGTTATCTTTAAAAAAAGCAAATTTAGTTGTAAACCTTTTCACGTACCCAAATCATCAATACAAGTCGCCGGTTATCTGGCTGCTCACTGGTGCGGATGAACAACCCAATTTATACAACAACGATAAATAAAAACTAATACTACTATTGGTCCGGATTTTTCCACCTATTGCAATTTGACCAGAGCTTTGAAAATACACGGTTTGTAGTACCTGAGTGTATGAGTCCCTTTGAGTGCGCCAGTTTTGTAACACTTATAGATTAACAAGTTGCCTTCTACTATGCTAATCGTTGTACAATTTTAATTTTTCTCAGTCCCATCTTCTGAAAACTGTACTGGAAATGAGTGGTGGTACGTCGGAAAATGAATTTCCTGATGTACGAATGTTTTGATTATTTACTTTCCATAAGTGGTCGTGAAGTATGCTAAAGATTATTTACCTTACTGCGTTGCCATCAAGAAATGCACATCTGCAGATTGCAAACGACATAGAACTGTTGCATATGCTGGTAACTTTAACTGCATTCTTGTCAATTTCTTCATTAAAATAAACAGAGGCAGATATAAAAAATCTACGGGAAATCAGTCCAAATATTTCCAATCAAAGGTCAAGATTACCCATGGAAACCTTTATAAAAAAACAGTTTAGTGCCGCTATTCAATGCAAGATTGATTACCAACTTTTACTCATCGTATTTAAATTTTTCATTTTATGCCCAAGGATCATATTCATTATTTTTGAATAGCAAACGTGTTTTGTTCCATGTCGTCTTATGCATTTTAAGCTGTATCTTCCGCAAAATCAAATACCGGGAGCGATGTATTATCTTACTTAACGAAGCAATTTAAATGTCCGAATTATCCCGCCATATATATCGGGATATTCAGAACCATTCCTACAGCACCACCTTTGAGGAATTACCCTAGCGGGGCCTAGAAATCAGCCGTTGCCTTTACCACAGAAAACCATTTTTACATTATCTGCTGTATATATAGCAGTATTGCAAAATTCCACCGACAAGTATTTGGTTAAATTAAATTCCAGGCCCACTGCGACCCTTTATTTTATATAACATTGCATAGGTACACAATATGTCGCATACGATCAGCAAAATATTGTTGCTGGGTTCAAAATTCTACGTAAGTTGAAACGAATTCTGAGAAATATTGTTAACTAACCTTTCCCATTTTCAATGGTACAAATCCCGGAGATGTAGTCCAACGTTTAAGGATAGTTGCTTGATTGATCTATGACAGTGCCTCCTCATTTTTATATCCATTTGCAAACTTCGCATTTTGTTGCTAAACCTCTTGTACATTTACAGTTGTTAATATATAATGTTGAAAATGTACCCTTTTGGATACAAAAGGGTTATATTGACATGACTTGACTTGACTGCTTTTTGAAGTAACAAAATATTTGATACGGATAACGCCGGTCATCATCTGCGGATAGCACTTTCCAGGCGACCACTCAAGGGACCGGCAAAATTGGTCTCCCTGAAAGGTGGTCCCCTTAGACAGGTGGACGCCATTACAGGTTGGAATGTAGTATTTTCCTCGCCGTTTCTTTGGGCCGTTTAGCTCATTGTATACCCTGTGCAAGTCGCTTTTGCCCCTTATTTTGGTGCCATTCTTTGGCAGTAGTGGTTTTGAACTACGTTATCATAGATAGGGGTGATGGTTGAGTCTAGTTCTTGTAATACTACCGGATGGTATTGATTAGCTTCTTTTATCGCTATTTGCTATTTGCTCTTAACTCATTGGTCATTGCGCGAATGATATTAAATGCATACTGTGCAACGTTTCCTATTTTTGTACTTCTCTACCCATGGATAAATTTCGTATTAATCGGAGTTTCAGCAAGATATTTTTAAAGCGTATGTGTATAATGCCAGACTAAATTTGAACCACAGGTAACCGAATAGCCTGATCAACAAGTCAGTCGAAGTGTTCTGCAAAGCGTGGCTCCGTTTGTTATGCACCACAGTCAGAGAAACAGCCACCTAGTACGCAAAAGATTTTCTCCCCTGAGCATACTTCTAGCACTAGGAAAAGCTCGGCTTCATCATCTGTGTTTGCTTTGTTAGGTACTAAAGCTCCATTATGCGAGTAGCTAAATGGTGACGACTAGGGGCAAACGCAATTTTAAGCACCTGAGACGATGCTTATCTTTTTGACCACCGCAGCCCCAAGACATTTCACGCAGCTAAAGCCTCTGACTGCAGTCCTCAGGTGCGCTACAAATACAACATCGAGTTTTGACAAAGACCGATTGATTGATTTCTCAACATGGGTGGGCTGAAATTAAAACAAATCGTCCTCAGACGATGTCCATCTTTGATGGCTACATTGATGAAGAAGTCCGCCCAAGTTTGATATTATTCCGCCTCCGCAGATCGTACTATTCCATGAATCTAGCAGATAAATAGAGATGAGCCGTGCTGATTAAATTATAGTGACTCACGAACGACAGAGACATAAATGTCCGCACAGTACATGTTTGTAGTGATCTTGAGATTTTCCTATTTAGGTGCGTAAAATAATGTAATTTACTACTGTACATAAACAATTTAGAATATTGCTTGTTCGCACAATGATTACGTGTGTTTGAGTCAGCTAGACGAATCGCATTCGAGCGCTTCTGGCTATTTTTCTTGAGAAGTTTTTGCTGCGTCTCGGCTGGCAAATGTATCGTTCCCCTAGCTAGAACATTTTAGCGGTGCCTTTAGCTGGCGGGAATGTACTTCATGACAATATAAGGGACGAACCTGATATATAGAGACCGAAACCTTCCGCTGTATGTTCGAAGCGGCACCTGGATTCCTCCGCAAAACTGATCAACCGGCTGCGGATAGTTCGTGCGCGCACGGTGGTTCCTACCGCGACCAGAGTGCAGCGTTCGCCAAAATTTGCAGTCTATTCAAAACCTGACGATCTATACCGATTCTTTAACTTAAAGGTCAGACATACTAGGCCCTGCTGAAACACGGTTACGTTTTATGTAAGCCCCCCCGTGCGGTTCATGGAAACCGCTGGCTCGCCTTTGCTGTAATGAATCAACAAATAACAGCAATGGCGTGCTGCAATATATATATATATATATATATATATATATCAGAGGTCATTAAACTGCGGCCTGAGGGCCGGATCCAGCCCATATCAGTGTAAATATGCCGCTTAGCAGAGCCAACAACGCTTGTCGGTGTAGTTCCCCACGAGAAGAGTAGCTGAACGAAATCTAGACATATTATTTCCCCTCAGATCTTAGCCGTGAGCAACACACACACAGGAGAGGAGCGTGATCTCAGAGAAGTACCGCTTAATTGAGAGGGAGACAGAAGACAGTCCTTCGACAAGAGCGATTCTACTTACTCTGAAGAAAGTCGAACATGAATTCCACACCATGATAATTATAACGGTATTACCGAGGAACCACGGGTTGATTGCTGCAGGTTAGTTGTTTGCTGATAAGTTAAGGTAAGTGAGGTAACATAAGTAGATAACGATGACACCGAGCGTAAACGACAGCTCCGATTCCGTAGTTGGATGCATCAACAGCGAACATATTTGGCAAGGCTAGGTCGTAGTGAGTCAGTTGCAAGTCAGAGCACTGCATGGATTTCAGGCGGACGAAAGCTTTCTCGCATGCGGCGCACCAATAAAAAGGGATGTCTTTCTGCAACAACCTATTGAGCTGGGCCCCTGTGCCGTGTAACAATGGCAGAAATGCAGTGTAGTAGCTGGTCAGGCCAAGCAAAGTTTGCAACTGCGAACCATTCTCCATGGCTGGCATCCGTTGCATGCCTCTGAAATTGTTGGGATAACGGTGCCGGTCATTTGCATCGAAAACGAAACACAGGTACTTGATCGACCGAAGGAAGAAGTGGTGTTTTTCTGTTCTCAAGCGGAATGCCTACACTTGGACCCGTGGACGGACGGTGACCACGCGATCTCGAAGCCTTTCTTGAGAGCGGACCACAATGGGGAGGTTATCCAAATACACCATCTTGCTAGGAATGCCTGAGATTATCGTGTCCATCGTCTGCTGAAAATGAGCCGGGTCGGAGTTGACACGGAACAATAGCCAAGTGTACTGGAGAATACCGCGATGTGTATTGATCATCAGCAGGAGCTGCGACTCTGCAGCGACCTCAAGGTGTAGGAAGGCGTCTGCCAAATGGATCTTAGACAAAAAGGTGCTGTCGTTGAGCAAAGTGAAGAGGGCTGCAGGGAAATTTAATGGGTAGTAGTTAGCTTCACGCGAGGGATTTATACCAGTGGAAAATCGGCAAAAACGCGTACGGGTCCATTAGGTTTCTTAATCACAACGACTGAGGCTGCCAAAGCGGAATAGGATACAGATACCAGGACACCAATTTTCTCCCATAGTTTGAGCTCTGCTTCGACCAAATTTAGGGGTGCGTAGGGAACAGTTATTTTGGGACGGAATACTGATTGAGCGCAGGGTGCAAGTTGTATCGCGGCCCGCAGGCGTTTACAAATTCCAAGGCTATCCTGGAACAGTGATGCAAACTGTCTGCTGATTTCGTCGAGTTTGTCTATTGTTATCGATGATGTTTGTTTCGTGCTGCAGGTGGCCCGGAAAGACAGCTCGGCCAAACCCTGGTTATCGAGCCAATCGCAACCAAGTAGGTTGAGGTTTAGTTTGGTGATGTGCAGCTTTCCTCCAACGAGGTACCTCGAAAGTAAACACAGCAATGCAGCTGCCCGTTTAGCTGCGATTGACCACCACAGCAGCTGGTGGCGGATGGAAGGTCGCCTAGAACGGTGGCTTGCCAGGTGATAAAAAAGCTCTTCAGAGATTATCGGGATGTCCGAGGCATTGGCGAACTGCAATCGGACAGGTTGACGATTGATAAGGATGTTGAGGAAGTTCCTGCGGTGAGCAGCATTAACTTGGAATCTAGACAGCAAACTCAAAGAGTTGCTAACCGGATTTGCTTTGCACTTGCGTCTGGTACGGACTATGACTTGGAACCAGGTGTGGGACTTAGACAGGTTTGGTTCCCTTTGTTGACGGAGGTCTGTATTAGCCATCACGGTGCCCCATCCGGCCACATCGCTTGCATCTGTGCTGGCGAAAGATGCAGTCTCGGTGGAAGTATCAGGCACCACTGTATCGGAAAGGAGAGGGAGGCGACTTCGTGTGGTTAGTAGTGGGAGGCCGCGCGGTAAATTGCGGTTTCGGCGCGGGACTCGTTGGAAGATACGGTGTGCGGAGGAGTTCCGCATCATCATTGAATCGTGTTACAGGTTGATCAGCATCTGACACCCCTCGGCCAGCTTGTCGAATGTGAGGGTGCTGTCCAGCTACATCCTGGCTGTGAGACGTGTTCGCATCTCTGCATCTTAAGCGGACTAAAGACTAGTGATAAAACGAAGCATTCGGCTGGCAAGCCGAACAACCTCCTCGTGGTGTCAGCTAGGTGGTTCGGGTTAAACCCGTTCCAGCAAATAGTTCGGCGGCAGTGTTCCAGGACGTGGTGGGTTTCGTCTGGCAAGCGTGCTCCCTATAAAAAGCCACAAATGTCTGCTTAACAACACTGTTACGTGGCGTTTGTTTCTCTCCACAAAATAAAGTCACTGCCCCGTGGATATCCGGATAATTCCATCCAACCCACGGACACCAATTTCCTACTCGCATACTCATGACGACATCAAACATTGAAGATTAGAGCAGCACAACTACAAGCACAAAATACACAGCTACATAAACCTACACCCACAATAACCTACATACATACATACCCCCTACACAAACACAAACTGCTACGGCAAACATATCGGATTTTTGCACATTCTTGATCGTGCATCGTTATGTCAAAATGATCATGCCTGTAAAGGCGTGCCTCACCTTGTTGAGAATTAAAGATTTTTTATTTTTTTATTTAAGCTGAACTCGTTTGCACTCAATACTGACGATGCCCGCTTACATGATAATGTCGTCGGCATCACGTGTCTTAAAACTGGAGGCATTGGAACCGGCTACTGAACGAACCTTTGGATCTGTCGATGATTAGTTGGTAAAATATTAGTAATCGGAAAGTAGGAGACCATGGAGAAGAAAATAGAATATCGGCTCATAGAGAGTAAACCGCATTATTAATGTTGGAATACCAAAATGAAAGCGTCGGCAGAAATAAAAGTGTTAAGGAAGGAAGCAAATAAAATAATATGGATGAATCATGTCCAGCTATACTCTTGAGTTGTGGGCTACACATGGTTGCATCGACAGAGCTTATATCAATTAGATCTCAGAATTCGAAAGTTAGTCCGAAAGGAGAAGAGCGTTCAGACGAGACTAGCTAAGTAAGCAACTTAATGCTAGGACGCAAATTTAAAGTCGGAAACAAAGTAATGTGTCATTAGAAAAAGAACAGTTCAGGAGGAAAGCCGCTATGTAAAAAGGTAGTTAGCATGCCGAGCAAAGCTATCAGGTTGAGGGACCCAATGTCTTATGGCTGCAGAGTCTAGATCGTTTAGTCTCGGATGTCTGGAAGTAGTCAGAAAGCAGGAGACTCCTCAGACGAGGCTTGGTTAGAGCCGGGCCCGCAGAGTTATCGGTCCAGTTGAAGAAGGAAGGCTAACAAATAGCGAAGCGCTTTTTCAATTTGCAGTGCGATTCATAGTAAGTGACACTTCGTCACTGCGATCAATGAGGCAGTATCGTACAGATATAAAAATTGTGTGCTGCCCATCCAAAAACACGGCACAACATCGATGCATATCTTCGTAATTTCATCTCCACAAATGGAAATAGAAGGCCTCGAAGGCGCAGTAATTGCTTTGGTAGCGTAAATCTCTATTCCTTTTGCGACGGAGTCTTTTGAGGCAACGCTTTGCAAAACGGTGAATGACAAATTACAGGGTAACCTATTAAATAGAGGTTGCGCGATTGGATTGCGACGCGTAATCTCCATGTGGACCGCGCTTCACAGTGGAGTGAACATTGGTCATCGCGATCACTGGAACCGTGTCCGAAATAGAAGGAACTTGGATGTTGCCTGCCCGAATACACTCTAGTACCAAGACAATTTTATTGTAACTGTCTCTCCTCAGGTGGACATATCAAGCCTCGAACCCTCGATCATTGGAACAGTAGCCGAAACCTCCACAGCTTTGGCTACCGGGACACGGCGGGCAACGTTTGTCACAACGATACCTGACAAATGGGTGGGTGACTCTCTGATTTCTCCTTGTATGATTGGATTGTGACACGCCATCCCAATGTTTACCTTGGTTAACGAAGCACTGACCCTTGTTCAATGCCATAAATTTGAGCGTATCCATAGTAGATGGAGATTTATTTCTGCCTTTTTTAACACACTGAACACCCAGCATGCGTTTCCATATAGATGTATCTCATCAGTTGTATATTGCAGGCCTCGATACCGCGAATAATGTAATATTTGCTGAAACATCTACCCCTTTGGCTCCAGGGTTACGGCGTGCAACGCTAGGCGCATCGGTGAATGTTTTATTGGAGGTTCAAGTTTGGACTACCCGTTGTGTGATTGGATTGCGACGCGTACTCTCAATGGGGACAGGGATTCACATTGAAGTTAAGCTTGATCGCTGCAAGCAATTTAACTGTATCCGTAGAAGATGGAAATTTGGTGTTGCCCGGCCGTAAGCATTGCACAGCTGCTGATGCTATGATTTATCTCTGTCTACTGAGCGCTGTTTGGAATGTTTTTCGCATGCACGCTGCCACATAAGTCGTCCGCAATTACTGAACATCGGCAATTTTAACAAACCCCAAATAAGGTGGCTTTAGGTCCTTGGAATTTATGATAGTACTTCTCGTAGATGATATATGTAACCTGGGCCATGCTGCTAATAACCAGCCGATGCGCATGACCAAGTGCTCGACTTTGGTGATTAGACTTGATATTGACAAGCATTGAACAATATGTGCTTGACCGTCAGATCTGGGAGCCTTTGACCGTATGTGAAGACATAGTGACCGAACCCAGCCTAGAGCTGAGATTGCAGGAGCTCCCTCCTGTAACTCGATCCTTCAGCTATCAGAACGCAAACTATAATGGCTTCACTGGCGGCGCCAGCCAAGTATATTAGTCGTTACCAAAGGACCAATCTGTGAAAGGCTGTTGATCTATTATAAAAAAGACAGTAAGGAAGTTGTGTGTCCAATTGTTCTCCACAATTACCAGAAATTTGAGATAATCAATGTACGTAGTTTCTAGAATGATTCCTGTTAACGGGCTGGAAGTCAAGTTTAGCTGTGGAATTAATTTTGATTTCCGACTGTAGAAATGAGAATGATTTTTCCGCAAACGCGCATAAACACTGGTACGCCAAAACGTCTTAGATCCGCTTGCAGCCGCAACTAGGGTAGCTCTCACGCTCATTTCTCACCTAAAGTGGCGCATGAAGCATGCAGGCGATGTGTCAGCGTTGCAGGACTCAGCTCCTAACATCGAGCACGAATCGCGTTTGCGCAATGGTGGAGCACCACCATTCTGTAGTTAACAATTACCAGGTGTCTGTCTCGAGTTCGACGGGCAACACCACTAAATAACCAGAGAGTCTGGAGTGCAGCGTTGAAGAGGTTCGCAAGATGTCGGCCAGTCTTGTTGCGTCCAAGCCTGTCTGGCCTGTCTGAATGCACCCACTGATACTCAAGTCATTATCCGCCATCAACTAGTCTTCCGTGATAGGGCTGTTTAACTAGTCGCTGCCTAGTGCTTACAACCGAGTGACCAGAAATGCTAAGTCGTAAACCAATACCGGAAGGCGAGGACCCAAGCAAATTGGACTACTTCCGGCCGACCTGTTTTACCGCAGCTTTGGCCGAAACACAGAAGACAATCGTTAAGGAGGATCTTCCACGGTTTCTCTAATCAAAACCCACTTCTTTCTGACTTAATGTGTTTTCGTGGAAGTCGCTACCACTCCACCAACCTGGTCATGACCAGATACGTATAGTTATATGTGCTGTACCGGAGGAAGTCGGTCGAAGTTAGTTACATTTACTTCAGTGAAACATTTGAAAAGACGATTCATGAGGTCCTCCTCCACAAGCACAGGGTGTGCGGTATTGGAGTCTCGCTGTGCCAGTGAATTAGCAGTAATTTGTTGGTCTAAAGTGCAGTGTAAAAATAGACAACCATCTGAAGGACTGGCACCGTCGGTCCAGTAGTTTGCCCAAGGCACGTTTCTGGGAACCATTATGTTCCTGATCCCTATAAACGCTGTGCTTTAGGTTCTCCGTTCGCCTTGAGCTTGGTCGGTTGATCACCTAAAGGTGTAGCGAGGAATTCGAGCGCCCGATGTCCATGACCACCTTTTGTGTGACACACCTCTTTACATGTAGCATGCGGACATCTACTATTTGATAAACCCTGTCAATTAATTATACGTGGTACTAGCGTAGCCGATCAACTGTTGCATGCCATACATTTTGAGTAAATCGGTGCAATTTCACCTTGCGGATATCATTTACAGATTTTACCGAAACGGACTTTGTATGCTCTGTGTGCTTATACCTAGATTCTGCACCTGGTCTGAGGAGATAATCACCCGCTTCTTCGTTTTAATCACACTACCAGTAATATTACTATTCAAGCCCTGCGACGTGCAAATGATTGAGCGGCTTCAGCATGTAGCCATATGACGCATCCACATTAATACGTGGTGTCGTACAAAGAATGGTGCAAGCGGATACCACTTCACAACTTGTCAGTTCGTCGAGTGCTGGTTGATCTTACCAAGACGCACTGCATATTATATCCAGCTGATTACCCCATGTTAAAGCCGCTGCCCAACATGCTCACCCTAAGCAGCACCTGGTGACACCGGAACCAACTTGTAATACTGGATATGAATCACCTTGATAACAAGCTCAACTTCGTACTGGGAGTAGAGGATATATAGTACAAATTGTCACTGCACGTAGTCGAAACAAAGTTGTCTTCGGATTATAAAAATTCCTGGTGTGGCACTATGGAGACAGGATTTGTCGGGGCTGCTGTCCAAAATAATAGGCCATTGTGACTGCGGAATGTTCGATGCAGCCACACAGAGTTTTTCTTACCGCTTCTGCACAGTTGACAGCATTCAATTTGTTACTACGTATCTAAATCCAACGCAATCATCCACGCATAAACCAAAGTCATGAATAGTCCCGCTGGTCGCAGACGAGTTACTAACTTGAACCTGATTACCAATGTCAAACCTTCATTCAAAACAAAGTCAGCAAGCCGAACAGAAGAGTACTGTGCAGTGTATTCTTCCACGTCCGGTAACTCCTGTCTCCATACAACGGCTTGCTTCTAATGCTGCGTTTACAGCACATGCTTCAGCAACGTTGCGGGTTACCTCCAATACTGTTGAGGCCTTGACAACATCCGAGTCCCTTGTTAACAGCATCGCAAGTGTGGCACCGTCTATCGTCGCCCCACCCGCTGCTAAATTTGATGCAGTTAGTTCTGCCAATACCACCGCGGGACACTAGACGCCATCGGTTGTTCAACCAGATAAACCTGCAATACACTGCTCCTAAAAGGAGAACCTAAGACAATATCGTAATTTCCCTACTCTCATCTGCTCAAATGTGTTTGAATCCGAGGCAAAGGCCACCAAAAACAAGCTGCTAAACAACCGAAAACAGTGAGACTATGTACATTAAATGTTATGGTCTTTGATAAGCCGGTCACCAGGATGCACAGATTGCGTCATCCGAACTGGGTGCACTACGGTGAACCAAGGCTGCCTAAGTGCCGCATCAGACAGGAGATAATGCAAAGTTCGGTCTTCAGGCAGCCACTCGTCTCCTTACAAAAGTTACTATTTTTCCGGATGTTCCCGGAGTGCGCATCAGGAAAGCAAACAAGCTAAGTGAAAGGGAATTTGCAATCATTCCTTTTACATGGAGCCCACAAACTTCCGTCTTCAAGCAAGTTAGAGTTGCAACTTATGATTGGGATGAAGGACGATCCTTTTTAATGTGGTATCTCTCAAAACTTCATGGCCAATTCAAGATTACAGTTATCACTATCCCAAATTCGTAGAGTGATGGAAAGTAATGATGGAAGTAATGTTGCAATCCAAACGCATTACAGAAAAAGAGAATGCGTGTTGGCATACTATGAAAACATTCCGCCATCTAAAATCATGAGACAGGCATCAGCAGTACGCTTCGTTGCCATGTAATCGCAACAGTGGCGTGTAGGCTTAGAATAATCGGTGGGTCGCCGTCTTCTACACAGACTAGAACCGGTTCCCTCCGGATTTCATGGAAAGCGTATGATTTTTGGCCACCGGCCCGACATCAAACCACAAAAATGCAAGATAAAGAGGAACAATGAGATTTATATGCAACTTAGTCAGCTTGAAACTGCGAACTGGGATGCTGAAGGAAGACAAGTTTATCAACCACCCACAGACACTGAGCACTCTACACAACATCGCGGAATGGTTCTGGTGACTACATCGAAATTTTCACAATACAACGATTGACAACCGACCTCACAGTGGTTGACAGATGCTTTCATCAGTCAACCGCATCCACAAAGCACTTCTAACCTCTGAGGCTGTAATTTTCTGCATCCAACGGCCAAGGTCTTCTCAGTAACTCAACCGAGCTTTTATACTCGTCAGCTCTCAAAATCTTGGTGGTCGCCATGATAAGAGTAACTTGGTTGCTTAATGTTTTGCCGTTGCTGACATAGCGCTGACCTGTATAGTTCTCCTTTGAAAAGGTTTACCTATCAAAGGAGGCTTATTCCTGTCTTACATATATAGCCTTTCTATCGATATTATGGAGGTTACTTAAACGAAACTTGTCGATTCTCTTTGGTGCCAACCGATATGTGTTTCCCAGCTATAATTTAGCAACCTGTAATGTCCACCTAAGAAATGGATCACAGTTTAGGTGCTGCAATGAAGCAAGACCAGTCACAGTAATCCACTCAAGTGTTTTAGTGGGGTCTCTAATCTGCATGCAGTCGATGTTCCAGCTTCTATCTGTGAACGACTTGAGGCGGACGGGCAAGAAGCAACCGTCGATTTGCTGCTATAAATTCAGTTCAATTGTCCCACACGACCTAGAACATATGACGTATAAACTATTTTAGACTTTGTTTTCAAAACGCGAAACTAATTGATCCATACAGTAACCGTAAATGGTTGCTTGGCTGCAGCCATCACGCATGCTGCTCTTCCGTCAATAGTGCTACGCGAAATACATCAGGGGAAACAAGAAGAAAGCTTTTATCATCATCCATTACGATTTGGTTTCCTACCTCGACCAAGTAAGCAATTGGCTTTTACTGGTACATAATTCTCCTGATCTCTTCCGGATGCAGTTTCTCGCATATCGCACATGGTCGGTGGCAAATGCGTAGGGAACCAAACTTCTTCCGCCGAAAACGGACAAAGCAGGGTGCCTCGAAAATGCATGTTCCTAATTAATTTAGCCTAGCGTGCTTATACACCCCATCCCAACATGCATGCTTGGATTTCCTACATTACTCAAGCAGACCACTGCGTCTAGTTGGTGAAAGAAGGAAAACTCCAGCGCCGACGTGACTTAACGGCGATCTTTATTATTAATAATCCTAACACTATGTGCAGCCAATTCAACAAGCTGCCTTCAATACATCGCGGAATCCTGCTTCTACCTGCAGCAGATGGTATGGCACCAAACTACACGTGATGCAACAAACGCGCTTCTGCCACAGCTAATCCACACTTTCCAGAGTGAACCATCAACACATCAATATTTACAACAGCCCACAACACGTCTAGCACGAGGCTACGCCTCCAACATTGCAGCAAATGATGTCAGAATATTACTACCGTTGCGCTTGGATAGCTATGCTGATGTAAACACCATAGAAAAGAGTTAGAGACTATTGTACTGAACTTTGCTTAAATATTGTGTAGGTACCTACAACAATGACTGGATGAAATGCAGCTTCTTACAATGTGAACTCCTCTTCTATTCACTTCTATTTATGAGAGTGACAATCAGCAGATTTCTCGAAATCTCATATTCTGGTGCTATCCAAGTTCATGGTAGGTATTATTGAAAAGGTGCACACGGCATACATTTGGGGTAAAAACAACATAGTCACAGAAACAGGAATTCCGAGAAAAACTAATCCCGCACTGCAAGCTTGCTGCTAGCCAGAGCAAGCTGGACGGAATTTGTTAATGCCAGAGCTGGGACATTGTCGTCCTACTAGATTTTGAAGTTATTCAAACATCTGGGATACAACATCAAGTTTCAAGTTCTTCAAATCAATGGAATATGTTCTCGTGTCTTGCGTTGCATGACTATCTCATTCAACATCAACTGGACGGGAGAGTTCAGACCGCCGTTTCCAAAGCAACTGAAATCCACTGTGTGCATTCCAAATAGTCCGTGCTTATTTCAAGGGTTCAACAACGATTTCCCCAGTGTATACAAGTCGGCTTTCTTAAGATTTCCACACCATGTCATGCTCGGGCATGATTTCAGGATAGCAAGCGGTCACCTTACACTGCAGAGCAACTTCGACAGGGAATACTACGTGATCATCTGAGAACCGGTTCCAGTTTAACGTGTCAAAATGCGAACTCGTGAACATAAGTCATCAGTGTACTCTTGTAAGATGACTAATATAACAACATTTGCTACCTGCTAACTAAGAAGTCCATCTCGTAGTAATTGGTCAGGATGTTTGTGGTTGCTCGGTACAGAATAAATGTAATGACAACTATCAGTCTGCACTTTGTCGCCTGAGTGTCCTCGGAAATGCAGACACATCAACCATTTAAAAATGCTGCAAGCATCTTTGGGATCTGGTATAGTCAATCAGCAAGGCATGCTTTCAACGTAAAAATGCAAATTTACAACATTATTTTCAGGTTTACATTGCTCACTTCCGTCATCCATTTGAAATAGTCTAGTCTAGCTTTTCTACTGATTTACCAATCATTGTTAATGGCACACATCTGGCTGACCTCATAATTAATCGCGGAAATCGATGCTAAATTTTCTGTAATTCTTCCTTGATTGCTGAAAGTTGAGATAGGAGTAATATAGACGACCGCAACCGATATATTTGAACTTCCTACTGTAGACTATTCGAGTGATTGCACTGTCCATTTCTTTCTCTCAGAGATGACAATTCCATGAGTTACCGTTGAAGCTCCGTTAATGGGAAACCACGGTAGTGTTGACAAAAATTGCACACGTTGCTTAAACGCATATCTTTTATTCAATTGAAATGAACTAACGCATTCTTGCTTCAATATTAACGAGATATTTCTGGCTGTGACCACACGCTTGATAAGCGAAAGAGAGCGGATAAATGCGCCATGACACCGCCCTCCAACAAGCAACGCTAACGTGACTATCCAGATGCAGTCAACGGATGCGTTGAAAAATTCGTTAGGAGTAAAAACTTAGACAGTGGTTTTAAGCAGTGTTAGGCCTAAGCCCTCTCCTTCCGCAATGGCAGCACCTCGAAGATCCCATGACTAAGCTTGAATCTGCATTCGCAGTGATAGTAGCATTTACCCCAACCTAGTTCCCGAAACGCAACAATGGAGACATGGCACATTAGGTCTAACTATGTTGTCAACAATGTCAATCATCGGGTCATTAGCACGTTGTGTAAAATCACCGACTTTGTTTAACAGTTGGCAATTTCTACCGCACTTGCTTCGTTAGCGATGTAGCCATCTGCGCCTTAAATTTTCCGCAATGTAACACCATGCTTATTTCCCGTTTCTCCTCTCACTTGAACGTAGCCAGACTTAAACGTTCGCCTCACATTAGTATTATATCTGCTTTGTTGTGTGTGCACTCAGGATATTTCTGGGGTACATAAACGAGTTGTTGACATAGGATGGGGCCTTGATCGTGATGGGATGACTTCTGAACTAATTTGGTCACGTCCCACTTGCTCACTTTACGAGAACACGGTCATCGGTTCTGTGCTGGTTGAACAATCTTATTGCGTTATTCAAAGGTTACAAATTCCCCATATGTATCAGCATTTTACAATCGGTTCTAAATTTTATGCGCCACTCAAGATTATAAAAATGTTTGTTGTTTATAGGATGTAATTTTCAACCCATCAATTTCGCTAAGGAACTTACTGTCACTGCGCCATCAGACCTTCCATGAGCCGATAACATCCTCCCGAAAGCACTGAAGGCTGTGGACACCAAGCTAGTTGAACCACTGTCTTAATTATTCCGGAGGTGTTCTGATGAGCAGCAGTCCCTTCTATTTGGAAGCGTAGCATTGTTACCCCAATTTTGAAAGGCTGCAGCAGTTCAGAGCCTGCAAACCATAGCCCAGTGACTCTCGTCCCTGTGCTTTAGATGGTGACGTAGGCGGTCATCGGTGAGGCTCTAATGGACTGCCTGACAAAATGCGACATTTTAGCACGGGAGCAGCAGGTCTTTTGTCAATACTGGTCATGCATCACCAATCTACTGATTACTCATGGTAGTTAGACGGAGTTGGCTGATGATGGGGTCGAAGATGATTTATCTATCTGGAGTGTTTCAGAGCTTTCGACAGTGTGGATCACCGCATCTACTTCACCGGCCAAAGAGCTACGGAATCAAAGATCCTGTACTTCGTTGGATGGACAGCTTTCTTTACCAACGTATACTTTAAGTAGGTGTTACGGGATCACTCTCTGACCGGATTGAAGAAGAATGTGGTGTTTCACAAGGCTCAGTGCTGAGACCGTGCTTTTTCTGGTGATTATCAACGACCTGGCAAGAGTTATCATCTCAAATTTCCTGCTTTTGGCCGATTACGTCGAGATATGGCGGACCATAATTAACAATGAAGATCATGATCTACTCCAACTTATGCTAAACGGCAATTATGAATGGTCAAAGAGTAAGCGGCTGCAGTTGAACATAGCTACGTATATGGTGATCCATCTGCGTCACCAGCAGGTGAGTGCATACAAGCTTGGAGACCACACCTAGGAGAAGGCCTCTCAGGAGCGTGACCTGAAGGTATTAGTACAGAAAGATTTCAGGAGTATAAAACAAGTACAGAAGGCGACAATTACTACAATCATAATTTTGGCCTGCTTCGCAGAGGCTTTGTTCGGTTTGAACCATCAACCTTTCCCCAAACACTTAATGCCCACGTGCGACCGCAAGTGAAATGTGCTTTTCAGGCTTGGCAGCAGTGGCAGAAACGGGATCTCGTTGCTCCTGAGCCTCTTCAACGAAGAACAACCAAGAACGTCAGGGACCTCTTTCATCTGCCCCATCAGCTTAGATTGAAATGTCTATGAATATATGACAGTCGATACCGGCTTTCTCGGAGGGATCTCATAGTGGTTTACCAGATTCTGAAGAACCAAACCACATATGCCGTCCGTTGCTGGAATTAAACCACAACACTAACCTATGAGGTCATTCTGTGAAACTAAAAATATAATGTAGCCGGAATGAATGCCGTAGACATTTCTTTCCCTCCATGTGCACCAGCCTTGGAACGTCCTCCTTAATTATGTCGTTTCGGCTCCCATCTTGGGAATACATAAAAAACGCGTTGACAATGCTTTCTCTTGCTTGCATTTCAATTTTCTCTTTTTTAGCTAGAGGCTACAAAATCCAATTAAGCGGTATCTAACCAAACTCCTACGCATAGAATTTATAATTTTAATACGCGAACATCTCCGCTATTCTACTTAAGTCTAAGATGAGTCCACCAAAACGCTTTTCACTTTCTCCTGCAAGTTAACTTTCGCAATGATTTCCACTTCACGGGACTTGTAAACATTGTTACTTTTACCTGTAATTCACCACGGATTTAGTGTTCTAGAATCTGGGTTATGAGAAATTAGTAAGTATCTATGCTGAAGGGAATGTTTGAGGTCACCAAATGCAGTACAGCCACAAATTTCTTTGGGTCCGTTTGAGAAGACGGTTGATGGGGCTCTGAAATGTTGATTAAGTCAAGTTTGATTTAGCTTTAAACATTCACAGCATCAAGTGTAATTTTCCCCAGCTAAAGTCGGGACAATTTAACTAATCATGTCGGCTCGTTGGTTTCATTGCTGTGTGTAGGGCAGCGTTCATTCATTGGTGCGTTATGGTACAACTAGGGACAGATAAATGTGCCACTAGGGGCATGATGGTCTTAGCTGAGGCATTTACTTTAAACGACACCAATAAAAAAGTCAATAACCATGAAATGAGAAATTATATGCGCAACGATCTGATTGCATCCTCGATGAACAGTACTAATTTATATGACACTGCCGAGAACCACATCGTTTCGCAATGAATAAACCTATGGATTGTCATCGGTTACTTACTAAACGGTACAGACCAGATTAGATAATTATCTGAATCGAAGTTTTATGGCCAGCAATGTGAAATTATTTACATCCAAACATTCATGGCGTTGACTAGTGCTGTAGTCACTAAATCTCTTTCTCCTACGATATTATATTGCTTTTGTTTTTTTAATCTTAGGAAGGTAGTCCTTGCGAAGTTGGCAAATATCCCAACGTATTTTGGTTTCATAATCATCCATTTTGTGTGCATGCTACTTATTGCGGATGTGCAGTTTTCCTGTAGATATTACGGACTTGTGAAATTTGGTAACTCTGTTAACTGGAGAGTGAGCGCGGAACGAATGTTGCTAGCTAGAGTGGGGAAATTCAAATTCAGTTAGCACTAGATACATTTCGTCGCAAGCATTAGGCTGTTACTCTCTACTATCACCAGGTTAAGCGACACACATCTGCGTAACCTATCCCAGTCTCCCAAATTTGCCTCAGTTTTCATCAGAACATACTAACATGAACAAGTGAACAT
>OX104069.1:83674451-83697527 GCA_944474145.2 Dicrocoelium dendriticum | reverse complement strand
CTTCGGGTTCACACTGGATATGGGGTGTGTTTGGACCTGTGGGTGCTGCAGCGCAAGTCATCCATGGTCCCTCTGTAGGCGCAAGCGTACTGCAGTTCGCCACAGGGACAGGCAAATCCGAAACCGGATGCCGCCAACAATGGAAGACTAGCACGCTTCTGATTAGCTTGCTATATTGCTGTTAATGGAAGAGAGACAGGGATGAGAATGTCAGTGATAGAGGTCACCAACGGTATGCCTGCTGTTAGCTGGTTAAGCTAGGATGAGTTGCTTGCGCGTTCTCCGTCAGCACCTGTTTAACAGATTTTCTGCTGGAAAGAGTTAAGGTTGGTTTACATTGTGACCGGGGCTGTAGCTGTTGTCCCTGTTCCAAATTGCCAAACGCTTGTCTTATCACCCCATAATGTATCGAATGCACGAATGGTGCTCGGTCCAAGGTGTACTGTATCAATGGCAACTTTAGGCCCTCGGTTAGTATTGTCTTTGATCGAAACAACATGCCGCATGAAGATAATAATAATAATAACAATAATAATAATAATAATATGAATAATGGGCATATTTCTGCTGAAGTGCAAACCTGTGACAATAATTGGCACAGAAAATACACGCACAGTTGATGGCAAGTTATGGCAAGTGCAATATCAAGCATTTTCTAACATTTGTCTGCATTTCTGAGAAGGAATTTGCCACATATGTTTGTCTTATGCGATGGTAGTGGGCAAATTTGCAGTTTGAGTATGTTGTGAAATAATAATATTGCCTACATTAGACGTTATCTGTGCTTTCATTGAATGGATGTTCAACTGATCTTCCCAACAGGAAATGACACAATTGTGTCCAGGTAGAGATAGCTTCCAACTTACTGCGAAATGATTGCACAGTCTCACACGACCTGGTGCTGAACGTCAACCGATTCCACAGCGAGGCATGTATGGTGAGGAGAAAGTTAGGACGCAAGTTTGTCTTGTCCCATGGTATAATTAGAGTAAGGTCTTTCGTACCTAGGTCCCGCGTGTAATGTTGCAACAACAATGAATGGATTGCAATGGCATTATCAGGAATCAGATTGTACAGCAATCTCCAGTTATCTTTTAGTCTCCCCAGCAAAAACGGATAACGATAGAGATGTTAACGTCGCTCCCGATCGACAATTTTCCCAATACTTGATTAGTGAACGACCGTTGAAGGCATTTTTCAACGTTCTCTCTGATTTTCTCATATTGCCTCAGATTATGTTGTGATACTCCGGGATGGGACGATTAAGGAAATTAAATAGTTTAACTTTAGCAAAGATTATATACATATTTTGAGAGATGTTAGCTATATGAAACACAACCTCTTCTAAGAACATAAAGGGACAAGAATATTTCATTTCAAGATCACGGGTAGACTGTTTTACACACAGATGCGTTCGCTGTTCCGTGTGATAGCTACTTCGGTTGTCAAGCGAGCACAACATATGATACTTGACTGTTGTGCTTAAAACGTCATCATCCACTTGTCGCATCAAGAATGTATTCTTGAAGTAATGGGAGTACATTAGGAAGCTAAACTCTTCGGTAATTGCAGACAAATCTCATATCATCAATAAATAAATAGGGCACACCACGTACGTCACGCGAACTGCTATCATTGACACAAATAAGGGAAATTAAAGTACTGAGCGCACATCCTTCTTTAATCTCGCTAATAATTAGACGCGGGGATGAACAACAGACGCCTAAGGTAACAATATTAGCGGGGCCGTTCATGTATGATGATAGCCAACCATTAACATGTTGTGGACTTCAAAGTCATCTATCTGATTTTGCAACTGTTTGCGAGGCATGCGATCTAATGTTGTCTGCATGTGAAAGCATAGAATTAATATGGCATCCTTTGAGTCAATGGAGTACTGTACATAGTTCATGTAATTTAGCTACTTTAATGTGTACCATCGTTAATCATTGGAACCTTTTTAATACCTGTTTATCACCTCCAGTGGGTTGATGAACTCCCGCACAAATATTTTTCCCAATATCACGAACAATCTGACTATTATAGGGGGTGTTTGGGCTTGATCTGTTATTGCCGATCTCCTGTTTAGCGCAACCCTCGTGGTGAAAGCTGCAGCATTAAGTATTCCATTGATCTGCAAATTCCTTGGATTCTAGTGAATAAACAAACATATACATAAAGAGCAGTGGCATATCAGGCCCTCCCATTTTCATGGCGCATTGGGGATGCCAACAGCTTTTAAAATTGGGCCCAGTTGAATAGAAAGCATTGTTTGGTGGACATTGCGGAGAGCAACAACAGTTTAGATGAAGTGTTAGTCAAATTATAGCGTTAGTGTCAAGATTCATGTAGGTAAAAATGAAAGAACTAAATGCGCCTAGTTGTCTTCCAGCATTTCAATGATAAATGAAAAGCGTTTGTTATTTCTTCGACGGAGAATTCAGGCCAGCACTTTTGCTTTACGTCATTTGAAGATTTGCTTGATCTTTATGTCTTCTCCTCATCAAATGTAAGTGCTTGTTTTCAGAGATGAGTCGGCGCCTCTATGTTATCATTGTACAATATCCTATCAATTTTCAACCTTCGATCAGCTTACTGGATTTCCGACTCATCGAACTTTCGACTGCTTCTATTTAAACGTCACTGATTCGTTTTCCTTGTGTGGCAGCTAGGGTTGTGTCTTGCTGAGACCAATGACAGAAGTGTTCTAGGGCTGCGGATGCACAGCTGCAAAGAAAGAAGGCATTTCAGTCGCAGCACCGGATTATCTGATGGAGGGGTTTCCACTTAACACTGCAGCTAGTGTAGCAAGAAGGAGGTACTTGTTTGGTGGCCATTTTAAGGGTGAAGCTTAAGAGTATAATGTCGCCGTCGTTATCAGCAATGTTCTCTAACACGTCTCTCTGTACGTTGGCCATGCCCAATGTAAACATAAAGTCTAATGATTTTTGTCAACCTAGTTGATATAGCAACCCACTGTGTCCTACCAACTCTGACTGAATAAATGATGGCTCTGTGTATAGACAAGGAGGTCTGAGGGAACAGTGCATTTTCGGTATGTTGAAATCACCTACAATTATGCTTTATTTGTGTACCTTTCCCGATGCAAAATCGAAAGCTGTGATACGGACAATATTCGTGGTTGATGAATTTGGCGGGTTGCGGATAGATGCAAGTAAACCGAGCCTCCTGAGAAGGAGAACCAGAGCCAATCAGGGACAATTGACAGCGATGGGTGTTCATACCTTTCAGCTAAACATATGTGATGGAGTTTCTTGAGGCATTCTCCCACTTTTTTTGCAGAGGTCTTTACGAAAAAGCTGTTAAAGGGGTAATTGGATTACATTCCAATCTATCAGCGTGGTACCACATTTCCGTAATCAGCATTGGTCGTAGCTTGCTTAGCATGCTTAGGAAATATAATTTGTTGATAATCCCTCTGGCGTCAATTGAAAGTGATGAGAATATACTATAAAAGATGGAATCAGCGTTCGCGTCACAGTTGTGTGGGTTATCGTAATCGCAGATTATATGAGCGGTAAGTATGTGTGGGAGCATTGGGAAACAGTCTATTGCTAATAATCTAGCGTCTTGGTAATGGGCCGTCCGTCATCGCCAGTATACCTTGTGAAAGGTGAGGGTTGCTGTAACAAGGATACATTGCTGTTGAATTGGCGCTGAACACATATGGTTACGTGAAGTAATTGCAGAAAGAACGGGTGCATCTATTTGGCATCTGCCGATTTTGTAGAGAGTATCAATGTTCTCGGTTCCCTTCATATATATTTATGTATACATTATAATATTTCTGCTGTATTATCTCCTGGCACTACCCCATAATGTCAGCCACACGAGCGCATTAGAGCACATTGTCTCATTATGGCAAAATAGCAGTTTATATGAAGTGTGCAACCGAAGACATGGAATTTTGCTTCCCGTAAGCCTGCTGAGCAAATACTGCACGTGCTTACGCATTTTCCTTGCAATGCGGATAAGCTGAAGCGAAGAAGAATAAAAGTGACTTCTTACGTAGGGCTTTCGGGAATTTTGAGTCATAAATTTTTCCGAAAATGCTGTACACCTACATTAGGCCTCGCGATCCAGGCCTGGCGTCCCTGGCGCAAGCGCTGCATCGAAGCACTTGAAGCTCTACAACATAGATTAACCAAACTGGTTAGAGGATCTCTTCATCTCTCCTACAAACACAGACTGCAGTCCCTGACATTGCCTAGTGGTGAATATCGACGACAGTGAAGATACCTAATTATGGTTTACTTACTACTGACGGACTCAAGTCACCCATATCGCAATCTTTGCAGCTGAGCCAAAATGCCAACTTGAGAGGCCATCAGTTCAAACTGGCTACGCATTGCAGTCGGTTTGGTTGTTGCCGAAGCGTTTTCTTCCTCTGTGTGTCTCGTGCCTTGGATGCCCTTCTGACTTAACTTATCCGAGCCCCTACACTAACTCTATTTAAGAAACGCCTTGAGGAAGTGCTTCCCAAATTGCATTGCTTGACATTGTCCGTTTCATTTGTAGAACGAAATGACTCAAATGAAACCATGGGCTTAACGTCTCTCTCCACAACGTGGCGGGGAGGATACATGCGGAAACGTCTGTGTGAGTAGCTTGGGTGTATCTAAACTGGATTAGGGTACCACATTTGTCAAACGAATTAACACAGGAGTGAACCTGGTCGTTTCCATTTTTCCTTCCCACGCATTTACTGTCCAATAATGGTACTTATACTATGTTGTATGTGCACATCCCATTACCACGTTAAACGACCTTTATGCAGTAGTGCATTTAACTAAGTAGACGCTTAAAATGATGATGTACCTACTCAATGATCACCTAGATTTTAATTGTTACTACAACCTTCCTACGTGACTTGCAAAGCACATGTATTTTATTCGGAGTAAATCCTAGTTCATTGTTCATTATGATCAAATGGCTAGCACCACAGTTGTCGCGTACTCCTTCAATACAGTTCCATCGCAACCAGTGCAGTGTATCGCTCGTGTGCTCACTCGAGTTTTGGTCCAGTAGTGTGCACACGTTCCAACTCTTGATGTTGAGTGCTTTTCGCGCAGGCATATGATTGCTTTTCTGAACAATCACATGCGCGGTGGCGGTTGTACTTCGGAAGTTTGCGTTTGAGACTTCACCCGGATTCCTTGTCTCAATAGTCTGACCCACAAGGCAGTGCGTAACTTGGAAGTTTGCTTGCGGGACTCAGCCCGGAGCCTTTGTCTCAATAACCTGACCCCCAAGTCAGCGGGCAGCAGATACAGCTCGGGAATGTGATTGCATAGAAAGATTGGGATCTGCTTGACGGCCCTCACCAGCAGCCTTTGAGATACTGGAACGATTCATATGTGTTGCGCGACCGTAGTTGGATACGTACCTGTGACCAAGTCCAGCCGCAGGAGGGTTTTGGTGGGTTTGCACCAATTTGGCCGGAGGCTGCCTGGGTTGTTGCGGTCAGTAGCAAACCATTGAACACCCATACGTGCCCTCCCACCGTCAGTGACAATGCGTGATGTTCATGTTCTACCCCAATCTAGATGTGAGCTTATAGCCAGTAGACTTGCTGTCTCACATGGCTAGGTTGTACGCGAAGCGGGCCATCAAACACTTGCTAACATCCGAAGAGGATGGACTAGGATATTTTCAGGGCGCCCACACTTGACAGGAGAACGACTCGAGTCCTCAGTAAAAGACTTCGATTAAATGTACACCCGAAAGGCTCTGGGTCTAGCATATGGTAAGTCCACTGACTTATGCGGATTGGTGTCCTGGATATTAGCATGGAGAATGGCGTAACCCAACTTCCACCCAGCGGTCGTCACTGGGAGGCGTCCAGAACATGAGCCCATGGCACAACAATAGCAGCAGTAAGTAGACCATCTGTCAAGAGCAAGCTACCACATGCCGCAGCGCACCATAGTCTTTCCGGCTAATCCAAATCCCTATACATATGTTTAGCTTGATCACAAAAGGTGGTACAAAAATTACGCTATCCGAATCATGGCAGACTAAGAAAACATAATAAGAATAGAAAGAGAAAGAATGACGCTACAAGTGTTTCACTAATTGTTCACTCATAGTTTTTAACTTTTTTCAATGGTCTTTTTGTGGTGGAAGGAAAGGGGATTAACCGCAACAAGGAAAGATACACGTCCTTCATTGTTGTTGGTCATGAACCACAAATGCCAATATATCCATACAGATACACGCTGTATCTTTGTGATCCCAAACAGGGAGTCGAGAACACCTGCCGAGTCCAGTGCTTGCGTCAGTTTTTTTCAGGTGGCTTCTCCATGAGTTAGGTTGTCCACGGCGCCGTTTTCCCCAGTCCTGTCCAGAGCCGCGAACATCGCCCGACAAAAAGCATGATGAGCGGTGTAGCGCAGTATGTGTCCAAGCCACTGCAACTGAAGCAGCGGGACGTGCTCCTCAAGCGAGTGGTTGCTTCCACCCAAAACACGTTGTTTAGCTTTCATTTTGGTTATGTGCTGCAGCCACCACGCACAGGCAATGGACTGCAAACAACGGTGCTCAAAGACGAAGGGATGACGCAGGTCGACTGTACGTACAGGCTAAGACATCCAACCAAGCAACACTGCTCCGCGGACAGTCGCATCATTAACCTAACCTTTGATGGATATACTAATGTCATTGCGGCAACACAATTGCTTCAGCATAGAGAAATCGAGGCGAGTTCTTGAGATACGCAATGAAATATCGTATCAAACAACTCCGCCAGATTTGACGCAACTTCTCAGGTAGGTAAAACTCTCCGTTACATCAGTGTCTCACTAACATTAGAAAGTACAGGTACAGGCATCTAAAGTCTTGGAAAAGAGCTTTTTACTTGGATAGGGAAAACGCCATCCCATACTTTGACGGGTCAATCGTCAATGATTTGAGTACACTTTGCTTGGCCTGCGAAACGTTACCCAGTAATACGATATCAGCAGCGCAGTCCAGATCCACAATTCGATCACCTGGAACTAACTCAACTTCAGCGCTCAACGGATGTTCCAAAGCATTCTTTAGAAATTATCAAAAGCAAACTTAAAAAGGAATTGGAAGGAAGGGCATCCTTGTCAAACTTTACTGGCAACAACAAAAGAAGGCAAAATCCTGCCATAAGCCCTACCTCTACCCGCGGTCAGACTATACATAACGCACAGTATGGAAACGAAATTCCAGCGGACGTTATTCCTCAACAAACTGCCATAATGCGAACCTGCCGACACAATCGAAGTCAGCGCAGATATCCGGCCACATGACAATAGTTGGTTGTTCGTGCACATAGCGGAGCTTGGTATCTGGAGGAGTCTGGGTATTTGATCGATGCAGCCACGGCCAGAGCGGAACCGAGCCTGCTCTTTCCGCTTTAGCGATTCGCGCATTGGGGATAACCGATTTATAATGGACACCTAAAACTTACAAACGACGGGAACCAAGCTGATACTCATGTATATGGAGCACATTGTGTGCAAGCCCATTTTGAAAATGGAGACTACTTATCGACTCACCCCAAGATGCTAGAACTTCCTGTTTCAGCTAAACTTCTAACAACAAATCCGTAAGATCTCGAACCAGCAAATGGCCGTTAAATTAAAATAGGGTGGGAGATGAGCCAACGGGGCCCGGCGTTTTATGTGCCAAAAGGAGCGGAGTTCTTTCCAGCTTTTCTGGTGCATAGAAGGATTTGTGGGGACTGACCACATTGAATCCAGTGAGCGCTCCAGAGGAAACAGATGGTTCTGGTGGTCAGCAAAACTGTGAAGCAGTGTGTCCAAAGGCATGTTCCAGCCGTCGTGGAAGAATAGTGATTAGAGGGCCATGGTGTTTGCAGATCGTTTTGCTTACTCCAGATCGAAAACCTTCGGCTGCGCGGATAAGATGAATCGGTTTTCTGGTATTACTAGCAAGACTAGCGAATTTCATCTCTCCAGCAGTTCTGCACCACAAAGTTTCAGGGTCCTTTAGTGCATTCCTGCGCAATTGTTGACCTAGGGATCGTTGTCTTTTACTACAGCTAGAATCGGTCGGGGCCGAGCGGCGGTTGTCCATCAGCGACAAGGAGAAATTAGTGATCCAGACTTTTAGCGGTTGATGGGTGACTCCGCAACTATCGATGTTAGCGGAAAGTAAGGCATTTTTGATTCGTATCGATTGTGAGATAAACAGTTTTGAGAGGGTGGCCTGGTATTTGGCTAATGTCGGATGATCTTGTAGGTTTACCACGCTGGATAAATAGTGCGTGCGCCCATGCGGTTTTCTGAAACGCATAGTTAAGTTAACACGAAGCAATGCTGATCGGATTCCAAACAATTTGACCGGTACGTACGGCAGTCTGAAGCCCCTCCGAGCCATCTGCAGTCTATCGCTATGTGGTCAAACTGGAACCACTCTTAAAATATGAGATGGTAGGCGCCACGTAGCAGTCTGTCTTTTCGACTGTTGAACACAACTGCTCGAAAGAAACAAGCGATGCTCCGAATAAAGATTTAGTAGTCTGTCTCTATTGCCTTATCGACTGTTATTGAAGCCAATACTACCCCCAAAATGGTGCTCGTTTAGGGGCAGGCGGTCCACTCGTGCATTTAATCCTCGGGCATAAAATACCATAACAGACTTACTAGCGGCACGCATGCTATGCAGTTGTAGGTAAAAGCAATCCTTGACAAATTTTGGGCTGCAGCTTGTAGCAGCGTATGCGAAGACGACAAGCAAAGCGCACGTAATATCTCGGCACTTAATTAAAGTGCAAAAATCTTGTAGTCTGACTGGGCATAGGCAACCGTTGATTGTGTTACAGGAAGATTGCTTTCACCCAGAGTTGAGGATAAGCGCAGTGGTACCACAGTGGAGCCATCTCCATATGGTGATCGAACTTTAGTAGAGTTGACAATGCGAATCTATTTGCAATCAACAGGAAGTTGGACCATGAAATTTAACCGTTTGATTTATGTTAATTAATATTAGTTACTATCAACGTCTCGCGACGAGCAGCTGCGCAGTAGCAGCTAGTTGGAAGTACACTCAGCGGCAACCAGTGGGATCCAGTCAAACTAAGCGGACTCCGCTTTATCACACAGAACAACCCCAACACCAGCCTGGCTAGAAACAGCAGCTTCTGGCTCATCGGAATTGCATAAACGGTATTTGACGTCAAAGTTTGCAGGAGAGACCATTTTGATGGAGGTTTAGGAGCCTTGCAATATAGTTGCTGAGAGGTAACAGATGTCAACTGGAGAATCCTAATTGCCGTTGGCGTGCCGGTTAACCTCGTTAACTTGATTAGACCATACTACCGTTGCACGAAAGCATGGATGCGAATCTATGAAAAAGATACAACGGAAACCGACATCAATACTGGATTCCTGCTGGGTTGCCCACTTTCTCGAGTGCTGCTCAACTTCGCATTATACTGGGTTATACAACATTTTTCAAGGTCTATCATAGTGTTTAAGTTAGCCCCGATTTCTGGCTATCAGACATAGAATTCACTAACGATAACGCTATGCTTGCGGACGATGCTATATTACCACTGGCACAGCTAAATCGGGTAGACCAATCAGCCTCTATGGTCGGTCTCGAAATGAACATCTGCAAGCCGACATATTTCACATTGTTAGCCAATCTGTACGCTCCGTCGCACTCCTTACATGGACAACTCGTCTTATCTGTTCCTGAGTTTAATTACCTTCGCTCCAATATACTCCACAATGGTCAGGCTACATCCGAATTCGGAATCGTGTTGACAGCGCTAGAACAGCCTTCTTACAACTAAGAATCACATAGTGGCGAAGGAGGGAAATTAATCTGAGAAGGAAGATCCGGTTATTCTTTAAAACCATAAGTGCCATATTACTCAATGTTTGCGAAATATACCGCTGCGATTTGAAGACACCCGGAAGCTGGAAGTCTTCTAGCATTGGTGTCTTAGGCTTATCTTGAAAACGCAGTGGCATGAGCGTGTCACCAATGATGAACTCCTTAATCGCTGCTACGGTCTTCCAAAGCTCATAACGCTCCTCCAATGCCACAGACTTCAGTGGTTTGGTCAAGTCATCCGAGGATCAGACACTGACTTCACTAGGGCCGTGGTTTCACCCTCGCCTTGCCAGGGTTCGTGTCGTCACAGTAGTGTAGGATTGTAAATGTGGCTTTCTGTAGTGAAATCGAATGTCGATCTTCTGCGACTCCGTTGTGCATAGAGCTCGTCATTAGAGGAATCATTTGATCAGTATCTACGTAGAGCCTGTCGCCCACCGCCACGCTTGGGCAGCTACAATCTGTGACATGCACGAAGCCGGTTCATCCCGTCGCAGCAGCTAGCCACAGTGAAGCAAAGTAAAGTTGGCCCGGTTCTTTCGACAAAGCCTTCAGTAAATACAGGTTTCGACCATTTGGAAACTGCGCATAGTTACACCTATGTTCAAATGGGGATATTGGGCGAATCCCTCGACCTAATGTGCTATTACCTAGTTTTTACTACTAACGAAAGGAATAATCTCAAAGGAATAATCTCATAAGATACATTAAAGCATGTGTCACAGCAGCATTGAAGCAATCGAATCTGTACTGCACCAAAAATTGTTCCGCCTCAACAAGCTTGACGAACCCAGCCGAAGTCAGGTCGCCTCCCTGGTCTTGCCTACAGCAATTGATTGCCTGGATCACAGCATTTTTCTTTTCATGTTTAGTAGCTATTGAATCGTTGACCATATATTAGGCTGGATAAGCAACTTCCTCCTACAAACTCAGCTGAATGTGAGTCCACATATACATCCCAGATGCAAAAGAAGTCTAGTGTGGTGTACGCCAAAGATCGGTCCCAGGACCACGTTTGTTCCTAATGTTCATCAACTATCTCCCCATGTTGCTACATTCAGGCTTCAGTTTGCGGACACCGTCAAAATCTGGCGTGACATCAAAAAAGTTAACGACCACGCAGCACTAAAAAGCGATTTGACAGGGTATTCCCATGGTCTTCCGAAAACCGGATCCAGTTTAACCTGGCGAAATGCAAAGTTCTGAGCTATAGGCATCAATATATCTATGCATAACGACTTAAGGAGCAGCAGCTGCAACATACTACGCTGGAAAGCGACCTCTGGGTAAGCATGCAGGAGCATCTCGGCTTTTCAAAGCAGACTGTGCAAGCATTGGGAAGAACGAGTCAACACCTTAGCCTCCTACGAAATTCCAGTCATAAATCTTTGCACAACTGCTTAGCGCAAACGTGAGGTCTCATGTGGAGTACGCGATCCAGGCCTGGCGACGTTGGCGCAAACACGATGCTTCTGCGCTCGCAGCTCCAGAACTTATGCAACGAAAATCATTACAGGACTGATTCATCCATTCTATCCAATGCAAACCGTCAGACCCAGGCTCGTACAGTGGTGAAAACTGGCAAGTGCGTGGAGATCTTTTTATGGTGTGCCAAATACTGACTAACCCTAATCACGATTGCCGCGATCTGTTGCAAGTCAACCATAATACGTACCTGAGCCGCCACCACAGCAAAATGATCAAACATCATAGTGAACTTGATTGCTGGCAAAATATTTTCTTTCTTCGGGTGTTCAGACCGTGGGGTGCTCTTCTTTCTCACATTATTCTCGCCAACACATTGATGCTTCATAAAACGAGTGGACTATACACTATCCTATTTACATGAGCGAGATAATCTGTTTCCAACGAAAAGCTAAGTAACGCAAACTGTGTGCTCCCTAGCCCTCAACGTTACGCAGTTTTGAGCGGACCAGCATGTGTTCATGTGAATAACTCGGTGAGTCAACTCAAACAAGAATTTTCGCATTCTCTTGCCACTTTATACAATGAATTTATGATTTTCATTCAGATCATTCTACTGAACTTGTCAAACAATGCCACTGTGTGTGTTCTAAAGCATTGTTTCTTGTTCATTTTTCAAACGATTTTGATATAATATAACATTTTTCTGGCTTGGTAATATTTACCGAGACCTATACAGTTATACTCGCTGCGTTTCGGCGATTGTTACTGCTTTCTATGAACCACAGCACCACATACCGCTGAGTGCCAACCGTGCCCTTTAACAACCATTATTAATAAAAAGGCAACGACCCAAAGCCAAACTAATTATGTTTCCAATTCAATCAATTAACAAGCTGACTATCACAAGTAAGAAAATGTTTAAATGGGGTGCTTTATTCTCATATTAGTTATAGTGGCTGTTTCGTGTGATAATAACGACCAGGGATCCACCCATTTGCTGGTTGGAGAGAACAAGCTTTTATACAGTTATTTCTGGTCCGTACGTGATTGTTTTTGCATATTGGATCAATCGAAAGAAAAGCGATGCATTTTCCAATATGTCGCTCATACTGATTGTCACATTTGTCCACACAGCTTTCTTTTTTATATAGATGACGTATGAGAAACAACAATTGGATCAAGTAGGGGAGCTGGTATCCGTGCAAAGAAGGAAAACAATTTTTGACCCATATAAAATTAAATATCGTAGTTCATCATTGCGCAGTCTTTCATAGCATAATTTTGTCTAAAACACACAAACCTTGTAGTAAACCTTATCACATACCCAGATCATCAATTGAAGGCGTTGGAGATTTGTCTGCTCTCCGGTGCGAACGAACAAACCAATTTATACCACAATCATGTTTATAAACTAGAGATGTCATTGGTTTAGATTGCTTCCAGTTATGGCATTTTAACTTGATCTTCGTAAAATGTGATCATTACAATCTGATTAGACGTGTATTTTAAAATTCGCAAATTTCACGACTCCTGTCGACTAACCAGTTACATTCAGCTATACTGATACCTTTGCAATTTTAATTTTTCTTACTTATTCTCTTGATTCTAATCGACAAAACGCAATGGAACCGAGTGTATGTGGGATGGATAGTGAATCTACTGGTGTGCGATATCTTTGAGTATTTATCGTATATAAGGGGAAATTATGTAATTCGGAATATTCATAACATTATAACACTGCTAGTAAGGAAGGTAGGTTTGTAGATTCCAAACGGCAACGAACTGTTGTATGTGCTAGTACATGTAGCTTCATTATTTTCACTTCCTAATTAAAATAAACGGATGTAGTTATAAGGAATACAGGACAAACCAGTTGAAATTTCTTCAATTAAATATCATACATATACATTGCTATGTTTTACTTAAGACCACAGTTTAGTAGGGCTATTCAAATGAAGTTTAATTGCCAACTTTTACTTTTGGCTACGGGAATTTACGTCCTTTGCCTGAGGACCACGTTCCTACTTGGACGATGGAAAAGGTATTTTAGCACAAAGCTTGATTTCTGCACTACGACCCGTAAGTTCCTCAAGACAACTGCCGTAAGCAATGTGCAATCTTGCTTAATAAAACAGATTAAAAGTTAGAGTTATCTTGCCATACATGTTCAAGACATATTAAACCATACAGGCAGCGTCCGTTAAGAACCATCACAAGTGATTCCACATATGTTATCTTCATGTGGAATAAATAAACATTTTCCTTATAGATCATGCCGATCGATAGCTGCGGCTGGTTTTTTTACAATTGGTATTTTATTCGTCTCTTTTTCAACGCAGGTTATCTCGACTTAGCTTTGAACTTTTGTGTAATTCACTGTCAGTGGTGATAGTGTATTGATTTATCAGATATACGGATGCTAATTGTCTAGTTTTCGGAATTATATCGCTTCGTACCGATTACCTTTCGTTAGCGCTAAAACGCTTCTTGCAATATTTGCTCTTATCCAGTTTGCCATCGTGCAAATGCTGTTACCTGCATTCTGTGCTAAGTAACGTTTCACTTTATGTTCACCGTCCTACCAGTGCAACCATTTTGCAATATTCAGGTGGTTTAGCACGATATTTTTGAACCTTTTGCAGGAAACGCCAGTCTAAATATAAACCAAAATCAGTCAAATAGCCGGAGAAACTGTTCAGAAGTTTTACCCACTAGAAGTTAAGCGTCTGCATTGCACTGCACCACAGGCAGAGAAACATCCACCTTGCATGCCAGCTAGTTTATCCTCTAAACAACGTCGTAGAACCCACGAGAAGCTGGGCTTCACCACATGCGTTTTCTTTGAGAGAAACTAACTCAATTGTTTGGTAAGTCTGGTGGTATCGATTAATGGAGAACGCAGAGCTAAGAAGCCTCGAAACATACCAAGTTACGGAGGGCAGCGTAGCCCCGTCGTCTTTCACGTACCTAAACCCACCGATTCCATTCCTCAGCTGCGCTACAAACACGACGTCCAGTTTTCGGAGTCTGTTTGATAAATACCTCAATGTGGGTAATGACGAGCTGAAAACGAAACAAACCGCCTAACGGCAAATTTCCAGGTTGTTCATATGTGTCAACATACATCAGTGACAGATTACCGGGGAGTGATCATTACATCGTTGGTTTTTCTTTCCGGATTCTTTCTAAACTGATAAAAGCATTGATCAATTACCGCCCATTCTCTTTTGTGAATTTGGCAGTTTTCTCGGATATCATAAGGTCTTCATATTGGGAGCCATTCTTCTTTGCACAGCATGTACAAATTGCTTGTAATGAGTTCTATCACCTTATTCAGATTCGTGTTGAAGTTGTGGCTTCAGAACGTACTGAGACGATGAAAAGGACTGCTGCACCTGCAGGTATCTCGAAAAAGGTAGCCACTAAACTTTATAAAGAAAAGAAAAATTTGGAAAACCCAAGATTTTTACTCTACTGATGCCCGACACCAGCGTTTTACCAAGATCACTACAAAATGCCATGCTCTGAGGAGGTAATGGTACTAAAGCGTGCCAACGTGGTATACTGCATCTCAAAACTTTTGGACCGTAGGCAGAATAGAAAATCAAGTTGTACAAACTCGACTGTAAACGCTGATGGAACTGACATAACCGATCGCGCAATCATCTGTTCGATCTCCAATGACTACTTTATGTCTACTTATGGCACTAATGCCAAAGAAGATCCTTAGCTCAACCTGATACACAGAGACATAAATACACTCCAAACTGTTGAATTTACATTTAGTGACATATGTCTCCAACTCACATTAGTTCGGCCATCATGCTCACCATACCCTGACAAAATTCCGCTAATTCTGGTCAAGCACGGATGTCCAGACATCCGGATGTTTTGCTTAATGTATTTACACTTTCCATGCTTAATGGGAAGTATCCCGTGCACTGGAAACAATCAACTATATTACCACGACCTAAAAGCGGGTCTATGCAAGATGCAAATAAGTACCGCCCAATCCACCACACAGCTATTATCTCCAGCATCATGAAGATGTTAGTTAAAGAACACATAATAAAATATGTAAGTTCCATGAGCCTCCTCAGTAAACACCAGCACGGCTTTTTGAAAGGTGGGTGATGCACTACTTGTCAGTGAGTTTAGCTTGATTATGTCACTAGAGCAAGAGACGCCGGAAGTGCCATCACCGTAATATTTCTCGACTCCAAAAGGGTTTTGTTGCGGAAGCTTATGTCCTATGGTATCACATATTCCCTTCTAGATTGGTTATCTTCCTACCTCGAGGGTAGAAAGCAACTAATCAGAATCGGTACCTATATATCTGAAGCCACCTTAATCTCTAGTGAAGTGATTCACGGTAGCGCGTTAGGCCCGCTTTTATTCTTAATCTATTTCAACGATCCGCTTGATGAAATCCCGTACTGGAACCCATTGCTTTTCGCTGATGATGTTAAAGTTGTGTATTTTTCCGACCCAGGGCAATGTAGTCCTAATGTAGCCTGTATTCAGTCTGACTTGTCCGCACTAGAGCCCTGGAATAACTCGTACTAGTTACACTTCGCTACTGACAGGAGTAGTCTATGCTACCACGGCTGTGGCCCTTTTCTGAACATCCTTACATTAAACGAGACTCCTATTCCTGTCTGTGGCGCAGTCCGAGACCTTGGTCTAAGATATTATGCCTCATATAATTCTTTAGAGCATGTTATATATTTGCAGGCTCCTGCCAGAATAGTGATCGCTTACATAAGTCGAACTTAAATTTTGGGGGAATCCAGGCTTCAAGCCTTTAAAATATGCGTTAGGGCGAAGCTTGAGTACTGTACGATAGTGCATAGTAATCTGAGAAAATTGGACATCATAGCAATAGAATGCATTCAACGATCACACACAAAGTGGTTTTTGAACATGCCTAGTATTATGAGATACCGTGAGCGTTGCGATGCTCTAAAACTGGAGCCGCTGTGGCTGCGCAGACTCAAAATTTTTCTGTACCTTCTATACCGCTTACTATTTTGATTAAGTTTAACTGCTCAGCCATAACTCGAGTTCCCGACTTGTATGCGCTATGAAATAATAAACAGAGTGCGCATTGCAAATACAAGTCTTGCAGGAAGCTCCGATTAATTTTTTCTACTTAAATATGCGTTAATATGGAACAAACTTCCATCACGTGTTATAAACTGCACTACCTATCCGCAATTCAGACGCATGATTAATATTCACCTAACTGTTTCAAATATCGGGGCAACACTAATCCAAACCGTGACTCTAGATGATTTGTATGAGAAAGGTATTGGATACATTTGTAAGTCGCCATATCCTCTATTCGTTTCAACATTATAAAGTTACCTACATATAGTTAAATTCTTGAGTATGTATTTATAACCGATCTTGCCCCGATCAATCTGTCTAACCAATTCTATTTTATCCTTTGATGCACAGCTTCGTAGGTGCACTACTCCTTTCAAGCTGATGTCGCTGTACCATCTTCGTCACTTGCCAAGATTTTCCATCAAATTGTGATTGGCCTATCTGCAAGCGTTTTTATTCATTGTTATGTTTTTTAATTCCTCATACATTATCTTCTTTGTTTCATTCTTGGTCATGACCGGGCTGATTTCTTGTGATGACCGATTACAGCTTCCAAAATAAAAAGTGTATCCATGCAAATCATATTGCTACTGAATCGCTGGCTTAGAACAAAGGGTGTCACACTTGATTGATCCGCATGACGGAACGGGCTGAGGTTTCATTACCCATAACGTATGCATAAAACAGCCCTTAAAACCATTTGATACCCAGTCTGATGGGCTACATACTATTTTGTCACACCTGCACAGAGCCAATTGAAGCATGGAAGTGCGGGTGAAACCCATCGTGTTAATACCCTAATTGGAGACAAGTCCCCTTGGGAAAGTTCCATGGATGACCGTATTATTTTACTTGAACTTTCCGCGAATTTTATATTTGCAATTGTTCCCAGCTTCTTAATGGCTGTACTATTTTCAACCTGTTAATCACTTCAAAAAATCATTTGGAACCACTGAAGAGAACACGTAAAATTAACTATATTAAACAATCACGGTGTAAATGTCGAAAATACCACGCAATTGGTCTGTGACTCGCACTGTAGAGGAATAAAATATTTATTTAGTTAGTTTATTTTATAAGCACCCGCAGCCACTGAGCACTCTCCACACCAAGCTGGAATGTCTCTGGTAACCGTATCGGCAGTTAAACAATAAAACGAGTGGCAGACGACCTCACAATGATTGATAGATGCTCTTATCTGAAATGAACATCGGCAAAGCATTTAACCTCTGAGACCGTGATTTGCTTGTATCCGACGCCCAAGGTCTTCTCAATATGTCAACCGCGCATCATACCCGTCAACTCTCAAGGCCTTGGAGGTCGCCTTGCTGACAATAACCCGGCTGAACACTGTTATTGCCGTTGCTGAGATAGCTTTGACCTGTATAATTCTCTTTCGGAAAAGTCTACTAGCGCAGAAGAGTTAATGCTGTTTTACTTATGTAGCATTTGTTTCGATATTATGGACGCTACATAAACGCAACTTGTCGATTCTCTTTGGTGTCAACTGGCGTGTGTTTACTAGCAATAGTTTCACAGCCTCTAATGTCCACCTTGGAAAAGGATCACTGTTTATGTGCTGAAATGAAGCGAGACCAATCACAATAATCCAGTCTCGTGCTTCTTGTGGGGTCTTTAATATGCATGCAATCAAAATTTCAGCTTTATCTTCGAAGGACTCGAAGCGGACGGGAAAGAATTAATCGACGATTTTCCGCTATATATCCATCTCAACTGTCCCACTCGACCCAGAACGTAAGGCGGATAAACTATTTTACATTTTGTTCTTAAAACCCGAAGCTAATTGATCTATACCGTAACAGTAAATGCGCCGCTTGGACGCAGGGATCATGCGACGCTGCTCTTCCGCTATCGAAATTCATCAGCGCAAACAAGAGCAATCCCATATCGTCACCCATCACGCCATTCTGTTAAAACTCGTCCAAGTAACCAAATAGCGTTTACTAGCACAGAAACCACCCAATCTCTTTTGCATGGAGTTTCTCGCCCACTTCAAAAGGCCAGTGGCAAATGCGTCAGAAACTAATCTCATTCCGTTAAAAAAGAACGAAGCAGCGGGACTCGAAAATGTAAGGCCCTAATTAATTTAGCCTAGCTTGCTTGTACAGCCTATCCCTGCGTGCACGCTTGCAATTCCTACATTACTCAAGAAAACCACTGTGTCTAGTTGGCGCGTGAAGGTAAACTCCAGCGCCGACGTGGTTTAGCGAAGCAATTCATTACTAATCCACAAATGACGTGTAGCCAAGTCAACAAGCTGCCTCCAGTACTTCGCGGAATCCTCGTTCTACCTGCAGCAGATGCTACGAAACACACTAAACATGATGCAGCAAACCGGCTTCTTCCTTACCCAATCCACACGTTCCAGAGTGAATCATCAGCGCATATATAATTAAAACAGCCCATACAGATCCCAGCGATAGGCTACGCATCCAACATTGCAGCAAATGAGTTGAGAAGACTAATGTCATTGTGCGTGCATAGCTCTGCTGATGCTGAGAACATAAAAATTAATTAATGAATATCGTCATGAAACTCGCCGAAATGTAAGCCAGACACCTTCAACGATGCATTGATGAAGTACAGGTTCTCATATTTTGAAATCCTCGTATAGTTACTCCTTATTATGACTGCGGCAATCAACAGGTTTCTCGAAATCTTTTCTAAGCACTTTACTCCTGTTGCTCTCCAAGTTCATGGAAGATATTACTGCAGCGGCACTCATGGAGCAAATTTAGAGTAAAAACACCGTAGGATAACAGCAGCAAGATTTCCGTGAAAACTGGTACCGAACTGCAAATTTGCTGCCAGCCGGAACTAGCTGTACGGATTTTGTCCATGCCAGAGCATGAACATTATTGTCCAACCAGATTTATCAAAGTTTTCCAAACTCCTAGGTTATTGCATCATCCTTCACGTGCTTCAACCTATAGCGTCTTTTATCCTGTTGTGAGTTGGATGAATATCGCTTTCAATATCTATTGGACAGGAGAGTCCCTAGCGCCACTTCCAATGCAACTAACGTCCAATGTGTACATCCCAAAGATCGGTAGTGAATTTACGCCTATTCCTAGAGTTTATCAACGATGGTTCCCGTGTAAACCAGTCGCGCTGCTTAAGGTTTACAAACCATGTCATTGATAATGACAACAGGATAGTAAATGGTCACACTGCTCTACAGAGTGACTTCGGCCGGTATTAATATATGGTCATTTGAGAACCGACTTCAGTTTAAGGTGACAAAATGTTAATTCTTGGGCCTCAGCCATAAGCGTACACTTGAAAGTTGACGAATGGAACAACGATTCCAACATGTTAACTAAGGAGGTTATCTCGGAGTAATCGGTCAGGATGGATGTGGTGTTCAATACAGGAAAAATGTAATGAAATTTGTCAGTCAGCGCCTTGGCCTCATAGGGAGCTTTGTCGAAAATTCTGACACATCATTAAAAATGCTAGTCCCACATGAGGGTTCGTGTGTTATATCATCAATGAATGGTTTCCAATAAAACAAGAACCTTCCTAACATTCTTGTGATGTTACCTCTGATTTTAGCATGATCACTTCTGTCATCCTATTGCAATATTCAAGTAAAATTTTTCTATGCTTTTATAACTCACCGTTTATGGCACAAAGCTGGTTGATCGATAGTAAATCCCGGAAATCGATGCGAACTATTCTATAATCCTTCCGAAATAATTGCTAAATTTTGAGGCAGGAGTAATGTAGGTGACAGCATCCGATACATTTGTAATTCCTACTGCAGACTATTCGAGTGATCTCACTGTCCATTCTTTTAGAGATAACAATTCCATGAGTTACCGTTGAAGCTCGGTACATGTAAAAATCGAAGTCGTAATGATAATAATTGCACTTTTTGCCTAAACGCAGATCATTGAGTTAAAAGAACAAACGCTTCCGTGCTACAATATTAACGGGAAATTGTTAGCTGAAACCACACGCTCAATAAGCGGAAAAGGGCAAGTGATTGCGCCATGACTATGCATTCCACCAAGAAAAGCTGACGTGTTTATTCAAGTGCAATAAACGGATGCTCTTAAAACTTTTCAGGAATACAAACTCAGGCTATGTTTTTCAGTCATATTAGACATAAGTGCTCACGTTTTACAATGCCAGCACCTCGAAGTCTCTAGACCAAGATTGACTCTGCTTTCGTGGGTAACAGAAACACCACATTCTCCAACCTTGCTTCCGAAATGCAACGCCATGATGTCAAAACTGTATCCCATCTGGTTGCTCTTACATGGTGTATCAACATCAACTTCTACTACCCTTAGCATTTATATCCTCACTAACGCCGTTGGCGATAGCGTTCTATACGCGTTATATTCCCTCACTGCAAATCCGTGCCTAAGTCACATTGCTCCACTCATTTGAACGTAACTGGACGTAAGCGTTTCTCTCACACTGGTATATTATCTGCCTCGTTGTGTGTGCACTAACCCTGTTTCAGGGATATATCAACGAGTTGGTGACATAACATGGTGTCTTGATCTTGATGGGACGACTTTTGAACCAATTGGGTCACGTACCACGTGTTCCGTTTAGGAGAGTATTGTTAGCGGTTCTGTGCTGGTTGAACGATGTTGTTGTGCTATTCAAATGTTTAATCTTCCGTCCACGTATCAGTAGTTTGCAATCGGTCCTGAAATTTATGCGCCACTCAGGATTATGGAAATGTTCATTTTTTAATGAATCCCTTGAGATCTTGCTCGTTACTCAACACAAGAAGAACGGATGAAGTTACCTGGAGATTCAGCCGTTCTCTTGACCTGTTCATAGCTTTAGGTTACCGTGGAACTAATTAGTTGTAAACCGGTAAATCTAAAACCGAAATTACCCTGACGATCACCTGTTGATATGAATAAATATACAGCATTCAGGTATTGGCAGTGGATAATGGAACCATCATAGAAACAGTGAGGAAATTTTAGAAAGTTGATCACATGTAATTTTCAGAGGATAGCCCACTAATTTTCAGCTATTTTCACTTAGTAATTACAGTAAATATAAACTTTATCGTCCCTTGCGCAAATTTCTTACAGCTGATGCTAATAAAATTGTTCTGTTGGCGTTGGGTGCAGTAGGTTTCATAAGGTTAGTTGTGAGCAGTTAATAATTATCTTGGCTTACTGCGATCATAATGGTCACTAAATGGAGTACAGCCGCAGCATTCTTTGAGTTCATCTGAACAGAAGTAGGTTGATAGCGTTCTGAAGTGTCGATTATATCCACTTCGATTAGGCGCTAAAAATTTACTACAACAAAGGTTGGTTTCTTCAGCCAAAGTCGGTGCAATTTAAATAAATATGTTGGCTCCATGGTCCCAATGCAGTGTGTGAAATAATACTCCTCAAGCAGCGTAGCGTTCATTCGTAATTGCGTTATGGTACAAATGGGGGCATTGTCGTAGCACAGGCATTTATCCTCTCACACCCCTAATAAAATGGCCAGTGATTATGAAGTGATTGCAAACTAGATGAACTGTAGTAATTTATATGACATAGGAAAGCAAAACAATCGTTTTGCAATGAATTGACCTGTGGACGGTTAACAGCCGTTTACCAAATGGTATAGACCAGATTAGATAATTATTTGAATCGAAGTTCTATGGCCCGCAATGTCAAACTATTTGCAACCAAAATTAATGGCATAGACTAGTGCTGTAGTCAGTGAATCAACTTTATCGTAAGATATTTTGCTACTTTGGCGTTTATTGTTTTTAAAAGCTAGTCCATAAAATGTTGGCAAATATCGCAACACATGTTGGTTTCATAAGCATTCATTTTGTGTGCATGCTACTTATTTCAGACGTGCAGTTTTCCTGTAGATATTACTGATTCGTTAAATCGGGTAACTCTGTAAACTGGAGAGTGAGCGCGGAATGAGTTTTGTTTGCTAGACTATATTAAATTCGATTACCACAGGCTAGCTTTCGTCTCATGCATTAGGCGATTACTGTTCACAATCACCAGCTTAAGCACCACCCACATCTGCTTAAGTAATCCTGGTCTCCTAAATTTGCCACAGAAGTCGTTAGAACCTGTTAGTTTGACCAAGAGAACATTCAAGGCACTTCTGTACGTGCATTGCATATACACGCTGAAAATTAAAAACCTAATTGTTGTGGCTTAATAGTCGGTTTTCTTGAGTGCAGAGGTAGACAGTAAAACTGCGCCAAGTGGTGTAAGGTCGGCAAACAGCTGACATTACACCTTGGTCATATGGCACCACCAAATGATTCCGAGCCACAAGACAGCCATGCAAACAAGTCTCGACAGTTGAATAGCAAACAATGTCTGAAGCTGCCTGGGTTGAGAAAAGGGAAGAGTCTAGAGTTGGAATAAAGAGAATCGTATATTTCTTAACAATTGTTTCCGTTATTTAACAGGAATTCAAGTGAGGTGGTATTAAACGCCTCATACTCTAACATTTGTTATGGCATTTCCTTACCTATGACCATTGTTTTAATGGATAATGAGGTTGTAATATTTGTAAATTGCAGTCAAGAGTGCATAAATTGTTAAGCAAGTTCTGATTAGCCGAAAGTGTCCTTTATGTCAAATCCAAGTGTGAAACATTCGTAACTACACAGAAGAAAGCGATTACGGTATTTGTGAAACCATTACCGGCATCAAAATA
>OX104069.1:83657612-83674327 GCA_944474145.2 Dicrocoelium dendriticum | reverse complement strand
AAATGGATTTCTACTGAGCCCATCGAAGTGTTCCTTATTCGAAATCGGCATATTGCTATCTGATAATGTTTTGCTCTACCAACGCACTTGGCGATGAACTAAGCCATCGGAATGTTGTTTACAAAATACGTTTTCAAAACGATAGCATTTATAAACCTGTCATGTGCATAACACGGCCGTAATTACTGGCTACATGTTGCATCTTCTGATGACAATGATGCTGTGTCACCCAGTCGCGTTCTTCGAACACACCCTGCTCCAGATATTGTTATCACCATTCACATTTGCTAAGGACACAGTGAGGATCCCCTCGTGGCATTACTGCGTATCTGTTCTACCCAGTAAACTTTACGTATGCATTCATGACACTCCAGATGCCCTCGATAGGGCTTTGGGCTGGGAACTATGGGGCAAGACGAAAAAGCATCACTGCGCGGTGCGGTGTTTCGCGGAATACGCCTTCCAGGTCTGTGCGGCATGTCGCGTCGCCTCAGCTAACTAGACATCTTTCGATAAAAGTCGGGCCAATGCTTTTTAGCACTTGGGTTTATCACTGAGTGCATCATCGTTTGTTGTAGCATCCGAATAAAACTTGACAAAGCCATCACGGAGTCGTTCGTTATGGCTCCAACAATATGTATATTCTGGCCACGACTATTGTAAAGGGTACACTGAGCTCTACTCTCCCGTCGCGAATTACCTCTTGTGCACACGAATAAAGGATCCTTATTCACGACCCACGCGGATTGCTGCCCCTCGATCTGATAATGCAGGGACCGCAAGACAAAAGATTTCCGTCGACCTTTGTTATTCAACGTGTTCCTGGACTCTGGAATCGCTTGCAAATTCTTCAATGTTATTAGTTGACCGTCTAATTATCTGGCGACGGGACTGGTGCAGAACTCAACCTAGAACTCTGCCTTTACACACAAACGATCAATTGCGAGTTACTCTGGGTTCTTCTGCCACCCACTCAACCAGGTATCGACGTGCCTTTTATTTGGGACTCTGTGACAGACTCCACTGTGTTGTCCTCTGGGCTCCGTCGATTCCAACGAAATCTATTCAGCTGCGGCAAGTGTTAACGTGCACATTCAGCAAACTTGAAACATGTTTCCAATCCCCTACAAGTACGCGCATGTCCAAGCTTTTCCAAATTCCGTTTAGCCCCAGTTAAGTTTCTCATCTTAACAAACACATTGAGTGTCTTTATGGAACAGCAATCTCTGGATACATTGAGGAAATATGGTATTAGCAACATTTGAGGCGGTAGAAATACGCATGCAATACATTCTTCTAGGACCATCCACTTACATTTGTGTTTCTGCCACAACCTGCTTTCGCGTTTCAAAGGCGCGTCTTTGAAGATCGCATTAAAGTGCATGCATGGTTGAGTATATTTTTACACGCCAATTTCTTTTTCCCCGATTCTGTTGACACGAAACTCATGCCATAGATTGTGCGTACAATTGTTTGTTGCGATCTATGAATCGTATGGCGCTTGTCGGTAGATATGCAAAATGATTTTTCTATTTCTATTTCATAACTCATTTGGCTTTCGGTATATCTCTCGCAAATGGTGCAACTGGTACAAACTGGCAACGGATTTCCACTCTCCAGATTAAGCATACAGCGAAGTGTCCTTGGTAATTTGCTATTGCGTTTTTTACGTACATCTTATCTTCAGCATCATGAAGCATGATATGGCATTTTTGTTTACAGAAGAAACACAAGGTACCTTTTCACACAGAGATGGGGACACACGGTAGACGTTACAACATATTTCCGATGATCTTACATCTTTTGAAACTTGGTATCGTTTACGGCAAATACTGCTTCCCAAATATTACACCCTGCGTACTATGAGCATGTCTCAATGCAAATCGCTTCGTAACTTTGATTCCGGTCGCACAGTGTAGGCACTACCAAGGATTTTATATTGCTTCTTAGTGTGCCCAAGTATGCCCGCATCAAGCGGAATGTTTGTTGAGCGAATCAATGCCGGTTTATCGATAGGATAATTGGTTCCTTCACAACACTTGTTTTCATTGAAGGCGGTACCCTCTTTGGACCTGAATCGTTATGGGCGTGAGCACTAATATCAAACCTGTGTTTTCCGTTCAGATTCAGGCAAAGACCAAATTATAATAATCATGATTGTTACGTGGCCACAGCCGATCAATACTGGCTATTGTATGAATACTAGGAACCTTTACCTCAGCACTTTTCACGCGCATACTGCAGTTCATTCATTAGTCAGCTCATGTTGGAGTGAATTCTTAATGCACCAGTGTTGGAACATATATTTTGTGAAACACAACGGTGCAACTTTTGGTCTGTAACTAGGCGCCAGCCAACTCTCGCACTCTCAAACTGAGTGGATATATTGATTCCATTTGCTGAGACGGTGGCTCCTGATATCAAATCAACATTTAAGCGGGTTGTAGGTGTTCAAACTGTCCTCCTTTTTATTACCTACGTGGTTTTATCTTACACGTGCTGCAACTATTTGACTGATATCTTTCACCGGATATTTTAATTTGGTTTTTGGGATGTCTTTTCTTTTATATGGGCTTTGGTTTTCTCGCGGTTTTCATTGTGGTATACTAGGCCACATCTGCATTTTTGCTGCACCTTTAGTTTTAATCATAAACAATTTCATTTACAACCACCGAATTCTAAGTATTTTCACTATGCCCCATATATTGGCTCCAAGTTCTATTCGTCTTTCTCTCTAAGAATCGCCAGCTCACGTACAATGGCAGCTCGCCATTTCGGATGCACTGTTTACAAGCAATCTAGCTTCCTGAACTCCGTTTGCCTGCAAGACTGTAACTTTTTATTCCCCGATTATCACAATGTCGTTTTTCATAATCCTAGCAAGATAAGATTATATTACTATTTACCACCATCTGACAACTCCAAATTCCCTACAATTTACTTGTCCGCCGCCACCTACCGAGTAATTTGCAAAGAAAAATATCTAGAGATATTTCATCTCACTGCACTCTCAGTCAGCAGGCAATTGCACGTCCGAAAAGCACCAGACCGCACTATTTCGAAATTCCGCGTCGCGTCAGCAATGCGGCTTCCTCGGACTCAATTTGCCTTTGAGCACTTTCGTTGATTGTATCTTCACGTAGTTAATTTATCTAATTGTCCAGCCAAACCATAGCTGTTCTTCTATGCTATTGTTCCCCTTGATAATCTGTCCCAATCTCGACCTCGTTTGAGCAAATTTTAAAAATTCCCACGTGGTGCGATTAATAAAGTATTCACGTGTTTTATGTTAAGAAACTTTCCTGTCCTGGTTCGTCAAGAACCGCTACCCAACTGCTGGTTGGTTTGCTCATCTAGCAGAACGTTTGACGTTTACACTTGCTCCACAACTGATGTTTGAGGATTCCCGGCTGATGTGAATGTTACAGCTTTGATTTCTAACACTGATGGTAACAAAAACGTATAAACTCAGAACGGGTTGTATTTATCCATGCATACCAAATTATGATCAACAGAAGAGGATGTGACGAAATATCTAAATTACAAGTTTAGTGAAGGGATATTTGGTAACAAAGCTAATGTCAGCTTAGTAGCGTGCGATATATTAATAACCAGATACACGGTGGTCAACTCATCATTCACCAATGCTGTCGCCATCTAGTGCATTCGAAAATGCAATCCATGACATTCAAACAAATATGTTCCTATTAAAATTTGGAGGAATTTGAATCTCCAAGCTCCTTAGACATTTTATATATTTTACTGGCATGCTTCTGTAAATTCATTGCGCTTTTTCTTTTTCATCAAATAATCAATCATCCATCCGAATACAGTGATACAAAGCATGCTTATCTCAAAAATAAATTGTCCCATTTGCAGATAAAGCCATTATTTAGGCACCAAATTAGCATTCTAATTTAGATGCAGAGCTAGTTGACTTGATTCCCACTGGTTTATCTGAATAACATCAACTATGTCGACTCAGGCTGTGCTATCGTCAGAAGGGATTGGATTGCATTTAGTTTGTTTCCTCGTGTTTTCATCGAACTTACGTTCATGTAGGCGCCTCAGCCCTTTAAATTTATCTTTGGTTTTTGGATTAACGGTTATCGTTGCAAAGTTCCACGCGGGCTTTTCAAAGCATATACCCCTCCAAGCATGGGGCAGAGAGCATCAGACACAGAAAACTTCAGAACTACTTGTAATTTGCTTTCTATAATCTGTTTACCAATTTACATTGATAATACTCATACAAACCAAAGGAATAACGATTCGTCGTTTGAAACTACATTATTATTTTTCTGTTCGCGTACCACCCAGTCGATCTTACTTCTCTGCTTTTTTATATCCACACATAGATGCAATTTTGGTCGCATGTTACGTTGCAACATGGTGATATGTTCTACCACAGCGAAGTATCAATCAGTCGCATCAGCCAGCCTCAACTGAATGGCTCGGAACACTCACTGTTTAACATTTCTATGCCCATTTTCACACCGTGGTAAGCGTAGCCACTACTAGTGATTGACCAACATTAATATGTACGGGGGTTTCACGCAAGATCCGCACATGCCAATTTGGGCTTACTGGGTATATGCAAAGTATCCACGCAGTTCTTCAAATATGGTGATTATGGATTTTCATATTTAGTGGGTAAACAAATATCAGGCTGACGAGTAGAAAGTGATTCATTGAATAAAATGCACTAGCATCATCGGATCTTTGGTAAAGCTGATTCCAAATTTTTAAAGCATGAATTGCCTGTGACAAAAATGAAGGAACTGTGCTTGCGCTGAGTAGGTCTCTAATACAGGTAGACAACACATTCTCCTCTTTGACTGTTTATTTTAATTTAAATTCCAGTATGTACCTCCATTTCGTAGATATACGCCACAGGAAAGCAGTACAATGTAGCAGCATGTTTGATTGAGCTAGTATAGCTCTGCGGTAAATAAAACGAACTTTAAAACTTTAGATGTCAGCGTTGACATTTGGTAAACGAGAGATTTTGATGCCGGTAATGGTTTCAGAAATACCGTAATCGCTTTCTTCTGTGTAGTTACGAATGTTTCACACTTGGATTTGACATAAAGGACACTTTTGGCTAATCAGAACTTGCTTAACAATTTATGCACTCTTGACTGCAATTTACAAATATTATAACCTCATTATCCATTAAAACAATGGTCATAGGTAAGGAAAAGCAATACCAAATGTTAGAGTATGAGGCGTTTAATATCACCTCACTTGAATTCCTGTTAAATAACGGAACAAATTGTTAAGAAATATACGACTCTCTTTAGTTGAACTCTAGACTCTGTTCTCTTTTCTCAACCCAGACAGCTTCAGACATTGCTGGCTATTCAACTGTCGAGACTTGTTTGCATGGCTGTCTTGTGGTTCGGAATCATTTGGTGGTGCCATATGACCAAGGTGTAATGTCAGCTGTTTGCCGACCTTACACCACTTGGCGCAGTTTTACTGTCTACCTCTGCACTCAAGAAAACCGACTATTAAGCCACAACAATTACGTTTTTAATTTTCAGCGTGTATATGCAATACACGTACAGAAGTGCCTTGAATGTTCTCTTGGTCAAACTAACAGGTTCTAACGACTTCTGTGGCAAATTTAGGAGATCATGCTTACTTAAGCAGATGTGGGTGGTGCTTAAGCTGGTGATTGTGAACAGTAATCGCCCAATGCATGAGACGAAATCTAGCCTGTGGTAATCGAATTTAATATAGTCTAGCAAACAAAACTCATTCCGCGCTCACTATCCAGTTTACAGAGTTACCAGCTTTAACGAATCAGTAATATCTACAGGAAAACTGCACGTCTGAAATAAGTAGCATGCACACAAAATGAACGCTTATGAAACCAACATGTGTTGCGATATTTGCCAACATTTTATGGACTAGCTTTTAAAAACAATAAACGCCAAAGCAGCAAAATCTCTTACGATAAAAGTTGATTCACTGACTACAGCACTAGTCTATGCCATTAATTTTGGTTGCAAATAATTTGACATTGCGGGCCATAGAACTTCGATTCAAATAATTATCTAATCTGGTCTATACCATTTGGTAAACGGCCGTTAACCGTCCATAGGTCAATTCATTGCGAAACGATTGTTTTGCTTTCCTATGTCATATAAATTACTACAGTTCATCCAGTTTGCAATCACTTCATAATCATTGGCCATTTTATTAGGGGTGTGAGAGGATAAATGTCTGTGCTACGACAATGCCCCCATTTGTACCATAACGCAATTACGAATGAACGCTACGCTGCTTGAGAAGTATTATTTCACACACTGCATTGGGACCATGGAGCCAACATATTTATTTAAATTGCACCGACTTTGGCCGAAGAAACCAACCTTTGTTGTAGTAAATTTTTAGCGCCTAATCGAAGTGGATATAATCGACACTTCAGAACGCTATCAACCTTCTTCTGTTCAGATGAACTCAAAGAATGCTGCGGCTGTACTCCATTTAGTGACCATTATGATCGCAGAAAGCCAAGATAATTATTAACTGCTCACAACTAACCTTATGAAACCTACTGCACCCAACGCCAACAGAACCATTTTATTAGCATCAGCTGTAAGAAATTTGCGCAAGGGACGATAAAGTTTATATTTACTGTAATCACTAAGTGAAAATAGCTGAAAATTAGTGGGCTATCCTCTGAAAATTACATGTGATCAACTTTCTAAAGTTTCCTCACTGTTTCCATGATAGTTCCATTATCCACTGCCAATACCTGAATGCTGTTTATTTAGTCAAATCGACAGATGATCGTCAGGGTAATTTCGGTTTTAGATTTACCGGTTTACAACTTTTTAGTTCCACGGTGACCTAATGCTTTGAACAGGGCAAGAAAAAGGCGGAATCTCCAGGTGAGTACATCCGTTCTTCTTGTGTTGAGTTACGAGCAAGATCTCAAGGGATTCATTAAAAATTGAACATTTCCATAACCCTGAGTGGCGCATAAATTGCAAGACCGATTGCAAACTACTGATACGTGGACGGAAGTTTAACCATATGAATAGCACAACAACATCTTTTAACCAGCACAGAACCGCTAAGAATATTCTCGTAAACGGAACACGTGGGACGTGACCAATTGGTTCAGAAGTCGCCGCAGCAAGTTCAAGGCACCATGTTCTGTCTCCAACTCGTTTATATATCTCTGAAATATGGTTAGTGCACACACACCAAGGCAGATAATATACCAGTGTGAGAGGAACGTTTACGTCCAGTTACGTTCAAGTGAGTGGAGCAATGTGACTTAGGCACGGATTTGCATTGAGGAAATGTAACGCCTATAGAACGCTATCGCTAACGGCGTTAGTGAGGATATAAATGCTAATGGTAATAGAAGTAGGTGTTGATACACCATGTAAGAGCAACCAGATGGGATACAGTGTTGACATCATGGCGTTGCATTTCGGAAGCAATTTTGGAGTTTGTGGTGTTTCTGTTACCCATGAAAGCAGAGTCAATCTTGGTCTAGAGATTTCGAGGTGCTGGCATTGTAAAACGTGAGCACTTATGTCTAATATGACCGAAAAACATAGCCTGAGTTTGTATTCCTGAAAAGTTTTAAGAGCATCCGTTGATTGCACATGAATAAACACGTTAGCTTTTCTTGGTGGAATGCACAGTCATAGCGAAATCACTTGCCCTTTTCCGCTTATTGAGCGTGTGGTTTCAGCTAACAATTTCCCGTTAATATTATAGCACGGAAGCGTTTGTTCTTTCAACTCAATGATCTGCGTTTAGGCAAAAAGTGCAATTATTATCATTACGACTTCGATTTTCACATGTACGGAGCTTCAACGGTAACTCATGGAATTGTTATCTCTGAAATAATGGACATGAGATAACTGTAATAGTCTGCAGTAGGAATTACAAATGTATCGGATGCTGTCACCTACATTACTCCTGCCTCAAAATTTAACAATTATTTCGGAAGGATTATAGAATAGTTCGCATCGATTTCCGGGATTTACTATTCGATCAACCAGCTTTGTGCCATAAACGGTGAGTTATAAAAGCATAGAAAAATTTTACTTGAATATTGCAATGGGATGACAGAAGTGATCATGCTAAAATCATAGGTAACATCACAAGAATGTTAGGAAGTTTCGTGTTTTATTGGAAAACGTGCATTGATGATATATAACATACGAACCCACACGTAGGACTAGCATTTTTAATGATGTGTCAGAATTTTCGACAAAACTCCCTATGAGGCCAAGGCGCTGACTGACAAGGTTCATTACATTTTTCCTGCATTGAGCACCACATCCATCCTGACCGATTACTCCGAGATAACCTCCTTAGTTAGCATGTTGTAACCGTTGTTCCATTCGTCAACTTTCAAGTGTACACTTATCGCTGAGGCCCAAGAATTAACATTTTGTCACGTTAAACTGAAGCCAGTTCTCAGATGACCATATATTAATACCGGCCGAAGTCACGCTGTAGAGCAGTGTGACCATTTACTATCCTGTTGTCATTATCAATGACATGGTTTGTAAACGTTAAGAAGCGCGACTGGTTTACACGAGAACCATCGTTGATAAACTCTAGGAATAGGCGTAAATACACTACCGATCTTTGGGATGTACACATTGGACGTTAGCTGCACTGGAAGTGGCGCTAGGGACTCTCCTGCCAATTGATATTGAAAGCGATATTCATCCAACTCACAACACGATAACAGGCGCTATAGGTTGAAGCACGTGAAGGATGATGCAATAACCTAGGAGTTTGGAAATTTTGATAAATCTGGTTGGACAATAATGTTCATGCTCTGGCATGGACAAAATCCGTACAGCTAGTTCTGGCTGGCAGCAAATTTTCAGTTCGGTAACAGTTTTGAAGGAAATCTTGCTGCTGTTATCCTGCGATGCTTTTACTTCAAATTTGCTCCATGAGTGCTGCTGCAGTAATATATTCCATGAACTTGGAAAGCAACAGGAGTAAAGTGCTTAGAAAGGATTTTGAGAAACCTGCTGATTGCCGCCGTCATAATAAGGAGTAACTATAGGAGGATTTCAAAATATGAGATCCTGTACTTCATCAATGCATCGTTCAAGGTCTCTGGCTTACATTTCGGCGAGTTTCATGACGATATTCATCAATCATTTTTATGTTCTCAGCATCAGCAGAGCTATGCACGCACAATGACATTAGTCTTCTCAACTCATTTGCTGCAATGTTGGATGCGTAGCCTATCGTTGGGATCTGTATGCGCTGATGATTCACTCTGGAACGTGTGGATTAGGGTAAGGAAGAAGCAGGTTTGCTGCATCATGTGTAGTGGGTTCCGTAGCATCTGCTGCAGGTAGAACGAGGATTCCGCGAAGTACTGGAGGCAGCTTGTTGACTTGGCTACACGTCATTTGTGGATTAGTAATGAATTGCTTCGCTAAACCACGTCGGCGCTGAAGTTTACCTTCACGCACCAACTAGACGCACTAGTTTTCTTGAGTAATGTAGGAATTGCAAGCGTTCACGCAGGGATAGGCTGTACAAGCAAGCTAGGCTAAATTAGATAGGGGCTTACATATTCGAGTCCCGCTGCTTCGTTCTTTTTAACGGCATGAGATTACTTTCTGACGCATTTGCCACTGGCCTTTTGAAGTGGGCGAGAAACTCCATGCAAAAGAGATTGGGTGGTTTCTGTGCTAGTAAACGCTATTTGGTTACTTGGACGAGTTTTAACAGAATGGCGTGATGGGTGACGGTATGGGATTGCACTTGTTTGCGCTGATGAATTTCGATAGCGGTAGAGCAGCGTCGCATGATCCCTGCTTCCAAGCGGCGCATTTACTGTTACGGTATAGATCAATTAGCTTCGGGTTTTAAGAACAAAATGTAAAATAGTTTATCCGCCTTATCTTCTGGGTCGAGTGGGACAGTTCAGATGGATATATGGCGGAAAATTGTCGATTAATTCCTTCCCGTCCGCTTCGAGTCCTTCGAAGATAAAGCTGAAATTTTGATTGCATGAATATTAAAGACCCCACAAGAAGCACGAGACTGGAGTATTGTGATTGGTCTCGCGAATTACAAATGTATCCAATACCTTTCTCATACAAATCATCTAGAGTCACTGTTTGGATTAGTGTTGCCCCGATATTTGAAACAGTTAGGTAAATATTAATCATGCGTCTGAATTGCGGATAGGTAGTGCAGTTTATAACACGTGATGGAAGTTTGTTTCATAGTAACGCATATTTAAGTAGAAAAAATGAATCGGAGCTTCCTGCAAGACTTGTATTTGCGATGCGCACTCTGTTTATTATTTCATAGCGCATACAAGTCGGGAACTCGAGTTATGGCTAAGCCTTTAAACTTAATCAAAATAACAAAAGCGGTATAGAAGGCACAGCAAAATTTTGAGTCTGCGCAGCCATAGCGGCTTTAGTTTTAGAGCATCGCAACGCTCCCGGTATCTCATAGTACTAAGCGTGTTCAAAAACCACTTTGTGTGTGATCGTTAAATGCATTCTATTGCTATGATATTCACTTTTCTCACATTACTATGCACTGTCGTACAGTACTCAAGCTTTGCCTTAACGCATATTTTAAAGGCTTGAAGCCTGGATTCCCCCAAGATTTAAGTTTGACTTATGTAAGCGATCTCTATTCTGGCAGGAGCCTGCAAATATATGACATGCTCTAAAAAATTATATGAGGCATAATATCTTAGACCAAGGTCTTGGACTGCGCCACAGACAGGAATAGGAGTCTCATTTAATGTAAGGATGTTCACAGAAGAGCCACAGCCGTGGTAGCATAGACTACGCCTGTCAGTAGCGAAGTGTAATTAGTACGAGTTATTCTAGGGCTCTAGTGCGGACAAGTCAGACTGAATACAGGCTACATTAGGACTACATTGCCCCGGGTCGGAAAAATACACAACTTTAACATCATCAGCGAAAACATTGGGTTCCACTACGGGATTTCATCTAGCGGATCGTTGAAATAGATTAAGAATAAAAGCGGGCCTAACGCGCTACCGTGAATCACTTCACTAGAGATTAAGGTTGCTTCAGATATATAGGTACCGATTCTGATTAGTTGCTTTCTACCCTCGAGGTAGGAAGATAACCAATCTAGAAGGGAATATGTGATACCATTGGACATAAGCTTCCGCAACAAAACCCTTTTGGAGTCGAGAAATATTACGGTGATGGCACTTCCGGCGTCTCCTGCTCTAGTGACATGATCAAGCTAAACTCACTGACAAGTAGTGCATCACCCAACATTCAAAAAGCCGTGCTGGTGTTTACTGAGGAGGCTCATGGAACTTACATATTTTATTATGTGTTCTTTAACTAACATGATGCTGGAGATAATAGCTGTGTGGTGGATTGGGCGGTACTTATTTGCATCTTGCATAGACCCGCTTTTAGGTGGTGGTAATATAGTTGATTGTTTCCAGTGCACGGGATACTTCCCTTTGAGCATGGAAAGTTTAAATACATTAAGCACAACATCCGGATGTCTGGACATCCGTGCTTGACCAGAATTAGCGGAATTTTGTCAGTGTATGGTGAGCATGATGGCCGAAATAATGTGAGTTGGAGACATATGTCACTAAATGTAAATTCAACAGTTTGCAGTGTATTTATGTCTCTGTGTATCAGGTTGAGCTAAGGATCTTCTTTGGCATTAATGCCATAAGTAGACATAAAGTAGTCATTGGAGATCGAAAAGATGATTGCACGATCGGTTATGTCAGTTCCATCAGCGTTTACAGTCGAGTTTGTACAATTTGATTTTCTATTCTGCCTACGGTCCAAAAGTTTTGAGATGCAGTATACCACGTTGGCACGCTTTAGTACCATCACCTCCTCAGAGCATGGCATTTTGTAGTGATCTTGGTAAAACTCTGGTGTCGGGCATCAGTAGAGTAAAATCTTGGGTTTTCCAAATTTTTCTTTTCTTTATAAAATTTAGTGGCTACCTTTTTCGAGATACCAGCAGGTGCAGCAATCCTTTACGTCTCAGTACGTTCTGAAGCCACAACTTCAACACAAATCTGAATAAGGTGATAGAACTCATTACAAGCAATTTGTACATGCTGTGCAAAGAAGAATGGCTCCCAATATGAAGACCTTATGATATCCGAGAAAACTGCCAAATTCACAAAAGAGAATGGGCGGTAATTGATCAATGCTTTTATCAGTTTAGAAAGAATCAGGAAAGCAAAACCAACGATGTAATTATCACTCCCCGGTAATCTGTCACTGATATATGTTGACACATATGAACAACCTGGAAATTTGCCGTTAGGCGGTTTGTTTCGTTTTCAGCTCGTCTTTACCCACATTGAGGTATTTAACAAACAGACTCCGAAAACTGGACGTCGTGTTTGTAAAGCAGCTGAGGAATGGAATCGGTGGGTTTAGGTACGTGAAAGACGACGGGGCTACGCTGCCCTCCATAACTTGGTATGTTTCGAGGCTTCTTAGCTCTGCGTTCTCCATTAGTCGATACAACCAGACTTCCAAACAACTGAGTTAGTTTCTCTCAAAGAAAACGCATGAGGTGAAGCCCAGCTTCTCGTGGGTTCTACGACGTTGTTTAGAGGATAAACTAGCTGGCATGCAAGGTGCAGGTTTCTCTGCCTGTGGTGCAGTGCAATGCAGACGCTTAGCTTCTAGTGGGCAAAACTTCTGAAAAGTTTCTGGCCATTTGACTGATTTTGGTTTATATTTAGACTGACGTTTCCTGCAAAAAGTTCAAAACTATCGTGCTAAACCACCTGAATATTGCAAAATGGTTGCACTGGTTGGACGGTGAACGTAAAGTGAAACGTTACTTAGCACAGAATGCAGGTAACAGCATTTGCACGATGGCAAACTGGATAAGAGCAAATATTGCAAGAAGCGTTTTAGCGCTAACGAAAGGTAATCGGTATGAAGCGATATAATTCCGAGAATTAGACAAATAGCATCCATATATCTGATAAATCAACACACCATCACCATTGACAGTGAATTATACAAAAGTTCAAAGCTAAATCTAGGTAACCTGCGCTGAGTAACCTGCGCGAATAAAATACTACTTGTAAAAGGGAAGCCGCAGCTATCGATCGGCATGATCTATAAGGAAAAAGTTGATTTCTTCCACATGAAGATAACATATGTGGAATCACTTGTGATGGTACTTAACGGACGCTGCCTGTATGGTTTATTATGTCTTGAACATGTATGGCAAGATAACTCTAAATTTTAATCTGTTTTATTAAGCAAGGTTGCACATTGCTTACAGCAGTTGTTTTGAGGAACTTACGGGTCGTAGTGCAGAAATCAAGCTTTGTGCTAAAATACCTTTTCCATCCTCCAAGTAGGAACGTGGTCCTTAGGCAAAGGACGTAAATTCCCGTAGCGAAAAATAAAAGTTGGCAATTAAACCTTATTTGAATAGCCCAACTAAACTGTGGTCTTAAATAAAACATAGCAATGTGTATGTATGATATTTGATTGAATATATTTCTACTGGTTTATCGCGTATTTCTTATAACTACTTCCGTTTATTTTAATTAGGAAGTGAAAATAATGAAGCTACATGTACTAGCACATACAACAGTTCGATGCCGTTTGGAATCTACAAATCTACCTTCCTTAGTAGCAGTGTTACGATGTTATGGATATTCAGAAATACTTATATACGATAAATACTCAAAGATATCGCACACCAGCTGATTCGCTATCCATCCCACATGCACTCGGTTCCATTGCCTTTTGTCGATTAGAATCAAGAGAATAAGTAAGAAAAATTAAGTTGCAAGGGTATCAGTATAGCTGAATGTATCTGGTTGGTCGACAGGAGTCGTGAAATTTGCGAATTTTAAAATACACGTCCAATCAGATTGTAATGATCACATTTTATGAAGATCAAGTTAAAATGCGATAACTGGAAGCAATCTAAACCAATGACATCTCTAGTTTATAAATATGATTGTGGTATAAATTGGTTTGTTCGCTCGCACCGGAGAGCAGACAAATCTTCAACGACTTCAATTGATGATCTGGGTATGTGATAAGGTTTACTACATGGTTTGTGTGTTTAGACAAAATTATGCTATGAAAGACTGCGCAATGATGAACTACGATATTTAATTTTATATGGGTCAAAAATTGTTTTCCTTCTTTACACGGATACCAGCTCCCCTACTTGATCCAATTGTTGTTTCTCATACGTCATCTATATAAAAAAGAAAGCTGTGTGGACAAATGTGACAATCAGTATGAGCGACATATTGGAAAATGCATCGCTTTTCTTTCGATTGATCCAATATGCAAAAACAATCACGTACGGACCAGAAATAACTGTATAAAAGCTTGTTCTCTCCAACCAGCAAATGGGTGGATCCCTGGTCGTTATTATCACACGAAACAGCCACTATAACTAATATGAGAATAAAGCACTCCATTTAAACATTTTCTTACTTGTGATAGTCAGCTTGTTAATTGATTGAATTGGAAACATAATTAGTTTGGCTTTGGGTCGTTGCCTTTTTATTAATAATGGTTGTTAAAGGGCACGGTTGGCACTCAGCGGTACGTGGTGCTGTGGTCCATAGAAAGCAGTAACAATCGCCGAAACGCAGCGAGTATAACTGTATAGGTCTCGGTAAATATTTCCAAGCCAGAAAAATGTTATATTATATCAAAATCGTTTGAAAAATGAACACGAAACAATGCTTTAGAACACACACAGTGGCATTGTTTGACAAGTTAGGTAGAATGATCTGAATGAAAATCATAAATTCATTGTATAAAGTGGCAAGAGAATGCGAAAATGTTTGTTTGAGTTGACTCACCGAGTTATTCACATGAACACATGCTGGTCCGCTCAAAACTGCGTAACGTTGAGGGCTAGGGAGCACACAGTTTGCGTTACTTAGCTTTTCGGTGGAAACAGATTATATCGCTTATTTAAATAGGATAGTATATAGTCCATTAGTTTTTATGAAGCATCAATGCGTTGGCGAGAATAATGTGAGAATGAAGAGCACCCCACGGTCTGAACACCCGAAAGGAGAAAATGTTTTGCCAGCAATCAAGTTCACCATGATGTTTGATCATTTTGCTGTGGTGGCGGCTCAGGTACGTATTATGGTTGACTTGCAACAGATCGCGGCAATCGTGATTAGATTTAGTCAGTATTTGGTACACCATATAAAGATCTCTATGCACTTGCCAGTTTTCACCACTGTACGAGCCTGGGTCTGACGGTTTGCATTGGAAAGAATGGATGAATCAGTCCTGTGATGAGTTTCCTTGCATAAGTTCTGGAGCTGCGAGCGCAGAAGCATCCTGTTTACGCCAACGTCGCCAGGCCTGGATCGCGTACTCCACATGAGACCTCACGTTTGCGCAAAGCAGTTGTGCAAAGATTTATGACTGGAATTTCGTAGGAGGCTAAGGTGTTGACTCGTTCTTCCCAATGCTTGCACAGTCTGCTTTGAAAAGCCGAGATGCTCCTACATGCTTACCCGGAGGTCGCTTTCCAGCATAGCATGTTGCAGCTGCTGCTCCTTAATTCGTTATGCATAGATATATTGATGCCTATAGATCAGAACTTTGCATTTCGCCAGGTTAAACGGGATCCGGTTTTCGGAAGACCATGAGAATACCCTGTCAAATCGCTTTTTAGTGCTGCGTGGTCGTTAAGTTTTTTGATGTCACGCCAGATTTTGACGGTGTCCGCAAACTGAAGCCTGAATGTAGCAACATGGGGAGATAGTTGATGAACATTAGGAGCAAACGTGGTCCTGGGACCGATCTTTGGCCTACACCACACTAGACTTCTTTTGCATCGGGGATGTATTTGTATACTCACATTCAGCTGAGGTTGTAAGAGGAAGTTGATTATCCAGCCCAATATATGGTCAACGATTCCATAGCTACGAACATGAAAAGAAAAATGCTGTGATTCAGGCAATCAATTGCTGTGGGCAAGACCAGGGAGGCGACCTCAATTCGTTGTCTGACTTCGGCTGAGTTCGTCAAGCTTGTTGAGGCGGAACAATTTTTGGTGCAGAACAAATTTGGTGGCATCCATGCTGTTGTGACACATGCTTTACTGTATCTTATGGGATTATTTCTTTGAGATTCTTCCTTTCGTTAGTAGTAAAAACTAGGTAATAGCACATTAGGTCGAGGGATTCGCCCAATATCCCCATTTGAACATAGGTGTAACTCTGCGCAGTTTCCAAATGGTCGAAACCTGTATTTACTGAAGGCTTTGTCGAAAGAACCGGGCCAACTTTACTTTGCTTCACTGTGGCTAGCTGCTGCCACGGGGATGAACGGGCTTCGTGCATGTCACAGATTGTAGCTGCCCAAGCGTGGCGGTGGACGACAGGCTCTACGTAGATACTGATCAAATGATTCGTCTAATGACGAGCTCTATGCACAACGGAGTCGCAGAAGATCGACATTCGATTTCACTACAGAAAGCCACATTTACCATCCTACACTACTGTGACGACACGAACCCTGGCAAGGCGAGGGTGAAACCACGGCCCTAGTGAAGTCAGTGTCTGATCCTCGGATGACTTGACCAAACCACTGAAGTCTGTGGCATTGGAGGAGCGTTATGAGCTTTGGAAGACCGTAGCAGCGATTAAGGAGTTCATCATTGGTGACACTCTCATGCCACTGCGTTTTCAAGATAAG
>OX104069.1:83630641-83657113 GCA_944474145.2 Dicrocoelium dendriticum | reverse complement strand
ACACCACAACTATCCTGGCCTGTAGCAACCTAGCTCCTTACCCTTTAACAGGCCACTTCACGCATAATGCTAATATGTTAACGAGTTACAAAAATCAAAATAACGTGTTGTGCATGGGGGATGCCAACAGCTTTCAGAATTGGGCCAGGTTGAATAGAAAGCGTTGTTTGGTGGGACATTTCGGAGAGCAGCAATAGTTTAGATGAAGTGTTAGTCAAATTATAGCGTTAGTGTTAATATTCATGTAGGTGAAGTAGAAAGAACTAAATGCGCCTAGTTGTCTTCCACCATTTCAATGATAAATGAAAAGCGTTTATTACTTCCTCGACGGAGAATTCAGGCCAGCATTTTTGCTTTACTTCATTCGTAGATTTGCTTGATCTTTATGTCTTCTCCTCATCAACTATAAGTGATTGTTTTCAGAGATGAGTCAGCGCCTCTATGGTATCAGTGTAAAATATCCTATCAATTTTAAACCCTCGATCAGCTTGCTGCATTTCCGACTCATCGAACTTTCGACTGCTTCTATTTAAACGTCACTGATTCGTTTTCCTTGTGTGGCAACTAGGGTTATGTCTTGCTGAGACCAATGACAGAAGTGTTCTAGGGCTGCGGATGCATTGTTGCAAAGAAGGAAGGCATTTCAGTCGCAGGACCGGAGTATCTGATAGAGGGGTTTCCAGTTAACACTGCAGTTAGTGTATCACGCATTTGATTGGGAGAAAACAGAGATACTAGCGCAAGGAGAGACCAAAAAAGGAAGAGAATTCCTTGAAGCCTGGTTTTCTACAGTCAGTTCAATAAACCAACGCATCGATTTAGATCCGATATACAGGCAGCTGCGAGAAAGGATTTTACGTGGATCATCTGGCACATGAGTCAAAAGAGGCGGCGCCCACACTGGGAACTAACAATGATCACGGGACTTGAATCGAACTGAGCAGGTTCAAATGTCACTCGCTCGTCGGTAAGAATCGACAAGACAAATAAGTTTGCTTATAACGCACTGAGGAAGTCACCACGACTAGTGATGAAACGTCTGCAACGAAACTGTTCAGCTCGGAGAACAGAACAAAATCTAAAGAGGTACTTGTTTGGTGGCCATTTTAAGGGTGAAGCTTAAGAGTATAATGTTGCCGTCGTTATCAGCAATGTTCTCTGAGACGTCTCTCTGTACGTTGGCCATACCCAATGTAAACATAAAGACTAGTGATTTTTGTCAACCTTGTTGATATAGCAACCCACTGTGTCCTACCAACTCTAACTGAATAAATGATGGCTCTGTGTATAGACAAGGAGGTCTGAGGGAACAGTGCATTTTCGGTATGTTGAAATCACCTAGCATTATGCTTTATTTGTGTGCCTATTCCGATGTAAAATCGAAAGCTCTGCTACGGACAACATTTGTGGTTGATGAATTTGGCCGCTTGCGGATAGATGCAAGTAAACCGAGCCTCCTGAAAAGGAGAACCAGAGCCAATCAGGGACATTTGACAGCGGTGGGTATTCAAACCGTTCAGCTATACATATGTAATGGAGTTGCTTGAGGCATTCTCCACCTTTTCTTTTGCGGAGATCTTTACGAAAAAGGAGTTAAAGGGGTAATTGGATTACAGTCTAATATATCAGCGTGGTACCACGTTTCTGTAAACAGCATTGCTCACAGCTTGTTTACTCGTGCACGCGTGCTTAGGAAATACCATTTGTTGAGAATCCCTCTGGCGCCAATCAAAAGTGATGAGAATATACTATAAATGGTGGAATCAGCGTTCGCCTCACTGTTATGTGGGTCATTGTGATCGCAGATTATATGAGCGATAAGTATGTGTGGGAGCATTGGGAAAGAGTCCATTGCTAATAATCTTGCATGCTGATGGTGGGCCTTCCGTCATCGCCTGTATACTTTGTGGAATGTGAGGGTTGTTGTAACAAGAATACTTGGCTGTTGCATTGGCGCTGAGCACATATGGTTACGTGAAGAAATTACAGAAAGAACGGGTGCATCTATTTGGCATCTGCCGAGTATGTAGGCAGTTTAAATGGTCTCGGTTACATTCATATATATATATACATTATAATATTTCTGCTGTATTATCTCCTGGCACAACCCCATAATGGCAGCAACACGAGCGCATTACAGCACTTTGTCTCATAATGGCAAAGTAGCAGTTTATATGAAGTGTGAAACCGAAGACATGGAAATTTTGCTCCCATAAACCTGCTAAGCAAATACTCCACTTGCTTGCTCATTTCTTTGCTATGCGGATAAGCTGAAGCAAAGAAGAATAAAAGTGCCTTCTTACGTAGGGCTTTCGAGAATATTGAGCCACAAATTTTTCCGAAAATGCTGTACGCCTACATGAGGCCTCGCGATCCAGGCCTGGTGTCCCTGGCGCAAACGCTACGTCGAAGCACTTGAAACTGTGCAACATAGATTGACCAAACTCGTTAGAGGATGGTTTCATCTCTCTTACCAACGCAGACTGCAGTCCCTGAGATTGTACAGTGCTGAATATCGACGTCAGTGAAGATACCTAATTATGGTTTACTTACTACTGACGAACGCAATAACCATATCTCAATCTTTGCAGTTGAGCCAAAATGCCAACGTGACAGGCCATCAGTTCAAACTGGATACGCATTGCAGTCGGCTTGGTTGTTGACGAAGCGTTTTCTTCCTCTGTATGTTCCGTGCCTTGGATGCCCTTCTGACTTAACTTATCCCAGCCCCTACACTAACTCTATTTAAGGAACGCATTGAGGAAGTGCTTCCCAAATTGCATAGCTTTACATTGTCCGTTCCACTTTTAGAACGAAAGGACACAAATCAAATCATGTGCTTAACGGCTCTCTCCACAACGTGGCAGGGAGAAGGTATGCGGAAATATCCGTGTGAGTAGCCTGGATGTATCTAAACTGGATTAGAATACCACATCTGTCAACCGAAGTAACGCAAGAGCGAGCCTTATCGTTTCCATTTTTCGTTCCCGTGAATTTACGGTACTATTACGGTACTTTATGGTATTTTGTATGTGCACATCCTATTACCACTTTAAATGACCTTTATGCAGTAGTGCATTTAACTTAGTAGGCGCTTAAAATGCTGATGTAGCTATTCGATGATCACCTACATTTTAATTTTTACTACAACCTTCCTACTTGACTTGACAAGCACATCCTCTTTATTCGTTTTGAATCCTGGTTCATTGTTCACTACGATCACATAGCTAGCACCACAGTTGTCGCATACTCCTTCAATACAGTTCCATCGCGACCAGTGCAGTGTATCGCTCGGATGCTCACTCGAGTTCCGGTCCAGTAGTCTGCACACGTTCCAGCTCCTGATGTTGAGTGCCTTGCGCGCAGGCATAAGATTGCATTTTTGGACGATCACATGCGAGGTGGCGGTTGTACCTCGGAATCTTGCTTTTGAGACTTCACCCGGATCCTTTGACTCAATAGTCTGACCCACAAGGTAGTGGGTAACTTGGAGGTTTTCTTGCGAGACTCAGCCCGGAGCCTTTGTCTAAATAACCTGACACCCAAGGCAGTGGGCTGCAGATACAGCTGGGGAATGTGATTGCATGGACAGATTGGGATCTGCTTGACGGCCGTCACCCGCAGCCTTTGAAATACTGGAACGGTTTATATGTGTTGTGCGACCGTAATTTGATACGTACCTGTGACCACGTCCAGCCGCAGGAGGGTTTTGGTGGGTTTGCACCAATTTGATCGGGGACTGCCTGGGTTGTTGCGGTCAGTAGCAAACCATTGAACACCCATACGTGCCCTCCCACCGTCAGTGCAAATAAGTGGTGTTCTTGTTCTACGCCAATCTAGATGTGAGCTTATAGCCAGTAGACTTGTTGTCTCACACGGCTAGGTTGGACGCGAAGCGGACCATCAAACACTTGCTAACATCCGAAGGGGATGGACTAGGATATTTTCATGGAGCCTCATTCAAAACATTTGATTAAATGCACACGCGAAATGCTCTAGGTCTAGCATATGGTAAGTCCACTGACTTATGCGGATTGGTGTCCTGGATCTTAGCATGGAGAAAGGCGTAACCCAACTTCCACCCAGTGGTCGTCACTAAAATGCGTCCATGACATGAGCCCATGGCACAACAATAGCAGCAGTACGTAGACCATCTGTCAAGAGCTAGCCACCACAAGCCGCAGCGCACCATAGTCTCTCCCGCTAATCCATATCCCTATATATATATGTTTAGATTGATCACCAAATGTGGTACAGATATACGCTATCCGAATCATAGCTTACTAAGAAAACAGAATACGAATAGAAAGAAAAAGAATGACACTACAATTTTTCACTAATTGTTCACTCATCCATTTTAACTTTCTATTGATAGTTTTTTGTGGTGGAAGGAAAGGGGATTTACCGCAAAAAGGAAAGGTGCACGTCCTTCATTGTTGTTGGTCTTGAACCACAACTGCTAACTTCCCAAACAGCGACACACTTTATCTTTGTGAACCCAAGCAGGGAGTCGAAAACACCTGCCGAGTCCACTCTTTTTCGTCAGCTTTTTCTTGTGGCTTCGCCATGAGTTAGGTTGTCCAGGGCGCCGTTTTCCCCAGTCCTGTCCAGAGCCGCGAACAACGCCCCACAAAAAGCACGTTGAGCAGTGTAGCGCAGTACGTGTCCAAGCCACAGCAACTGACGCAGAGGGACTCGCTTCTCAAGCGATCGGTTGCCTCCACTCAAAACACGTTGCTAGCTTTCATTTTGGTTACGTGCTGAAGCCACCACACATGGGCAATATACTGCAAACAACGGTGCTCAAAGACAAAGGGATGACGCAGGTCAACGGTACGTACAGGCTAAGACATGCAACCACGCAACACTGCTTCGCGGACACTCGCATCATTGGCCAGCCCTTTGATGGATATACAAATGTCATTGCGGCAACACAAGTGCTTCAACTTAGGGAAATCGAGGCGAATTCTTGAGATACGCAATGAAATATCGTCTTCAATATCTCCACCAGCTGTGACGCAACCTCTCAGGTAGGCAAAACTCTCCGTTACCTCAGTGTCTCACTATCAATAGTAAGTGCAGGTACAGGCATTTAAAGTCTTGGAAAAGCGCTTTCTCTCGGATAGGGAAAACGCCATGCCATACTTTGACACTTCAATCGCCAATGATTTGAGTGCACGTTGGATGGCCTGCGAGCCGTTACCCAGTAATACGACATCAGCAGCGCAGTCCAGGTCCACAATTCGATTACCTGGAATTAAGTCAACTTCAGCGCTCAACGGATGTTCCAAAACATTCTTTGGAAATTCTCAATAGCAAACTTAAAAAGGAATTGAGAGGAAGGGCATCCTTGTCAAACTTCACTGGCCACAACAAAAGAAGGCAAAATCCTGCCTTAAACCCTAACTCTACTTGCGGTCAGACTATACATAACACACAGTACGGAAACGAAATTCCAGTGGACGTTATTCCTCAACAAACTGCCATAATGCGGACCTGCCCACACAAGCAAAGCCAGCGCAGATATCCGGCAACACCTCAATCGTTGGATGTTGGTGCACATAGCGGAGCTTGAGGATCTGGCGGAGTCTGGGTATTTGATCAATTCAGCCACGGCCAGAGCGGAACCCAGCCTGTTATTTTCCCTTTAGCGATTCGCGCATTGGGAATAACCGGTGTAAGATGGACACCTAAAACTTACAAACGACAGGAACCCAGCTGATACTCCTGTATTTGGAGCACATTGTGTGCAAGCCCTTTTGGAAATTGGAGACTATTTATCGGCTCACCCCAAGATGATAGAACTTCCTGTTTCAGCTAGACTTCTAAAAACAAATCTGTAAGATCTCGAATTAGCAAATAGCCGTTAAATTAAAATAGGGTGGGAGATAAGCCAACAGGGCCTGGCGTTTTATGTGCCAAATGGAGCGGAGTTCTTACCAGCTTTTCTGGTGCAAAGGAGGATATGTGTGGATTGACCACACTGAATGCAGTGAGCGCTCCAGAGGAAACATGTGGTTCTGGTGGTCAGCGAAACTGTGAAGCAGTATGTCTAAACGAACATTCTAGCCGTCGTGGATGATTAGTGATTAGAGGGCCGTGATGTCTGCAGATCGCTTTGCTTCATCCAAATCGAAAACCTTCAGATGCTCGGATAAGATGAATTGGTTTTCTGGTATTACTAGCAGGACTAGCGAGCTTCATTTCTTCAGCAGTTCTGTACCACTACGTTTGAGGGTCCTTTAGTAGATTTCTGCGCAATTCTTGACCTAGGGTTAGTTGTCTTTCACTACAGCTAGAATCGGTCGGGAGAGAGCGGCGGTTGTCCATCAGCAGCAAGGAGACAGTGGTGATCCAGATATTTGGGCGTTGATGGGTGACTCCGCAACTATCAATGTTAGCGGAAAGTAAGGCATTTTTGATTCGTATCGATTGTGAGATAAGCAGTTTTGAGAGGGAGGCCTGGTATTTGGCTAATGTCGGAGGATCTTGTAGGTTTTCTACGCTTAATCAATAGTGGGTGCTCCCATGTGGTTTGCCGAAAAGCATAATTAAGTTAACACGAAGCAATAAATAATCGGATTCCAAACAATTTGACCATTACGAACGGCAGTCTGAAACACCTCCGAACCATCTGCAGTCTATCACTATGTGTTCAAGCTGGAACTACTCTTGAATTTGAGATGGCAGGCGCCACGTAGCAGTCTGTCTCTTCGACTGTTGAAAAAAAGTACTCGAAAGAAACAAACGATGCTCAGAATAAAGATTCAGTATTCTGTCTCTATTGCCTTATCGACTTTTATCGAAGCCAATACTACTCCCAAGATGGTGCTCGTTTAGGGTCAGGCGGTCCACTCGTGTATTTAATCTTTGGGTATGAAGTACGATATCAGACTTATTAGCGGAATGCATGCTATGCGGTTGTAGGCAAAAGCAAGCCTTGACTAATTTTGGGCTGCAGCGTGTAGGAGCGCTTGCGAAAATGACAGGCAAAGCGCACGTAATATCTGACGTTTACTTAAATTGCATAAACAAAGTAGTCTGACTGGACATAGCCAATTGTTGTCTGTGTTACAAAATGATAACTTTTACTCAGCGTTAAGGATAAGCGCAGTGGTACCACAGTAGAATGATCTACAATTAGTGATAGAACTTTAGTAGAGTTCAAAATGGGAATATATGTGTAATCAACAGGAAGTTGGACCATGAATTTAACCGTTTGATTTATGTTAATTAATATTATTTACTATCAATGTCTCGCGACTGTCAGCTGCGCGGTAGCAGCCAGTTAGTGGTACACTCAGCGGCAACTAGTAGGATCCAATCAAACTAATCGGACTCAGAATTGCCACACAGAACAACCCCAAATCCAGCCTGGCTAGAAGCAGCAGCTTCTGGCTCATCGGAAATGCGTAAATGGTATTTGACGTCAGATTTTGCAGGGGAAACCACTTTGATGGCGGTAAAGGAGCCTTACAACTGGAGAATCCCAATTGTCGAAGGCGTGCCGGTTAACCTCGTTAACTTGATTAGATCATACTACCGTTGCACGAAAGCACGGATGCGATTCTATGAAGAAGATACAACGGAAACCGACATCAATACTGGATTCCGGCTGGGTTGCCAACTTTCTCCAATGCTGTTCAACTTCGTAGTCTTCTGAGTTATGCATAATGTTTTTGAGGTCTATCATAGTGTTTAAGTTGGCCTTGCTTTCTCTCTGTCAGACCTAGAATGCGCTAACGATAACGCTATGCTTGCGGACGATGCTATATTACTACTGGCACAACTAAATCGGGTCGACCAATCAGTCTCTATGGTCGGTCTCGAAGTTAACATCTGCAAGACTAAATACTTCACATGGTTTGCCAATATGTACGCTACGTCGCACTCCTTACATGGACAACTCATCTTATCTGTTCCTGAGTTTAATTAACTTCGCTCCACTGTACTCCACAATGGTCAGGCTACATCCGAATTCGGAATCTATTGACAGTGCTAAAACAGCCTTCTTACAACTGAGAATCACATTGTGGCGAAGGAGGGAAATTCGTCTGAGAAGGAAAATCCAAGTATTCTTTACAACCATACGTGCCATGTTACTCAATGGAAGCTGGACGTCTTCTAGTATTGGTGTCTTAAGCTTGTCTTGAAAACGCAGTGGCGTGAGCGTGTCACCAATGATGAAATCCTGAATCGCTGTTACGGTATTCTGAAGCTCACAACGATCCTCCAAAGCCACAGAATTCAGTGATTTGGTCACGTCCTCCGAGGACCAGACACTGACTTCACTAGGGTCGTGGCTTCACCCTCGCCTTGACAGGGTTCGTGTAGTCACCGTATTGTACGATAGTAAACGTGGCTTGCTGCAGTGGAATCGAATGTCGATCTTCTGCGACTCCGTTGTGCATGGAGCTCGTCATTAGAGGAATCATTTGATCAGTATCTGCGTGAAGCTTGTAGCCGACCGCCATGCTTGGGCAGCTGCAATCCGTGACATGAACGAATCCGGTTCATCCCGTCACAGCAGCTAGCCGCAGTGAAGTAAAGTAAAGTTCGTCCGGTTCTTTCGACAATGCCTTCAAGAAATACAGGTTTCGACCATTTGAAAACTGCGCATAGTTACTCCTATGTTCAAATGGATGATTTGGGCTAATCCCTCGATTTGCCGTTCTGTCACCCATTCCCTAGTGTTCTTCTAATTACGAAAGGAATAATCACAAATGCACTCTTAAGATACTTTAAAGCAAGTGTCACAACAGCATGGTTGCCACCGAATCTGTCCTGCACCAAATATGGTTACACCTCAACAAACTGGACGAACTCAGCCGAAGTCAGACAACGAATTGTGGTCGCCGCCTTGGTCTTCCCTACAGCATTTGATTGTCTGGACCACAGCAGTTTTCTTTTCATGCTTCGTAGCTATGGAATGGTGAACCATATGTTAGGCTGGATACGCAACTTCCTACAACCTCAGCTGAATATGAGTCCACAGATACATCCCCGATGCAAAAGAAGTCTAGTGTGGTGTACGACAAAGATCGGTCCCAGGACTAACCCCAGTCACGAATGTCGCGATCTATTGCAAGTCAGCCACGATACCTACCTGAGCCGCCACCATAGCAAACTGATCAAACAACATAGTGAACTTCATTGCTGGCAAAACGTTTTCTCCCTTCGAGTGTTCAGACAGTGGGTTGCTCTTCATTCTCACATTATTCTCGCCAACGCATTGATGCTTCATAAAAACGAATGGACTATACACTATCCTATTTACATAAGCGATATAACCTGTTTCCACCGAAAAACTAAGTAACGCAAATTGTGTGCTCCATATCCCTCGAGGTTACGCAGTGGTGAGCGGACCAGCATGTGTTCATGTGGATACTTGGTTGAGTCAACTCAAACAAGAATATGCTCATTCTCCTGCCACTTTAAACAATCAGTTTATGATTTTCATTCCAGTCACTCTACTGAACTTATCAAACAACGTCATTGTGTGTGTTCTAAATCATTGTTTCTTATTCACTTTTCAAACGAATATGATGTAAGTTAACATTCTGCTGGCTTGGTAATATTTGCAGAGGCGTATACAGTTATAGTCGCTGCGTTTCGACTATTGTTATTGCTTCCTGTGAATCACAGAACCACATACCGCTGAGTACCAACCGTGCCCTATAACAACCATTATTAATAAAAAGTCAACGACCCAAAGCTAAAAATAAGGATGTTTCTAATTCAATCAATTAACAAGCTGACCATCACAACTAACAAAATGTTAAAATGAGGTGCTTTATTCTCATATTACTTATAGTGGCTGTTTCGGGTGATGATAACAACCAGGGATCCTCCCATTTGTGGGTTGAAGAGAACAAGCTTTTATACAGTTATTTCTGGTCCGTACATGATTGTTTTTGCATCTTGGATCAATCGAAAGAAAAGCGATGCATTTTCTAATATGTCGCTCATACTGGTTGTCACATTTGTGCATACAGCTTTCTTTTTTATATGGATGACGTATGAGAAACAACAATTGGATCAAGTAGGGGAGCTGGTATCCGTGCAAAGAAGAAAAACAATTTTTGACCAATATAAAGTGAAAAATCGTAGTTCATCATTGCGCATTCTTTCATAGCATAATTTGGTCTAAAAACCTAAACCTTATCACATACCTAGATCATCAGTTGAAGACGTTGGAGATCTGTCTGCTCTCCGGTGCGAATGAACAAACCAATGTATACAACAATCATGAGCATAACCTAGAGCTGTCATTGATTTATATTGCTTCCACTTATCGTATTTTAACTTGACCTTCGTAAAATGTGATCAATTAAATCTGATTAGACATGTACCTTGGAATTCGCAAATTTCACGACGCCTATGGACTGGACAGTTGCATTCAGCTATACCGATTCCATTACAATTTTAATTTTAATTACCCTTTCTCTTGACTCTAATCGAAAAAGGCAGTGGAACCGAGTAAATGTGGGATGGGTAGTGAATCTACTGGTGTGCGATATCTTTTAGTGTTTATCGTATATAAGGGGTATTTAAGTATTTCTGAATATTCATAACATTATAACACTACTAGTAAGGAAAGCAAATTTGTAGATTCCAAACGGCACCAAACTGTTGTATGCGCTAGTACATGTAGCTTCATTATTTTCACTTCCCTAATTAAAATAAACGGATGTAGTTATAAAATATACACGACAAACCAGTTGAAATATCTTCAAACAAATGTCATACATACACATCGTTATCTACTATTGAAGACCACAGTTTAGTAGGGCTATTCAAATAAGGTTTACTTGCCAACTTTTGCTTATCGCTGCGAGAATTTACGTTATTTACCTAAGGACCACGTTCCTACTTGGATGATGGAAATGGTGTTTGTTCAAAGCTTGAGTACTGCACTACGACCCATAAGTTCCTCAAAAGCAACTTCCGTAAGCAATGTACAATCTTACTTAACAAAACAGATTAAAAGTTAGAGTTCTCTTTCCATACATGTTCAAGACATATTAAACCATACAGGCAGCGTCCGTTAAGAACCATCACAAGTGATTCCACATATGTTATCTTCATGTGGAAGAAATAAACATTTTCCTTCTAGATCATGCCGGTTGATAGCTGCGTGTTGCTTTTTACAAGTAGTATTTTATCGGCCTCTTTTCAAGCGCAGGTTACCTAGATCTAGCCTTGAACTTTTGTGTAATTCACTGTCAACGGTGTAAGTGTATTTATTCATCAGATATACGGATGCTAGTTGTCTAGTTCTCGGAATTATATCGCTTCGTACCGAGTGCCTTTCATTAGCGCTGGAACACTTCTTGCGGTATTTGCTCTTAACCAGTTTGTCATCGTGCAAATACTGTCACCTGCATTCTGTGCTACGTCACTTTTCATATTTCGTTCACTTGCTTGCCAGTGCAAAAATTTTGCAATATTCAGGACGTTCAGCACGATATTTTTAAACCTTGTGCAGGAAACGCCAGTCAAAATTTAAACCAAAATCAGTCATATAGCCGGAGAAACTGTTCAGAAGTTTTACCCACGATTAAGCGAGCGGCTGCATTGCACTGCACTACAGGCAGAGAAATATTCACCTTGCATACCAGCTGCATTACCCTCTAAACAACGTCGTAGAACCCACGAGAAGCTGAGCTTCACCACATGCGTTTGCTTCGAGAGAAACTAACTCATTTGTGTGATAAGTCTGGTGGTGTCGATTAATGGAGAACGTAGAGCTAAGAAGACTAGAAACATACCAAGTTACGGGGGGGCAGCATAGCCCCGTTGTCTTTCACTTAACTAAATCCTCCGACTCCATTCCTCAGCTGCGCTACAAACACGACGTCCAGTTTTTCAGAGTCTGTTTGATATTTACCTCAATGTGGGTAATGACGAGCTGAAAGCGAAACAAATCGCCTGACGGCAAATTTATACCTATGAAGGTGACCTTTGCTGAAGAAGTTAGCTCAAAAATTGCAGTTGTTCCTCTTCGACTGAGTAAACCATTCACTGATCCATGTACGTGCTGACGTGAACCTGGCAGATAAGGAGCAGCTCAAGCTCGTGATGATCGAATTAAAGTATCGCACAGAAGAACGAGAAATAAAACTCCGCATGATATATTTTCATGCAGTTAACTGGATCCGACCGCAAATCATTATCAACGGTTTGTTAATGTTTCAAGCTCGCCCAGCCGTTCCAACCGCGGTCTGCGTGTATCCTTCGCTAATATTTATATTCTGCTGAACAAACGTGATGAGCTGTGCCACTTCGTGATCTTATCGGTCAGAAGTAGTATGCCTTGCTGAAACACGATTGAATTCTAACGTAACCCCCAATGGCTACTAATTCTCCCGCGGTAATAGATTATCAAATAACTGCAGTTACGTCCGCCTATACATACGGTCTTCCATGTGCGGGAGACTCATGAACCCCAACCGAAGTGTTGATGGTCAGTGTGAACAGTTATGACGTTCAGTCAACATAACACACCGCGCGCAGCTCGTTTGTGTGGATTACCTCAGTTCACGGGGAAGGTATGTGGACTAGCTGCCGCATGTCTGCAAACTGGCGTCAGTACCGAGTTCGACGGGAACCGCCGCTACCGAACCAGAGAGCTGGATTGTAGCGTTGAAGATGCACGCAAACTGTTGACCAGTCTTAACGAGAACAAACCAGTCTCGCCTGATGGAATTTACCCACTATCCACAAGTCATTATCGACCATCATCTCACCTTCCGTGACCGAGCTGTCCAACAAGTTTCTGTCCAAGTTTTACAATCGAGTGAGTATAAATGCACAGGCGTAAAGTCAATACCGGAGGGAGGCGACCCAAGCAAATTGAACTACTACCCGCCAATTTGTTTTATTCCATTTTTGGCGAAAACACTCGAGACGATCCTAAACAAACCTTTCCCACGACTTCTCTCGTCTAAAGGCCTCTAGATTCTGACGCAGCATATTTTCCTGAAAGTCGCTCGTACAGCAGCAACCTGCTCTTGACGGGATACGTATTGTTCAGGCGCTGAACCTGGGAAAGTCGGTCGACGTCATTTACATAGACATCAGAATAACGTTTGACAAAACGAAACATCAGGTCCTCCTCCACAAGCAGAGGGTTTGCGGTGTTGGCGGATCGCTGCACCAATAAAGCAGCAGTTTCTTTTTTTGTCGAAAGTACAGCGTACAAACTGACAACCATCTGACTGGTCCCATTTGTTCAGTGGTGTGCCCAAGGCACGTTGCTGTTCCATTTTGTTCCTGATCCACCTAAACACTGTGCGCTAGCTCCTAGTTGCGACTTGTGCGTGGTCCGCAGGTCAGTTGCAAGTGCAGAGCGTAATCTGTGCGCCTGATGAATAGGACCATCCTCTGCGTGACCTTGGTCGACCATACATGTGATCTGCGTGGGTCCACTCGCCAATACACCCGATCAATTCATTATAACTTGTAATAGGGTGGCGGCTCAACTGTTGCATCCCAAGCCATTTTGGAAAAAAACCCGGTGTATTGTCACCTTGCGAGCAACATTAACAGGATTTGCCCAAACGGACTTCGTACACTTAGTGCGCTTAAATGTAGCTTCTGCACCCACTCCAAGGATATTACCACCCACCACTTTGATGCAGTCATACTGCCAGTAATATTACTATTCACCCCGGGGCAAGGTGAAAATGATTGAGCGGGTGCAGCATTTGGCCACAATAAGTGTCTCCGCTTTACGCGAAATGTCGTACCAAGACTGGTGCAAGCTGCTTCGACTACACACCCTGCCAATTCGTCGAGTGCTGGTTGACTTCATCATGACGCTCTGGATATTACAATTAGCTGATTACCCATGTTGAAGTTGCTGCTTAACATGCGTACCCTAAGCACCACCTTGTGACACCGGAACACACTTGTAATAACGGATATGAAGCAGGTTGGTAAACAACGTTGCTTCGATGGTGGAGTAGAGAATATATGGAAAAGGTTGTCACTGCACGTAGTCGAAGCAAAGTCGTTGTCGTAATCATGAAAATTCCTGGACAAGCACTATACGGTCAGGATATATCAGGGCTGCCGTCGAAATAATAAGCCATGCTGTCTGATGGATTTTAGATGCAGATGCACGAAAATATTTCCTTGCCGCTTCCGCACAGTTTTCAGCCCTCAGTTGGTTAATAAATACCAGAATCTAGCGCAACAATTCCACGCATGCACCAAAGGTATGAGCTGTCCCACTGGCCACAGAAATATCCATGCCTTGTACCTGATTTTCAACATCCATCTGCAATTCAAAACAAAGCAAGCACGCCAAAGTGTAAAGCACTGTGAAGAGTTATTCTCCCAGGTCTGCGAGTCTTGTCTTGATACAACGGCCTGCTTCCAATGATGCGTCTGTAACACAAACTTCATCAAGTTGATTCGTTATCTCAATACTGCTGATGTTTCGACAACAAACTAGTCCGTTATTAAGACCATCACAAATGTGACACCATCCAATGCAGCCCCGCTCGCTGCTAAACTTGATGCGTTAAGTGTTGGAAATACCACCGCGGAAAACTACAGGCCATCATTTGTTCAAACAGATGAAGCTGACACACATTGCTTCAAAAAGGAGAACATGATACAAACGTCGTTATTTTCTTATACTCATTTGCTCAAATGTGCCTGAATCTGAGGCAAACACCGTCAAATCAGTTAAACTACCGAACACTGTGAGACTCCGTAAGTTAAATGTTATGGTCCAAGGTAAGCCGGTCACCAGGATTCACCAATTTCGTCATCACATTGGATACACCACGGTGAACCAAGACTGCCACAAGTACTGCATCAGTCACGAGATTATGCAGAGACCGGTGTTCCGTCAGCCACTCGTCTCCACACAATTGTTTTCATTATCCGGATGCTCCTGTACTGAGCATCAGCAGCGCAAACAAAATCCGTACAAAGTGATGTTCAATCAATTGTTTTATATGGAACCTGTAAACTGCAATCTTCAAGCAAGCTGGAGGTCGAAACACATTGACATGAATAGCATTTCATCGGTAATTTGTTTTCTCTCGAAAGCTTGATGTTAAATTTGACACCAAAGTAAACATGATCACCTAACCACGTAGAGTGTGGCCCGGAATCCTGAATGTTCCGCTGCAATCCAAACTCATGACAGAAAAGGATAATGAGATGTCGCACAACATGCAGACATTCCGTTATCTGAAATACGTAGGCAGGCGTCAGCAGTACGCTTCGCTGCCACCTAAACACCATCAGTTGCCAGTGTGCTTAGGATAATGAGAGTGTCGCCCTGTCTTCAAGTCGTCAATCAACGATGTGCTTTATGCACCCAGGAAGAGAGAACATTCACCTAAGTCATACATGCCAAAAGCACAAATATAATTACATAAAATCACAACTGACGCGTATGGCACACCATCAATTTAAAAATGTGGCCTTGGCGATATCATCGATTCAATACAGGATTAGCGTCATTTTGACTACATCCTGATCCCTCAAAATACGTGACAAACAGGGAACAACTGAAGTAGCGTACGCCTGTGTGCGGACGTAAATAGCTTTGCGCGTTTGTCTGGTCGAAGAATTTGAGATACATTCCGATAATGCACAATGGTGAAGGTGACTGGCATCAGTGAGTATCACGGATGCCAGATCTTCCCATGATCGAAAATGACTGGACACAATGATGTTAATATACACTGGCATAGCAATTCCGCTGCATCAAGCAACAAGCTTCAGCGACCTGTTAATCGCATTGGATTGCCATTTAAAGTCCCAGGAAATAGCACAGGTGAGCAACTCGTCTGGTGCGATATGATGCAAGCGGTGACAAACCGTAAATCAAGTAACGAGGAATGGATGAATGCCTAAGTCGGAAGACGTAAAACGTAATTCTTCCGACTTTAGCGTATGTTTCATTCAGGTGATGTGACCACGTGAGATCCAGACTTAGGGTAACTCCATTTCACTTATATACTGCCGTTTGGACTGACAATGTCAATACAATGCGACGTGTGTGGGTCAGGAACTGTTAATATCAATCTGCCTTGGATATCGAGAAAATCACATTTACAATTTAATGTGATGAGCGGAAGACAGCGACTTTTGGACCATGAAGTAAGGTTGTAGGACAAGCATTGTAAGTGGACCGGTGTAACTGTGGTTTGATTGTTTACACCAAGGATCACGTAATCAGATTATTTATTATGATGGCTTCTTTAGGAGCGGGAATAGAGTTAATGAAAGTTCAATATATGAATGAGGAAAATAGCCCCCTTAATATCACTTAAATTTGTAGTGCGTGAGGAAGAGCTTTTCCACCCAATCTTGGTAAACTGCGCACGGTCGACAAAATAATCTGTAAAATATGATACTAATGAAGGTTTAACTTCGGAAACTAGCAGGTCGTGCAACAGCAGCTCGCGGTTATCACAACCGAAAGCGTTGTTTTAATCTAGGGAACAGATCCGCCTGCGTTTGTTTTTCTGTTGAGTGATAAAAGCACGGAGTGTACAAAGCAGTCTATTGCATAATATGTGGACCTCGAACTGCGATAGAAGAACTGTAAATGATCATTCGAGTGGGTTTGGACAAGCATACTATTAAGTATGCTTCGTTCTAATGTCTTCTAAGCCACAGGTGTACAAGCAATTGGCCGGTACTTACAGGTAACTTCTTTTACACAGGTGTAATGCGGAGGCTTAACCAGCAGTCGGCTACATTGTGCTGATGTCGGCACATGGCGTAAAGTTCAGGAAAAGACTGTGCTTAGATGTTGGCGCAGTTCTTTAGGACTACAGTAGATATTCCATCTGGTCCGAGCGCTTTGAACGGCTGTATCAGCGTTAATTCCTTGTGATCTGTTACAATATCTATGGATGGTGAGTTTTGTGGGGAGGGTTGCGAAGGTAAAGATGGTAAGTGCAATGCTGAATCATTGATATGACCACAGCAGTTGCGGTTTAATTCCTTCACATCGAGAGCGGTTTGTGTGACACTGTTGGCGGCTCCACTCTGGTTCTTCATCATCTCCCATATGAATCATCAGTTATCGTTTCCAAATATAATTCCGACATAAATATGATTGTAGCAACCCATAATTTTTTTACATCAGGCAACTAGGACATTACCGAAGCGGCGTCCTTACGCTTGTAAGCATTTTCCTTGAGTTTGTGCTGTCATTTAAGTCACCGAGATGAAAAACATTTCGCGAATGAAAATGGTTTCCATAGGACAACAAATGTCCAAGCGATAGTTAAACTGGTTGTTTAAATGAGCACAGTAGTTCGATACATCAGATTTGACAGATATATTGAAGTCTGTAGAGGCAACATTTTCTGGTGGTGGCTCAATCTTTCGGGAAAGACACAGTTTTTTCGTTACTTTGAGATTTTCTCAAAGAATAACATTTTTGTAGTTCGTTTTGTCGTAGGTAATGAGAAACAACTTTATGGTGGCATGATCGGAGATTCCAAGTGGTGTCAGTGCATTAACAATAAGGTTTTTAATCGTTAATATACCCTAAGTCAAGGGTTGCTTGTGATCTTGTTGAAGACTTCAGGTTGTTATTTCGGTCATTTAATAATAAAACTAGTGTCGAATCTAATATAGTCACCGTCAAAACACAAAAGTCTGCGTGTTCATGAAGATAGTTGTAAACTCGTCATAAAAGTTTTCGGTGTCAGCTATAGCGCAGCTGGGAGAAATATGAATGTTAGTTAAATAGAATCGAACGATAGCCACTCAGGTATCGAGGCCTGCATTTCCCACATAAACAGCTAATACACTGCGCGTCATAACGATAAATAATTTATGTATGCATGTGATAACGCCAGCGCCACGGTGTCTTTGAACATGGGCGGTCAGCGTGATGCACTGTAAATCCGTCAAGTGCTACAACGGTATCTTCTACGTTATCGTGCACCAATGTTTCTTGTAGAATAATGATCAGCTGGGGTGTACTCGCGACAGCTTTTATGCTTTAATGCGCTTCTAATTTTTCACAAGTAAACGGATGTTTGCACTGATAAAATAGGTATACCCATAAAACTGAACTTTTTCCTACAAAGTGCAACCCAAAATCATGCGCGGTGCCATTTTGTGCAACAATTTCGTATTCTTTTGATTCTTTTCCCTTTGCTATCTACAGACTGACCAGGAAAACGTGCTAGATGTTCATGAGTAAAAACGCGCAAAATTTTAAATTGTCGCGAGCGTATTTAATCATAACGCGATATGTGCAATGAAAAACCTTGAGTTAAAGCAATGGGATAAAATTTAAACATTGTGAGCTTGTATGTTGATAAATCCGTTTGACAGGAATCACAAAGCACGGCCGATTTTGATAGCCGTGCCGTTTCTTCTACATAAGCTCGAAAGGGTGACATCTGGATTTCGGCCGCCGGCCGGACATCACACTACAAAAATGTAAGATAACAATGAACCAAGTGCTAATGTGCGACCCAGCCAGCATGCAACTGCTTACTGGGAAGCTGCAGAAAGACAAGTTTACCAAAAATCATTGCATAACATACCGCCGTGTTGGTCGGATTCTTTTCCTCCCACCTGACTTTTCAATTTTCGGATTCAAACTTTTTCGCACATCGGCCTGGGTACTTTCATTTAATGGGACTCGACCAGGCCTACCCACTGCGCAAAGTTCGTCGAAGGTACTATAAACGGATCAACGTCAAACGCCGGTTTTCACTATTGGCTGTCTTTCAGCGCAGTCCTTCGCCTACGAATGCACCACTTTTCCGCCTTCATGAAGTTTTTTGGAGTTATCGAAAAGCTTATTGCTAGTTTTACTTCATCGACCCAAACCAAAAATTTAGGTAGCTGCATAGGGCAACTAGAAGCAATTATAGCATCGCACACTGCTATGGTTGACCGAAAGCTCTCACGCCGCATTGTGAATCGCGTTCCGTCGAGCACAAGCAAATCTTTTTATCTAGCCGGGTTTGTGCGTGTCCGCTCGTTGGAAATTTCGGCATAACGTGACGCGGCACGCCAAGGAGTTAACCTCAGGGTTATCTGTGCATGGAGCTATCACTTACTGAAGGACAGTCTATTCGTGGTGGAATTTGGATAACAGCGCTGTTACAACTGGTTGGTTGATATCGATCGTTTCATTTGAAACTGTGGCCTATTGTACCCGTGTGATTTTGGTGCAATTTACATAGGTCGTATAAGCCCTGAATGCCCCTTGCTGAGGCTGGTGTTACATTCTTGATGCTTCTTCACGGCAGTTTGGTTAAACCAACTTACACTTACACTAGGTCTGTTAAGCTGGATAAATGTCATTCCACTTTATTTGGTTTGTCCTGTCTACCTGAATAATCTTCTATTAACTGACCACATTGCTTACGCTAACTGCGCTAATCTTCGGTAACTTTGTTGCGTTCGGAGCGTTTGTAAGTAACTAGTGTACATTTATTATTTTTCGGGAAAAGTTGCTAACCAACTGAATTCATGTGCTAATTTAGCGCAAATTTATGCCACTGTATCTGTATGCATTATTGGTTTTATTTTATTTCATCTTGTCGTTTCAAGTGAATGGCTGTTGCTTGATTTCCCCGGTGTGGCTGCTCTTGATGTGCCTACCTGTCTATTACCCACTACCTCGTCCATACTGGCTCCAGCAGACAGTTGGTCATTGCTGGAGAGGACGGGGCGCACGGTCCTTGTGGCCATGTTAGGATCAAACAGTGGTTCCATGCACTCAGTGTTGAGCGGAGTACGGTCCAGCCACCGCCTTGTGTGCGCTTGATTCCCCAAATACAGTGTGCTTGTTTGACTGTGAAAGCTTGTGGGCCGACTCCGTTGATGAAACGTGGCTCCCATCCACATGCCTCCCGGTCTTATTCCTTCGGGTTCATACTGGATATGGGGTGTTTGGATGGAGCTGTGAGTGGTGCAGAGCAAGCCACCCATGGTCCCTCTGTAGGCGCAAGTGTCCTGTGGCTGGCCTCACTGACATGCAAATCCGAAACCGGATGCCGCCATCCATAAGCCCTGAAATCCTAGTTGGTTTCCTCGGCTGTTTGCCGATAACAGTTTGATTCGTCTCGACCACTATAACAGAAACGGTGAACTTTGTCCTCTATTTTCGTAGTCCTGTTCACATAAAATGGTTTTTACAAGCCCTAAAACCGAGTGACCAATAGGCAAAAATGCTAGTTACCTCAGTTAAACAAGCAACCCAAGAATAGACAGGAAGCAACTGAAACGCTGATACAATATCCTACCTACAACCAGTCCATCAGCACGGAAAATATGAAAGGCTCAACATATAATTTGAATATAAGGCCGAAATTGCGCGTAAGAGCAAAAACGAGCTAATGCTAGTTCTCATAAGCATTCTCTGATAGTGAACAGCGTATTTAATGCAGAATTGCCATCTAAAGTGATTCAGCGGATTGCTGCGCCCGAACTACAGTTGAAGGACTTGAAGGAAATTTTGAACCTCTGAACCAAGTCTTGCAACTATTTAACTGGCTTAAGTCTCCTTTTAACACTCCAGATACATCAAAAATGGAACGCCTTCGATCCGTTAGTAATATTATACAACCTGTTGCTTTTGAGGTATATGAGCACATTAAACGCTCCAAAATGTAGTAGCATTTAATTTACCAGAAAGTTATCTCTTGAAGCTCTCTCCCCTGCAGTGGCAAGCGGTTGTCATATTGAAAGTCTGCAGTTTTCTTGCGTCAGGCTGCGAAAGCTATCTTCGAAGCAGGTATGTGCAGTAATTATAAATTTGCAAACGACGCCCTTGCTGAAAATTAATTTGCACTAGGAATGCATTATTAGTAATGATTACATTTCCTTGGTGCTGAAACCATATTTAACAGTACTAAAAAGGGAGTGAAATATGCCGATTTCCGACAAGCGGTGTGATTAATTTGTTCCGTTACCCATGGCAACTCAAGGATTTTCCCACCTGGTCGACCTAGATGGTACTCTGACCATAACTGATTCAACTCTAAGGTTGAAAACAGATATCAACTGTCGTAAAATATCGTTTCTAACTCTAATCAGTGTCACGTTAGTTCAGCATTACTGCGCAACTCGTCTAAAAATACAAGAATGTTCCATTACGCAAACGACTATTTCGACTCACTCTTTGTCGTTCAACACTTAGCTTCATAGACGCTCTGGTACGCAACCTAAAACCTCTCCAAAAGCTATGAACCTCTACAACTGCGAAACAGGCTTGTTGTAACGAACACTGGTAGGGAAACCTCACGGTGTATCTATGCAGGTGCTCCGAAGCACAATAAAGACATTATTTTACACCTTCTACCAAACACTGTCACCACTGTAAAACTGCGGAAAATCGGCGTATCACTAATTATGCAGCATTTGAATATGCCAAGTTTGCGCTACATAACCTGTGAGCCACTTGCTAGTGAAATTCAAGTAGCTGAGAGAAATTGGCATAAAAAATCTTCTCAAACCTCCACAACATATAAATAATCTTAACTGGCAGGTAGGTTATATGCAACAGCCAGCAAAATGTAATCTCACAATGGGTCGACGTTTTCCCAGCATTTCGCTCTTCCGACTTATTTTGGGGGCGCAGTGGCGTTTTACCCGCCACACACCCAAATGAGACTAATTCCGCAAATTATATGTCCTACGTATCCACCAACCTCACTCCACTCTCTCCGAATGCCACCTATTTTGGTTCCTGTACCTGAATACTGTCCATTTTTTCAAATAAAATGCACCTTTCTTCTCCTGATATAGTACAAAGAAAAAAACACGACGTTCAGCAGAGATGCCTGACACACGTGTTGTAACATCTTTTGTAATGACCACTTTTATGGTGAAGATGGTCGCTGTGTAACCTACTTCAAACACATATACTTGGTTCTTTCTCTTAATGAACCATACATAAGCACACTTCCTGCTTCGGTGTGGATTACCATATCTATTAACATTTCGTCTGCACTCACCGTAATCTATTACTTGTTGGACATATTTTCCCTTATTGCTGAACTCTCATACTCTAATAATATTATCGCTGTGGATTTTAATATGTCTGAAATGCCATGGTCTGTTAAAATAAACAACTAAACCACAATAATTTATGTCTAATATTGGTCGACGGGGATGGATACAGAACGTCAAGGTGACTACACGGTTTGGCAACACACATATAATATATTCGTAATATGGGAGCGATGTGGCGCACAGCAAGATATTTCTTGATAGATATTTGAAACCCGCGTTTCGGGGTAACTTGTTGCAACGCTTCGAGTAAGCAGTGATAAATAAGTTTTCTTTTATTCTTCTTTTCGTCCTTGGAATTATACTCTCGCCACTTACATCACGCATGGAATATCTGCCACCTTGCTTCATAGATAAATTAACCCCTACGGTTTGAGTCATTACCGTATAAATCTGAACGGAAAACACAGGTTTGATATTAGTGTTTGCGCCCAAAACGATTCAGGTCCAAAGACAGTACAGCGTTCAATGTAAGTAGGTGTTGTGGAGGAGCCAAGTATCCTATTGATAAACCGGCATTGATTTCGCTCAACAACCATTTCGCCTGATGCGGGCATACTTGGACACACCAAGGAGCAATATAAAATCGTTGGTAGTGCCTACACTTTGTGTAAGCGGAATCAAAGTCACGAAGCGATTTGCATTGAGACTTGCTCATAGTATGCAGCGTGTAATATTCGGCAAGCAACATTTGACATAAACGATACCAAGTTTCAAGAGATGTAAGATCGTCAGAAATATGGTGTGACTTCTCCCGTGTGTCCCCATCTCTGTGAAAAAAGGTACATTGCGTTTCTTCTGTAAACAAGTATGTCATACCATGCTTCATGATGCTGAAGATATGATGTTTGTTAGACAAAGCAATAACAAATTACCAAGCACACTTCCCTGTATGACTTTGTTAAGGAGTGGAAAACAGTTGCCTGTTTGTACCAAACGCATCCTAGCCGAGAGGTATACCGAAAGCCAAATGAGTTGTTAAATAGCAATAGGAATATCGTTTTGTGTATATTCCGACAAGCGCAATATAGTCCCTAGATCGAAGCACGCATTTTACACAATCTCTGGCATGAGTTCCGTGTCAGCAGAATCAGTAAAAAGAAATATGCGTGTAAAATATTCCCTAACAAAGGATGCTAAATGGAGATGATGTTTGCTTGTTTGACAAATCAAGGAAACAATCCTTTGAATTGCAGTTTGTTCATATGTATTCTCCACCTATTTCAAAGGCACTTTATAGAGAACTTCAAATACGCGCCTTAGAGAAGCGGAAGGAAAGGTGTGGCAGAAGCACAGGTTTCAGTAGGTGATGCTAGAAGAATGTATTGCATGCGTGTTTCTACCGTCTCATATGTTCCTAAGACCAAGTTTCCTCAATGTATCCGGAGATTGCTGTTACGTATAGGTCTTCAAGGCATTAGTTACGATGAGAAACGTTAGTCGAGCTAATCGAAATTTAGAAACGTTTGGACATGCGCGTATTTTATGGGCAATTTGCTCAACAAATTGACATATCTCACTAAGAATGGAGTCAATTTATTTTCTAACCTGCAGGTTGCGAGGGTAATACATAACCCCATTACTGGTGGGATATGTTGTGGTTCTCTGTACTTCAAGGGAAGAGCTGGCAGGAGTTGGAAGATGGTTTTACAGACGGCGCAGCCGAAAAGGATCCAGTCGGAGGTGATGACATCCATCCTAGAAACCAGGTTAAGCAGTAATCCATGACCAGCTTCATAAATGGGCTTCCGACATTCACTGTAGCTGTTCTGAATTCCCTACATAAATTACTGACAAAGATGGTACTATACTCCAGAGATGGCCTCACTATGAGCTTAAATAGCTCAAAGCAATTTTCCGGTAAATAAGGCTTTCCAGTAATCTAAAGTGGCGAACGTCTGGCTCATTTAGACTCTTTAGGTCCGATATTTTTCTGCTGATGTATGATAGCCGACATTTATCATTTCGTTGCGTTTACTACATTATTTATAGGTAGGTTGCACAAGGTACATGGCAGCAATGACAAAGCTGTGTAATCCAGCCTTTGCGTGTCCCATCAAGTCCAGTTTCTCTAGTCCCGTTTATACCCTAGTTCCAGGCAGTAGCCAGTTAAATTTGGCGGGTTGAAATCCTCGCACATAAGATTGGACTTGTAGATATAAATGGGAACTGTGTAAATAGCAGTTATTAGCTGCTAAGTGTTTCGCTGGGGAAGTCGGTAGCTTAAACCAACTACAAGATGCTAACAAATAGTAAAAGGTTTCGCAATCTAAAGAGTGGAGTTTGGTGAAACGGTTTACGCATATCGAGATATAAACTTACAGCGGACTTTTCCGTCATCAGCAGCCATTGTTATGTGCTTAAGAAAGTTCACTTGAAAACTCGTACCTAATCAGGCCTATAGAATATCATGTTATGACTAGTTGATTAAATATTCAGAGAACAAATAACCTATGATCACTTTTTAACCACACGCAATTGCCCTGACAGTCCAAGTTAGAGTTAAAGAGAGGCAGCCTGTATTTTGGTCTCTTACGAAGGACGGTTAGCAATTTAGATTCATCAATCTTCTGCCGGGTACTGAACGCGTACATATGAATCAAGTCGAATTCGCTATCCAGACCTGTTTACTACCCCTTGTTTTGTACTGATCATGTACCATTTTGTCGGACACAGTACTGTCATGGGTCCAATTCACACTGACTATGCGCACCACAACCCTACGCTTTGTTTAAATGCAGGTAGCGAATCGCAGGTATCTCTTGCGCAGTGTTTTTATTCATATGCTTGTCAACATTTCCCACAATTTACGGAACATCGCTTGCCTTCCGCATTCGTCATATGTTAAACAATGCACGACCGGTCGCTTTACTTTTCCAGCCGCTTGTTTGGTAGAAATGACGAGAAATTTTTCATTTAAATTTCTATTACGATTTGTGTTATGAAATTGATCCCTATATGTAATACCGAATGCAAGGATACTAGTTGAGGATCCCGCTCTGATAACCTACCTGAAGATGAACTAAGTGACAGGAATTCTGTTTACAATATATATGGATTTTTAAAGATATCGGTTATAAATGTGTCATAATTAGCTGGATTCTAACCATTGCTTAATTGAAGTGGCACCTGAGGTCCCCAAGTCACGTAGCTGTGTTAGAAGGCACTGACGGAGAGAATCTGATCTGCAACATTGTACGTGCGTCTAGATTGGCGAACATCCTTTCCGTATTTCCCTGTGGGTATGCGCATATGCGAAGCTCGACATGTGCGGCTCCAAATGAACTGGACGACCTGGATTGCCTTGTAGATATCTGCAGTCTACTCGCCAGTCTTGACGGCATGAAGTCTACCAGACCCGGTGGATCTAGCCAGCTAATTTTGTCATCCTTATAGGCCAAAATCTCGCCTGACCTAATGGATCCGTTGAACAGATTGCTGTCCGTGGGTGATTGCCGAGCGTCTGATAAGTCTTGGTAATGAATCCGATTCCAATAGGTGGTGACCAACGCAATTTGGATAATTACGGACCGATTTGTCTCACCTCAGTTTGGCAAAGGTGCTCGAGAATATTGTGAAATTCGGTCTGCTCCAGCTGCTGGATTCGAAAGATCTCCTAACGTGGGCACAGCATGACTTTATGAAGGGCCGTTCCTGCATCACCAAACTGTTGTTGATACGGCAAGAATGGCGACAAGAGCTTAACTGGGAGAAGTCGGTGGGTGTAATCTACATTGACTTCAATAAAGATTTTGATAAAATGAACCTTAAGGTCCTGCTCCACAAGTTGAGGATGTGTGGTTTTGATGGTGCACTGCGCTATTTGATCACCGACTTCTTTTTTGGGAGTAGATAGCGGCTTTAGATATATGACCACCTAACGGAATGGTATATGTGCACTAACGGTGTACATAAAAGCACAGTGCTGAGGCCCATTATGTTTCTCATCCACATCAACGCAGTATCTTGGCTTCTTCGGTCGCCCTGTGCGTTGTTTGCAGACGACCTGAAGATTTGGAGGATATGGGTTATCCCATCGACTGTGACGCCCTTCAGCAGGACAGCGACCGCCGACCTCGGTGGTCTACAGAAGTTAATATACCGTTCAACTCGTCCACTTGCACATTTATGAACCCGGGAGAGGTGGTAATGGGTGTACGTATGTAGCAGACTGGAGATTCCCCGCCTCGCCTGTGTAAAATAACAAATTATTTCATTGCATACCTAAGGCTACCGGTGTGGTTTGTTGAATTGATCGCTGAGTGCTAATGTTTGACTTGCTCATGGACAATTTGGTTTGGCGCTCGTTAAGATTGCAACGCACGACTGATCTACCTACCTGTGACCTTGAGAGAAGTTGCGTGCTAATCGCTCACGTGTGCACTCGTGATTTTTAAACTGTGGTTCAACAACATTTATCGCAGCCCTTTGGGTCTATACTCATTC